>JAPDSM010000024.1:0-125000 GCA_028476575.1 Platygaster robiniae
TAATAATTACACGATCAAGATATCGTTTCGCATACTTCAGGTTGACATCAAAATACGGTTTTTGAACTAAACTTAAACACGGACTTCATTTTCAGATCCCTTCATCAATTTCTCGGCATGTACGAAAGACCTTAACATCTAGAATTACATGTGGGTAAAAATAATTCTGAAGTTTAGAAATTAATTACATGTTTAAGATATCGTGTCATATACTTCAACTGGACATCAGGGAACGTGCATAAAAGTGAGCTTCAACACCTGCTTCAATTTCGGAACCCACCGTCAATTTCTATGGATGTTAGATAGACCTTAACAGCTAAAGTTACGAGCGGGTAAAAATAATTTTATGAATTAGAAATTAATTACATTCTCGAGATATCGTGTCACATACTTTCAGTTGACACTTGAATACGAGTTCTGAACTGATCTTCAACACCCGCTTTAACTTTGAGACCCTCAATCAAATTCTAGGGATATAGGGTGAACCTTAACAGCGAGAATCACACGTGGGTTAGAATGCTTTATGAGTTTAGAAATTAATTACATGGTCAAGAGGGCGTGTCGCATACTGCTTGTTGACATACGAATACGCGATTTGAATTGATCCTCCACAAGTGCTTGGATTTCGGAACCCTTCGTCGATATCTACGGAGGACAGATGGACCTTAACAGCTAGAATTCGCCGTGGTAGGAAATGATTTACTAGTTTACAAATTAATTACATTTTCAAGGTATCGTGTGGCATACTACTAGTTGACATATATATACGTGTTTTGAACTAAGCTTCAACAAATGCATCAATTACGAAACGCTCCTACGACATCTAGGGACGTCAGATGGACCCGAACATCCAGAATTACATGTGGGTTAAAATGATTCTATAGTTAAGAAATTTATTACATGGTCAAGGTATCGTGTCATTTCCTTCTCATTAGCGTCAACATACTATGTTCCACTGAATTTCAATTAATTGTGCAATCTTGGAACCCTGCGCTGATTTATAGGAAAGTAAGATGGACATCAACAGCTAGAATTACACGTGAAGAAAAATGATTTATTAGTTTGGAAATTTATTACATGTCCAAGATATCGTGTCACACTATTCTCGATGACAGCAAACTACGTGTTTCGAACGAATCTTCCGACAAGTACTGTAATTACGAAAACCTTCTTCGAATTCTAAGGACGTCAGAAAGTTCTCTACAGCTATGGTCACATGTAGGTAAAAATTATTGCATAGTTTCGAAATCAATAACATGGTCAAGATATCGTGTCACATACTTCAAATACACATGGCAATGCGTGATTTAAAATGAAATTCACCACCTGCTTAAATTTCAGAACTATCCGTCAATTTCTAGGGATATGAGATTGACCTTGACAGCTAGAATGACACGTGGATAAAAATGATTCAATAGTTTAGATAATAATTACACGATCAAGATATCGTTTCGCATACTTCAGGTTGACATCAAAATACGGTTTTTGAACTAAACTTAAACACGGACTTCATTTTCAGATCCCTTCATCAATTTCTCGGCATGTACGAAAGACCTTAACATCTAGAATTACATGTGGGTAAAAATAATTCTGAAGTTTAGAAATTAATTACATGTTTAAGATATCGTGTCATATACTTCAAATGGACATCAGGAAACGTGCATAAAAGTGAGCTTCAACACCTGCTTCAATTTCGGAACCCACCGTCAATTTCTATGGATGTTAGATAGACCTTAACAGCTAAAGTTACGAGCGGGTAAAAATAATTTTATGAATTAGAAATTAATTACATTCTCGAGATATCGTGTCACATACTTTCAGTTGACACTTGAATACGAGTTCTGAACTGATCTTCAACACCCGCTTTAACTTTGAGACCCTCAATCAAATTCTAGGGATATAGGGTGAACCTTAACAGCGAGAATCACACGTGGGTTAGAATGCTTTATGAGTTTAGAAATTAATTACATGGTCAAGAGGGCGTGTCGCATACTGCTTGTTGACATACGAATACGCGATTTGAATTGATCCTCCACAAGTGCTTGGATTTCGGAACCCTTCGTCGATATCTACGGAGGACAGATGGACCTTAACAGCTAGAATTCGACGTGGTAGGAAATGATTTACTAGTTTACAAATTAATTACATTGTCAAGGTATCGTGTGGCATACTACTAGTTGACATATATATACGTGTTTTGAACTAAGCTTCAACAAATGCATCAATTACGAAACGCTCCTACGACATCTAGGGACGTCAGATGGACCCGAACATCCAGAATTACATGTGGGTTAAAATGATTCTATAGTTAAGAAATTTATTACATGGTCAAGGTATCGTGTCATTTCCTTCTCATTAGCGTCAACATACTATGTTCCACTGAACTTCAATTAATTGTGCAATCTTGGAACCCTGCGCTGATTTATAGGAAAGTAAGATGGACATGAACAGCTAGAATTACACGTGAATAAAAATGATTTATGACTTTGGAAATTTATTACATGTCCAAGATATCGTGTCACACTATTCTCGATGACAGCAAACTACGTGTTTCGAACGAATCTTCCGACAAATACTGTAATTACGGAATCCTTCTTCGAATTCTAGGGACGTCAGAAGGACCTCAACAGCTATGGTAACATGTAGGTAAAAATTATTGCATAGTTTCGAAATTAATAACATGGTCAAGATATCGTGTCACATACTTCAAATACACATTGCAATGCGTGATTTAAAATGAAATTCACCACCTGCTTAAACTTCAGAACCATCCGTCAATTTCTAGGGATATGAGATGGACCTTGACAGCTAGAATGACACGTGGATAAAAATGATTCAATAGTTTAGATAATAATTACACGATCAAGATATCGTTTCGCATACTTCAGGTTGACATCAAAATACGGTTTTTGAACTAAACTTAAACACGGACTTCATTTTCAGATCCCTTCATCAATTTCTCGGCATGTACGAAAGACCTTAACATCTAGAATTACATGTGGGTAAAAATAATTCTGAAGTTTAGAAATTAATTACATGTTTGAGATATCGTGTCATATACTTCAAATGGACATCAGGAAACCTGCATAAAAGTGAGCTTCAACACCTGCTTCAATTTCGGAACCCACCGTCAATTTCTATGGATGTTAGATAGACCTTAACAGCTAAAATTACGAGCGGGTAAAAATAATTTTATGAATTAGAAATTAATTACATTCTCGAGATATCGTGTCACATACTTTCAGTTGACACTTGAATACGAGTTCTAAACTGATCTTCAACACCCGCTTTAACTTTGAGACCCTCAATCAAATTCTAGGGATATAGGGTGAACCTTAACAGCGAGAATCACACGTGGGTTAGAATGCTTTATGAGTTTAGAAATTAATTACATGGTCAAGAGGGCGTGTCGCATACTGCTTGTTGACATACGAATACGCGATTTGAATTGATCCTCCACAAGTGCTTGGATTTCGGAACCCTTCGTCGATATCTACGGAGGACAGATGGACCTTAACAGCTAGAATTCGACGTGGTAGGAAATGATTTACTAGTTTACAAATTAATTACATTGTCAAGGTATCGTGTGGCATACTACTAGTTGACATATATATACGTGTTTTGAACTAAGCTCCAACAATTGCATCAATTACGAAACGCTCCTACGACATCTAGGGACGTCAGATGGACCCGAACATCCAGAATTACATGTGGGTTAAAATGATTCTATAGTTAAGAAATTTATTACATGGTCAAGGTATCGTGTCATTTCCTTCTCATTAGCGTCAACATACTATGTTCCACTGAATTTCAATTAATTGTGCAATCTTGGAACCCTGCGCTGATTTATAGGAAAGTAAGATGGACATCAACAGCTAGAATTACACGTGAAGAAAAATGATTTATTAGTTTGGAAATTTATTACATGTCCAAGATATCGTGTCACACTATTCTCGATGACAGCAAACTACGTGTTTCGAACGAATCTTCCGACAAGTACTGTAATTACGAAAACCTTCTTCGAATTCTAAGGACGTCAGAAAGTTCTCTACAGCTATGGTCACATGTAGGTAAAAATTATTGCATAGTTTCGAAATCAATAACATGGTCAAGATATCGTGTCACATACTTCAAATACACATGGCAATGCGTGATTTAAAATGAAATTCACCACCTGCTTAAATTTCAGAACTATCCGTCAATTTCTAGGGATATGAGATTGACCTTGACAGCTAGAATGACACGTGGATAAAAATGATTCAATAGTTTAGATAATAATTACACGATCAAGATATCGTTTCGCATACTTCAGGTTGACATCAAAATACGGTTTTTGAACTAAACTTAAACACGGACTTCATTTTCAGATCCCTTCATCAATTTCTCGGCATGTACGAAAGACCTTAACATCTAGAATTACATGTGGGTAAAAATAATTCTGAAGTTTAGAAATTAATTACATGTTTAAGATATCGTGTCATATACTTCAAATGGACATCAGGAAACGTGCATAAAAGTGAGCTTCAACACCTGCTTCAATTTCGGAACCCACCGTCAATTTCTATGGATGTTAGATAGACCTTAACAGCTAAAGTTACGAGCGGGTAAAAATAATTTTATGAATTAGAAATTAATTACATTCTCGAGATATCGTGTCACATACTTTCAGTTGACACTTGAATACGAGTTCTGAACTGATCTTCAACACCCGCTTTAACTTTGAGACCCTCAATCAAATTCTAGGGATATAGGGTGAACCTTAACAGCGAGAATCACACGTGGGTTAGAATGCTTTATGAGTTTAGAAATTAATTACATGGTCAAGAGGGCGTGTCGCATACTGCTTGTTGACATACGAATACGCGATTTGAATTGATCCTCCACAAGTGCTTGGATTTCGGAACCCTTCGTCGATATCTACGGAGGACAGATGGACCTTAACAGCTAGAATTCGCCGTGGTAGGAAATGATTTACTAGTTTACAAATTAATTACATTTTCAAGGTATCGTGTGGCATACTACTAGTTGACATATATATACGTGTTTTGAACTAAGCTTCAACAAATGCATCAATTACGAAACGCTCCTACGACATCTAGGGACGTCAGATGGACCCGAACATCCAGAATTACATGTGGGTTAAAATGATTCTATAGTTAAGAAATTTATTACATGGTCAAGGTATCGTGTCATTTCCTTCTCATTAGCGTCAACATACTATGTTCCACTGAACTTCAATTAATTGTGCAATCTTGGAACCCTGCGCTGATTTATAGGAAAGTAAGATGGACATGAACAGCTAGAATTACACGTGAATAAAAATGATTTATGACTTTGGAAATTTATTACATGTCCAAGATATCGTGTCACACTATTCTCGATGACAGCAAACTACGTGTTTCGAACGAATCTTCCGACAAATACTGTAATTACGGAATCCTTCTTCGAATTCTAGGGACGTCAGAAGGACCTCAACAGCTATGGTAACATGTAGGTAAAAATTATTGCATAGTTTCGAAATTAATAACATGGTCAAGATATCGTGTCACATACTTCAAATACACATTGCAATGCGTGATTTAAAATGAAATTCACCACCTGCTTAAACTTCAGAACCATCCGTCAATTTCTAGGGATATGAGATGGACCTTGACAGCTAGAATGACACGTGGATAAAAATGATTCAATAGTTTAGATAATAATTACACGATCAAGATATCGTTTCGCATACTTCAGGTTGACATCAAAATACGGTTTTTGAACTAAACTTAAACACGGACTTCATTTTCAGATCCCTTCATCAATTTCTCGGCATGTACGAAAGACCTTAACATCTAGAATTACATGTGGGTAAAAATAATTCTGAAGTTTAGAAATTAATTACATGTTTGAGATATCGTGTCATATACTTCAAATGGACATCAGGAAACCTGCATAAAAGTGAGCTTCAACACCTGCTTCAATTTCGGAACCCACCGTCAATTTCTATGGATGTTAGATAGACCTTAACAGCTAAAGTTACGAGCGGGTAAAAATAATTTTATGAATTAGAAATTAATTACATTCTCGAGATATCGTGTCACATACTTTCAGTTGACACTTGAATACGAGTTCTAAACTGATCTTCAACACCCGCTTTAACTTTGAGACCCTCAATCAAATTCTAGGGATATAGGGTGAACCTTAACAGCGAGAATCACACGTGGGTTAGAATGCTTTATGAGTTTAGAAATTAATTACATGGTCAAGAGGGCGTGTCGCATACTGCTTGTTGACATACGAATACGCGATTTGAATTGATCCTCCACAAGTGCTTGGATTTCGGAACCCTTCGTCGATATCTACGGAGGACAGATGGACCTTAACAGCTAGAATTCGACGTGGTAGGAAATGATTTACTAGTTTACAAATTAATTACATTGTCAAGGTATCGTGTGGCATACTACTAGTTGACATATATATACGTGTTTTGAACTAAGCTCCAACAAATGCATCAATTACGAAACGCTCCTACGACATCTAGGGACGTCAGATGGACCCGAACATCCAGAATTACATGTGGGTTAAAATGATTCTATAGTTAAGAAATTTATTACATGGTCAAGGTATCGTGTCATTTCCTTCTCATTAGCGTCAACATACTATGTTCCACTGAATTTCAATTAATTGTGCAATCTTGGAACCCTGCGCTGATTTATAGGAAAGTAAGATGGACATCAACAGCTAGAATTACACGTGAAGAAAAATGATTTATTAGTTTGGAAATTTATTACATGTCCAAGATATCGTGTCACACTATTCTCGATGACAGCAAACTACGTGTTTCGAACGAATCTTCCGACAAGTACTGTAATTACGAAAACCTTCTTCGAATTCTAAGGACGTCAGAAAGTTCTCTACAGCTATGGTCACATGTAGGTAAAAATTATTGCATAGTTTCGAAATCAATAACATGGTCAAGATATCGTGTCACATACTTCAAATACACATGGCAATGCGTGATTTAAAATGAAATTCACCACCTGCTTAAATTTCAGAACTATCCGTCAATTTCTAGGGATATGAGATTGACCTTGACAGCTAGAATGACACGTGGATAAAAATGATTCAATAGTTTAGATAATAATTACACGATCAAGATATCGTTTCGCATACTTCAGGTTGACATCAAAATACGGTTTTTGAACTAAACTTAAACACGGACTTCATTTTCAGATCCCTTCATCAATTTCTCGGCATGTACGAAAGACCTTAACATCTAGAATTACATGTGGGTAAAAATAATTCTGAAGTTTAGAAATTAATTACATGTTTAAGATATCGTGTCATATACTTCAAATGGACATCAGGAAACGTGCATAAAAGTGAGCTTCAACACCTGCTTCAATTTCGGAACCCACCGTCAATTTCTATGGATGTTAGATAGACCTTAACAGCTAAAGTTACGAGCGGGTAAAAATAATTTTATGAATTAGAAATTAATTACATTCTCGAGATATCGTGTCACATACTTTCAGTTGACACTTGAATACGAGTTCTGAACTGATCTTCAACACCCGCTTTAACTTTGAGACCCTCAATCAAATTCTAGGGATATAGGGTGAACCTTAACAGCGAGAATCACACGTGGGTTAGAATGCTTTATGAGTTTAGAAATTAATTACATGGTCAAGAGGGCGTGTCGCATACTGCTTGTTGACATACGAATACGCGATTTGAATTGATCCTCCACAAGTGCTTGGATTTCGGAACCCTTCGTCGATATCTACGGAGGACAGATGGACCTTAACAGCTAGAATTCGACGTGGTAGGAAATGATTTACTAGTTTACAAATTAATTACATTGTCAAGGTATCGTGTGGCATACTACTAGTTGACATATATATACGTGTTTTGAACTAAGCTTCAACAAATGCATCAATTACGAAACGCTCCTACGACATCTAGGGACGTCAGATGGACCCGAACATCCAGAATTACATGTGGGTTAAAATGATTCTATAGTTAAGAAATTTATTACATGGTCAAGGTATCGTGTCATTTCCTTCTCATTAGCGTCAACATACTATGTTCCACTGAACTTCAATTAATTGTGCAATCTTGGAACCCTGCGCTGATTTATAGGAAAGTAAGATGGACATGAACAGCTAGAATTACACGTGAATAAAAATGATTTATGACTTTGGAAATTTATTACATGTCCAAGATATCGTGTCACACTATTCTCGATGACAGCAAACTACGTGTTTCGAACGAATCTTCCGACAAATACTGTAATTACGGAATCCTTCTTCGAATTCTAGGGACGTCAGAAGGACCTCAACAGCTATGGTAACATGTAGGTAAAAATTATTGCATAGTTTCGAAATTAATAACATGGTCAAGATATCGTGTCACATACTTCAAATACACATTGCAATGCGTGATTTAAAATGAAATTCACCACCTGCTTAAACTTCAGAACCATCCGTCAATTTCTAGGGATATGAGATGGACCTTGACAGCTAGAATGACACGTGGATAAAAATGATTCAATAGTTTAGATAATAATTACACGATCAAGATATCGTTTCGCATACTTCAGGTTGACATCAAAATACGGTTTTTGAACTAAACTTAAACACGGACTTCATTTTCAGATCCCTTCATCAATTTCTCGGCATGTACGAAAGACCTTAACATCTAGAATTACATGTGGGTAAAAATAATTCTGAAGTTTAGAAATTAATTACATGTTTGAGATATCGTGTCATATACTTCAAATGGACATCAGGAAACCTGCATAAAAGTGAGCTTCAACACCTGCTTCAATTTCGGAACCCACCGTCAATTTCTATGGATGTTAGATAGACCTTAACAGCTAAAGTTACGAGCGGGTAAAAATAATTTTATGAATTAGAAATTAATTACATTCTCGAGATATCGTGTCACATACTTTCAGTTGACACTTGAATACGAGTTCTAAACTGATCTTCAACACCCGCTTTAACTTTGAGACCCTCAATCAAATTCTAGGGATATAGGGTGAACCTTAACAGCGAGAATCACACGTGGGTTAGAATGCTTTATGAGTTTAGAAATTAATTACATGGTCAAGAGGGCGTGTCGCATACTGCTTGTTGACATACGAATACGCGATTTGAATTGATCCTCCACAAGTGCTTGGATTTCGGAACCCTTCGTCGATATCTACGGAGGACAGATGGACCTTAACAGCTAGAATTCGACGTGGTAGGAAATGATTTACTAGTTTACAAATTAATTACATTGTCAAGGTATCGTGTGGCATACTACTAGTTGACATATATATACGTGTTTTGAACTAAGCTCCAACAAATGCATCAATTACGAAACGCTCCTACGACATCTAGGGACGTCAGATGGACCCGAACATCCAGAATTACATGTGGGTTAAAATGATTCTATAGTTAAGAAATTTATTACATGGTCAAGGTATCGTGTCATTTCCTTCTCATTAGCGTCAACATACTATGTTCCACTGAATTTCAATTAATTGTGCAATCTTGGAACCCTGCGCTGATTTATAGGAAAGTAAGATGGACATCAACAGCTAGAATTACACGTGAAGAAAAATGATTTATTAGTTTGGAAATTTATTACATGTCCAAGATATCGTGTCACACTATTCTCGATGACAGCAAACTACGTGTTTCGAACGAATCTTCCGACAAGTACTGTAATTACGAAAACCTTCTTCGAATTCTAAGGACGTCAGAAAGTTCTCTACAGCTATGGTCACATGTAGGTAAAAATTATTGCATAGTTTCGAAATCAATAACATGGTCAAGATATCGTGTCACATACTTCAAATACACATGGCAATGCGTGATTTAAAATGAAATTCACCACCTGCTTAAATTTCAGAACTATCCGTCAATTTCTAGGGATATGAGATTGACCTTGACAGCTAGAATGACACGTGGATAAAAATGATTCAATAGTTTAGATAATAATTACACGATCAAGATATCGTTTCGCATACTTCAGGTTGACATCAAAATACGGTTTTTGAACTAAACTTAAACACGGACTTCATTTTCAGATCCCTTCATCAATTTCTCGGCATGTACGAAAGACCTTAACATCTAGAATTACATGTGGGTAAAAATAATTCTGAAGTTTAGAAATTAATTACATGTTTAAGATATCGTGTCATATACTTCAAATGGACATCAGGAAACGTGCATAAAAGTGAGCTTCAACACCTGCTTCAATTTCGGAACCCACCGTCAATTTCTATGGATGTTAGATAGACCTTAACAGCTAAAGTTACGAGCGGGTAAAAATAATTTTATGAATTAGAAATTAATTACATTCTCGAGATATCGTGTCACATACTTTCAGTTGACACTTGAATACGAGTTCTGAACTGATCTTCAACACCCGCTTTAACTTTGAGACCCTCAATCAAATTCTAGGGATATAGGGTGAACCTTAACAGCGAGAATCACACGTGGGTTAGAATGCTTTATGAGTTTAGAAATTAATTACATGGTCAAGAGGGCGTGTCGCATACTGCTTGTTGACATACGAATACGCGATTTGAATTGATCCTCCACAAGTGCTTGGATTTCGGAACCCTTCGTCGATATCTACGGAGGACAGATGGACCTTAACAGCTAGAATTCGCCGTGGTAGGAAATGATTTACTAGTTTACAAATTAATTACATTTTCAAGGTATCGTGTGGCATACTACTAGTTGACATATATATACGTGTTTTGAACTAAGCTTCAACAAATGCATCAATTACGAAACGCTCCTACGACATCTAGGGACGTCAGATGGACCCGAACATCCAGAATTACATGTGGGTTAAAATGATTCTATAGTTAAGAAATTTATTACATGGTCAAGGTATCGTGTCATTTCCTTCTCATTAGCGTCAACATACTATGTTCCACTGAACTTCAATTAATTGTGCAATCTTGGAACCCTGCGCTGATTTATAGGAAAGTAAGATGGACATGAACAGCTAGAATTACACGTGAATAAAAATGATTTATGACTTTGGAAATTTATTACATGTCCAAGATATCGTGTCACACTATTCTCGATGACAGCAAACTACGTGTTTCGAACGAATCTTCCGACAAATACTGTAATTACGGAATCCTTCTTCGAATTCTAGGGACGTCAGAAGGACCTCAACAGCTATGGTAACATGTAGGTAAAAATTATTGCATAGTTTCGAAATTAATAACATGGTCAAGATATCGTGTCACATACTTCAAATACACATTGCAATGCGTGATTTAAAATGAAATTCACCACCTGCTTAAACTTCAGAACCATCCGTCAATTTCTAGGGATATGAGATGGACCTTGACAGCTAGAATGACACGTGGATAAAAATGATTCAATAGTTTAGATAATAATTACACGATCAAGATATCGTTTCGCATACTTCAGGTTGACATCAAAATACGGTTTTTGAACTAAACTTAAACACGGACTTCATTTTCAGATCCCTTCATCAATTTCTCGGCATGTACGAAAGACCTTAACATCTAGAATTACATGTGGGTAAAAATAATTCTGAAGTTTAGAAATTAATTACATGTTTGAGATATCGTGTCATATACTTCAAATGGACATCAGGAAACCTGCATAAAAGTGAGCTTCAACACCTGCTTCAATTTCGGAACCCACCGTCAATTTCTATGGATGTTAGATAGACCTTAACAGCTAAAGTTACGAGCGGGTAAAAATAATTTTATGAATTAGAAATTAATTACATTCTCGAGATATCGTGTCACATACTTTCAGTTGACACTTGAATACGAGTTCTAAACTGATCTTCAACACCCGCTTTAACTTTGAGACCCTCAATCAAATTCTAGGGATATAGGGTGAACCTTAACAGCGAGAATCACACGTGGGTTAGAATGCTTTATGAGTTTAGAAATTAATTACATGGTCAAGAGGGCGTGTCGCATACTGCTTGTTGACATACGAATACGCGATTTGAATTGATCCTCCACAAGTGCTTGGATTTCGGAACCCTTCGTCGATATCTACGGAGGACAGATGGACCTTAACAGCTAGAATTCGACGTGGTAGGAAATGATTTACTAGTTTACAAATTAATTACATTGTCAAGGTATCGTGTGGCATACTACTAGTTGACATATATATACGTGTTTTGAACTAAGCTCCAACAAATGCATCAATTACGAAACGCTCCTACGACATCTAGGGACGTCAGATGGACCCGAACATCCAGAATTACATGTGGGTTAAAATGATTCTATAGTTAAGAAATTTATTACATGGTCAAGGTATCGTGTCATTTCCTTCTCATTAGCGTCAACATACTATGTTCCACTGAATTTCAATTAATTGTGCAATCTTGGAACCCTGCGCTGATTTATAGGAAAGTAAGATGGACATCAACAGCTAGAATTACACGTGAAGAAAAATGATTTATTAGTTTGGAAATTTATTACATGTCCAAGATATCGTGTCACACTATTCTCGATGACAGCAAACTACGTGTTTCGAACGAATCTTCCGACAAGTACTGTAATTACGAAAACCTTCTTCGAATTCTAAGGACGTCAGAAAGTTCTCTACAGCTATGGTCACATGTAGGTAAAAATTATTGCATAGTTTCGAAATCAATAACATGGTCAAGATATCGTGTCACATACTTCAAATACACATGGCAATGCGTGATTTAAAATGAAATTCACCACCTGCTTAAATTTCAGAACTATCCGTCAATTTCTAGGGATATGAGATTGACCTTGACAGCTAGAATGACACGTGGATAAAAATGATTCAATAGTTTAGATAATAATTACACGATCAAGATATCGTTTCGCATACTTCAGGTTGACATCAAAATACGGTTTTTGAACTAAACTTAAACACGGACTTCATTTTCAGATCCCTTCATCAATTTCTCGGCATGTACGAAAGACCTTAACATCTAGAATTACATGTGGGTAAAAATAATTCTGAAGTTTAGAAATTAATTACATGTTTAAGATATCGTGTCATATACTTCAAATGGACATCAGGAAACGTGCATAAAAGTGAGCTTCAACACCTGCTTCAATTTCGGAACCCACCGTCAATTTCTATGGATGTTAGATAGACCTTAACAGCTAAAGTTACGAGCGGGTAAAAATAATTTTATGAATTAGAAATTAATTACATTCTCGAGATATCGTGTCACATACTTTCAGTTGACACTTGAATACGAGTTCTGAACTGATCTTCAACACCCGCTTTAACTTTGAGACCCTCAATCAAATTCTAGGGATATAGGGTGAACCTTAACAGCGAGAATCACACGTGGGTTAGAATGCTTTATGAGTTTAGAAATTAATTACATGGTCAAGAGGGCGTGTCGCATACTGCTTGTTGACATACGAATACGCGATTTGAATTGATCCTCCACAAGTGCTTGGATTTCGGAACCCTTCGTCGATATCTACGGAGGACAGATGGACCTTAACAGCTAGAATTCGACGTGGTAGGAAATGATTTACTAGTTTACAAATTAATTACATTGTCAAGGTATCGTGTGGCATACTACTAGTTGACATATATATACGTGTTTTGAACTAAGCTTCAACAAATGCATCAATTACGAAACGCTCCTACGACATCTAGGGACGTCAGATGGACCCGAACATCCAGAATTACATGTGGGTTAAAATGATTCTATAGTTAAGAAATTTATTACATGGTCAAGGTATCGTGTCATTTCCTTCTCATTAGCGTCAACATACTATGTTCCACTGAACTTCAATTAATTGTGCAATCTTGGAACCCTGCGCTGATTTATAGGAAAGTAAGATGGACATGAACAGCTAGAATTACACGTGAATAAAAATGATTTATGACTTTGGAAATTTATTACATGTCCAAGATATCGTGTCACACTATTCTCGATGACAGCAAACTACGTGTTTCGAACGAATCTTCCGACAAATACTGTAATTACGGAATCCTTCTTCGAATTCTAGGGACGTCAGAAGGACCTCAACAGCTATGGTAACATGTAGGTAAAAATTATTGCATAGTTTCGAAATTAATAACATGGTCAAGATATCGTGTCACATACTTCAAATACACATTGCAATGCGTGATTTAAAATGAAATTCACCACCTGCTTAAACTTCAGAACCATCCGTCAATTTCTAGGGATATGAGATGGACCTTGACAGCTAGAATGACACGTGGATAAAAATGATTCAATAGTTTAGATAATAATTACACGATCAAGATATCGTTTCGCATACTTCAGGTTGACATCAAAATACGGTTTTTGAACTAAACTTAAACACGGACTTCATTTTCAGATCCCTTCATCAATTTCTCGGCATGTACGAAAGACCTTAACATCTAGAATTACATGTGGGTAAAAATAATTCTGAAGTTTAGAAATTAATTACATGTTTGAGATATCGTGTCATATACTTCAAATGGACATCAGGAAACCTGCATAAAAGTGAGCTTCAACACCTGCTTCAATTTCGGAACCCACCGTCAATTTCTATGGATGTTAGATAGACCTTAACAGCTAAAGTTACGAGCGGGTAAAAATAATTTTATGAATTAGAAATTAATTACATTCTCGAGATATCGTGTCACATACTTTCAGTTGACACTTGAATACGAGTTCTGAACTGATCTTCAACACCCGCTTTAACTTTGAGACCCTCAATCAAATTCTAGGGATATAGGGTGAACCTTAACAGCGAGAATCACACGTGGGTTAGAATGCTTTATGAGTTTAGAAATTAATTACATGGTCAAGAGGGCGTGTCGCATACTGCTTGTTGACATACGAATACGCGATTTGAATTGATCCTCCACAAGTGCTTGGATTTCGGAACCCTTCGTCGATATCTACGGAGGACAGATGGACCTTAACAGCTAGAATTCGCCGTGGTAGGAAATGATTTACTAGTTTACAAATTAATTACATTTTCAAGGTATCGTGTGGCATACTACTAGTTGACATATATATACGTGTTTTGAACTAAGCTTCAACAAATGCATCAATTACGAAACGCTCCTACGACATCTAGGGACGTCAGATGGACCCGAACATCCAGAATTACATGTGGGTTAAAATGATTCTATAGTTAAGAAATTTATTACATGGTCAAGGTATCGTGTCATTTCCTTCTCATTAGCGTCAACATACTATGTTCCACTGAACTTCAATTAATTGTGCAATCTTGGAACCCTGCGCTGATTTATAGGAAAGTAAGATGGACATGAACAGCTAGAATTACACGTGAATAAAAATGATTTATGACTTTGGAAATTTATTACATGTCCAAGATATCGTGTCACACTATTCTCGATGACAGCAAACTACGTGTTTCGAACGAATCTTCCGACAAATACTGTAATTACGGAATCCTTCTTCGAATTCTAGGGACGTCAGAAGGACCTCAACAGCTATGGTAACATGTAGGTAAAAATTATTGCATAGTTTCGAAATTAATAACATGGTCAAGATATCGTGTCACATACTTCAAATACACATTGCAATGCGTGATTTAAAATGAAATTCACCACCTGCTTAAACTTCAGAACCATCCGTCAATTTCTAGGGATATGAGATGGACCTTGACAGCTAGAATGACACGTGGATAAAAATGATTCAATAGTTTAGATAATAATTACACGATCAAGATATCGTTTCGCATACTTCAGGTTGACATCAAAATACGGTTTTTGAACTAAACTTAAACACGGACTTCATTTTCAGATCCCTTCATCAATTTCTCGGCATGTACGAAAGACCTTAACATCTAGAATTACATGTGGGTAAAAATAATTCTGAAGTTTAGAAATTAATTACATGTTTGAGATATCGTGTCATATACTTCAAATGGACATCAGGAAACCTGCATAAAAGTGAGCTTCAACACCTGCTTCAATTTCGGAACCCACCGTCAATTTCTATGGATGTTAGATAGACCTTAACAGCTAAAGTTACGAGCGGGTAAAAATAATTTTATGAATTAGAAATTAATTACATTCTCGAGATATCGTGTCACATACTTTCAGTTGACACTTGAATACGAGTTCTAAACTGATCTTCAACACCCGCTTTAACTTTGAGACCCTCAATCAAATTCTAGGGATATAGGGTGAACCTTAACAGCGAGAATCACACGTGGGTTAGAATGCTTTATGAGTTTAGAAATTAATTACATGGTCAAGAGGGCGTGTCGCATACTGCTTGTTGACATACGAATACGCGATTTGAATTGATCCTCCACAAGTGCTTGGATTTCGGAACCCTTCGTCGATATCTACGGAGGACAGATGGACCTTAACAGCTAGAATTCGACGTGGTAGGAAATGATTTACTAGTTTACAAATTAATTACATTGTCAAGGTATCGTGTGGCATACTACTAGTTGACATATATATACGTGTTTTGAACTAAGCTCCAACAAATGCATCAATTACGAAACGCTCCTACGACATCTAGGGACGTCAGATGGACCCGAACATCCAGAATTACATGTGGGTTAAAATGATTCTATAGTTAAGAAATTTATTACATGGTCAAGGTATCGTGTCATTTCCTTCTCATTAGCGTCAACATACTATGTTCCACTGAATTTCAATTAATTGTGCAATCTTGGAACCCTGCGCTGATTTATAGGAAAGTAAGATGGACATCAACAGCTAGAATTACACGTGAAGAAAAATGATTTATTAGTTTGGAAATTTATTACATGTCCAAGATATCGTGTCACACTATTCTCGATGACAGCAAACTACGTGTTTCGAACGAATCTTCCGACAAGTACTGTAATTACGAAAACCTTCTTCGAATTCTAAGGACGTCAGAAAGTTCTCTACAGCTATGGTCACATGTAGGTAAAAATTATTGCATAGTTTCGAAATCAATAACATGGTCAAGATATCGTGTCACATACTTCAAATACACATGGCAATGCGTGATTTAAAATGAAATTCACCACCTGCTTAAATTTCAGAACTATCCGTCAATTTCTAGGGATATGAGATTGACCTTGACAGCTAGAATGACACGTGGATAAAAATGATTCAATAGTTTAGATAATAATTACACGATCAAGATATCGTTTCGCATACTTCAGGTTGACATCAAAATACGGTTTTTGAACTAAACTTAAACACGGACTTCATTTTCAGATCCCTTCATCAATTTCTCGGCATGTACGAAAGACCTTAACATCTAGAATTACATGTGGGTAAAAATAATTCTGAAGTTTAGAAATTAATTACATGTTTAAGATATCGTGTCATATACTTCAAATGGACATCAGGAAACGTGCATAAAAGTGAGCTTCAACACCTGCTTCAATTTCGGAACCCACCGTCAATTTCTATGGATGTTAGATAGACCTTAACAGCTAAAGTTACGAGCGGGTAAAAATAATTTTATGAATTAGAAATTAATTACATTCTCGAGATATCGTGTCACATACTTTCAGTTGACACTTGAATACGAGTTCTGAACTGATCTTCAACACCCGCTTTAACTTTGAGACCCTCAATCAAATTCTAGGGATATAGGGTGAACCTTAACAGCGAGAATCACACGTGGGTTAGAATGCTTTATGAGTTTAGAAATTAATTACATGGTCAAGAGGGCGTGTCGCATACTGCTTGTTGACATACGAATACGCGATTTGAATTGATCCTCCACAAGTGCTTGGATTTCGGAACCCTTCGTCGATATCTACGGAGGACAGATGGACCTTAACAGCTAGAATTCGACGTGGTAGGAAATGATTTACTAGTTTACAAATTAATTACATTGTCAAGGTATCGTGTGGCATACTACTAGTTGACATATATATACGTGTTTTGAACTAAGCTTCAACAAATGCATCAATTACGAAACGCTCCTACGACATCTAGGGACGTCAGATGGACCCGAACATCCAGAATTACATGTGGGTTAAAATGATTCTATAGTTAAGAAATTTATTACATGGTCAAGGTATCGTGTCATTTCCTTCTCATTAGCGTCAACATACTATGTTCCACTGAACTTCAATTAATTGTGCAATCTTGGAACCCTGCGCCGATTTATAGGAAAGTAAGATGGACATGAACAGCTAGAATTACACGTGAATAAAAATGATTTATGACTTTGGAAATTTATTACATGTCCAAGATATCGTGTCACACTATTCTCGATGACAGCAAACTACGTGTTTCGAACGAATCTTCCGACAAATACTGTAATTACGGAATCCTTCTTCGAATTCTAGGGACGTCAGAAGGACCTCAACAGCTATGGTAACATGTAGGTAAAAATTATTGCATAGTTTCGAAATTAATAACATGGTCAAGATATCGTGTCACATACTTCAAATACACATTGCAATGCGTGATTTAAAATGAAATTCACCACCTGCTTAAACTTCAGAACCATCCGTCAATTTCTAGGGATATGAGATGGACCTTGACAGCTAGAATGACACGTGGATAAAAATGATTCAATAGTTTAGATAATAATTACACGATCAAGATATCGTTTCGCATACTTCAGGTTGACATCAAAATACGGTTTTTGAACTAAACTTAAACACGGACTTCATTATCAGATCCCTTCATCAATTTCTCGGCATGTACGAAATACCTTAACATCTAGAATTACATGTGGGTAAAAATAATTCTGAAGTTTAGAAATTAATTACATGTTTGAGATATTGTGTCATATACTTCAAATGGACATCAGGAAACGTGCATAAAAGTGAGCTTCAACACCTGCTTCAATTTCGGAACCCACCGTCAATTTCTATGGATGTTAGATAGACCTTAACAGCTAAAGTTACGAGCGGGTAAAAATAATTTTATGAATTAGAAATTAATTACATTCTCGAGATATCGTGTCACATACTTTCAGTTGACACTTGAATACGAGTTCTGAACTGATCTTCAACACCCGCTTTAACTTTGAGACCCTCAATCAAATTCTAGGGATATAGGGTGAACCTTAACAGCGAGAATCACACGTGGGTTAGAATGCTTTATGAGTTTAGAAATTAATTACATGGTCAAGAGGGCGTGTCGCATACTGCTTGTTGACATACGAATACGCGATTTGAATTGATCCTCCACAAGTGCTTGGATTTCGGAACCCTTCGTCGATATCTACGGAGGACAGATGGACCTTAACAGCTAGAATTCGCCGTGGTAGGAAATGATTTACTAGTTTACAAATTAATTACATTTTCAAGGTATCGTGTGGCATACTACTAGTTGACATATATATACGTGTTTTGAACTAAGCTTCAACAAATGCATCAATTACGAAACGCTCCTACGACATCTAGGGACGTCAGATGGACCCGAACATCCAGAATTACATGTGGGTTAAAATGATTCTATAGTTAAGAAATTTATTACATGGTCAAGGTATCGTGTCATTTCCTTCTCATTAGCGTCAACATACTATGTTCCACTGAACTTCAATTAATTGTGCAATCTTGGAACCCTGCGCTGATTTATAGGAAAGTAAGATGGACATGAACAGCTAGAATTACACGTGAATAAAAATGATTTATGACTTTGGAAATTTATTACATGTCCAAGATATCGTGTCACACTATTCTCGATGACAGCAAACTACGTGTTTCGAACGAATCTTCCGACAAATACTGTAATTACGGAATCCTTCTTCGAATTCTAGGGACGTCAGAAGGACCTCAACAGCTATGGTAACATGTAGGTAAAAATTATTGCATAGTTTCGAAATTAATAACATGGTCAAGATATCGTGTCACATACTTCAAATACACATTGCAATGCGTGATTTAAAATGAAATTCACCACCTGCTTAAACTTCAGAACCATCCGTCAATTTCTAGGGATATGAGATGGACCTTGACAGCTAGAATGACACGTGGATAAAAATGATTCAATAGTTTAGATAATAATTACACGATCAAGATATCGTTTCGCATACTTCAGGTTGACATCAAAATACGGTTTTTGAACTAAACTTAAACACGGACTTCATTTTCAGATCCCTTCATCAATTTCTCGGCATGTACGAAAGACCTTAACATCTAGAATTACATGTGGGTAAAAATAATTCTGAAGTTTAGAAATTAATTACATGTTTGAGATATCGTGTCATATACTTCAAATGGACATCAGGAAACCTGCATAAAAGTGAGCTTCAACACCTGCTTCAATTTCGGAACCCACCGTCAATTTCTATGGATGTTAGATAGACCTTAACAGCTAAAGTTACGAGCGGGTAAAAATAATTTTATGAATTAGAAATTAATTACATTCTCGAGATATCGTGTCACATACTTTCAGTTGACACTTGAATACGAGTTCTGAACTGATCTTCAACACCCGCTTTAACTTTGAGACCCTCAATCAAATTCTAGGGATATAGGGTGAACCTTAACAGCGAGAATCACACGTGGGTTAGAATGCTTTATGAGTTTAGAAATTAATTACATGGTCAAGAGGGCGTGTCGCATACTGCTTGTTGACATACGAATACGCGATTTGAATTGATCCTCCACAAGTGCTTGGATTTCGGAACCCTTCGTCGATATCTACGGAGGACAGATGGACCTTAACAGCTAGAATTCGACGTGGTAGGAAATGATTTACTAGTTTACAAATTAATTACATTGTCAAGGTATCGTGTGGCATACTACTAGTTGACATATATATACGTGTTTTGAACTAAGCTCCAACAAATGCATCAATTACGAAACGCTCCTACGACATCTAGGGACGTCAGATGGACCCGAACATCCAGAATTACATGTGGGTTAAAATGATTCTATAGTTAAGAAATTTATTACATGGTCAAGGTATCGTGTCATTTCCTTCTCATTAGCGTCAACATACTATGTTCCACTGAATTTCAATTAATTGTGCAATCTTGGAACCCTGCGCTGATTTATAGGAAAGTAAGATGGACATCAACAGCTAGAATTACACGTGAAGAAAAATGATTTATTAGTTTGGAAATTTATTACATGTCCAAGATATCGTGTCACACTATTCTCGATGACAGCAAACTACGTGTTTCGAACGAATCTTCCGACAAGTACTGTAATTACGAAAACCTTCTTCGAATTCTAAGGACGTCAGAAAGTTCTCTACAGCTATGGTCACATGTAGGTAAAAATTATTGCATAGTTTCGAAATCAATAACATGGTCAAGATATCGTGTCACATACTTCAAATACACATGGCAATGCGTGATTTAAAATGAAATTCACCACCTGCTTAAATTTCAGAACTATCCGTCAATTTCTAGGGATATGAGATTGACCTTGACAGCTAGAATGACACGTGGATAAAAATGATTCAATAGTTTAGATAATAATTACACGATCAAGATATCGTTTCGCATACTTCAGGTTGACATCAAAATACGGTTTTTGAACTAAACTTAAACACGGACTTCATTTTCAGATCCCTTCATCAATTTCTCGGCATGTACGAAAGACCTTAACATCTAGAATTACATGTGGGTAAAAATAATTCTGAAGTTTAGAAATTAATTACATGTTTAAGATATCGTGTCATATACTTCAAATGGACATCAGGAAACGTGCATAAAAGTGAGCTTCAACACCTGCTTCAATTTCGGAACCCACCGTCAATTTCTATGGATGTTAGATAGACCTTAACAGCTAAAGTTACGAGCGGGTAAAAATAATTTTATGAATTAGAAATTAATTACATTCTCGAGATATCGTGTCACATACTTTCAGTTGACACTTGAATACGAGTTCTGAACTGATCTTCAACACCCGCTTTAACTTTGAGACCCTCAATCAAATTCTAGGGATATAGGGTGAACCTTAACAGCGAGAATCACACGTGGGTTAGAATGCTTTATGAGTTTAGAAATTAATTACATGGTCAAGAGGGCGTGTCGCATACTGCTTGTTGACATACGAATACGCGATTTGAATTGATCCTCCACAAGTGCTTGGATTTCGGAACCCTTCGTCGATATCTACGGAGGACAGATGGACCTTAACAGCTAGAATTCGCCGTGGTAGGAAATGATTTACTAGTTTACAAATTAATTACATTTTCAAGGTATCGTGTGGCATACTACTAGTTGACATATATATACGTGTTTTGAACTAAGCTTCAACAAATGCATCAATTACGAAACGCTCCTACGACATCTAGGGACGTCAGATGGACCCGAACATCCAGAATTACATGTGGGTTAAAATGATTCTATAGTTAAGAAATTTATTACATGGTCAAGGTATCGTGTCATTTCCTTCTCATTAGCGTCAACATACTATGTTCCACTGAACTTCAATTAATTGTGCAATCTTGGAACCCTGCGCTGATTTATAGGAAAGTAAGATGGACATGAACAGCTAGAATTACACGTGAATAAAAATGATTTATGACTTTGGAAATTTATTACATGTCCAAGATATCGTGTCACACTATTCTCGATGACAGCAAACTACGTGTTTCGAACGAATCTTCCGACAAATACTGTAATTACGGAATCCTTCTTCGAATTCTAGGGACGTCAGAAGGACCTCAACAGCTATGGTAACATGTAGGTAAAAATTATTGCATAGTTTCGAAATTAATAACATGGTCAAGATATCGTGTCACATACTTCAAATACACATTGCAATGCGTGATTTAAAATGAAATTCACCACCTGCTTAAACTTCAGAACCATCCGTCAATTTCTAGGGATATGAGATGGACCTTGACAGCTAGAATGACACGTGGATAAAAATGATTCAATAGTTTAGATAATAATTACACGATCAAGATATCGTTTCGCATACTTCAGGTTGACATCAAAATACGGTTTTTGAACTAAACTTAAACACGGACTTCATTTTCAGATCCCTTCATCAATTTCTCGGCATGTACGAAAGACCTTAACATCTAGAATTACATGTGGGTAAAAATAATTCTGAAGTTTAGAAATTAATTACATGTTTGAGATATCGTGTCATATACTTCAAATGGACATCAGGAAACCTGCATAAAAGTGAGCTTCAACACCTGCTTCAATTTCGGAACCCACCGTCAATTTCTATGGATGTTAGATAGACCTTAACAGCTAAAGTTACGAGCGGGTAAAAATAATTTTATGAATTAGAAATTAATTACATTCTCGAGATATCGTGTCACATACTTTCAGTTGACACTTGAATACGAGTTCTGAACTGATCTTCAACACCCGCTTTAACTTTGAGACCCTCAATCAAATTCTAGGGATATAGGGTGAACCTTAACAGCGAGAATCACACGTGGGTTAGAATGCTTTATGAGTTTAGAAATTAATTACATGGTCAAGAGGGCGTGTCGCATACTGCTTGTTGACATACGAATACGCGATTTGAATTGATCCTCCACAAGTGCTTGGATTTCGGAACCCTTCGTCGATATCTACGGAGGACAGATGGACCTTAACAGCTAGAATTCGCCGTGGTAGGAAATGATTTACTAGTTTACAAATTAATTACATTTTCAAGGTATCGTGTGGCATACTACTAGTTGACATATATATACGTGTTTTGAACTAAGCTTCAACAAATGCATCAATTACGAAACGCTCCTACGACATCTAGGGACGTCAGATGGACCCGAACATCCAGAATTACATGTGGGTTAAAATGATTCTATAGTTAAGAAATTTATTACATGGTCAAGGTATCGTGTCATTTCCTTCTCATTAGCGTCAACATACTATGTTCCACTGAACTTCAATTAATTGTGCAATCTTGGAACCCTGCGCTGATTTATAGGAAAGTAAGATGGACATGAACAGCTAGAATTACACGTGAATAAAAATGATTTATGACTTTGGAAATTTATTACATGTCCAAGATATCGTGTCACACTATTCTCGATGACAGCAAACTACGTGTTTCGAACGAATCTTCCGACAAATACTGTAATTACGGAATCCTTCTTCGAATTCTAGGGACGTCAGAAGGACCTCAACAGCTATGGTAACATGTAGGTAAAAATTATTGCATAGTTTCGAAATTAATAACATGGTCAAGATATCGTGTCACATACTTCAAATACACATTGCAATGCGTGATTTAAAATGAAATTCACCACCTGCTTAAACTTCAGAACCATCCGTCAATTTCTAGGGATATGAGATGGACCTTGACAGCTAGAATGACACGTGGATAAAAATGATTCAATAGTTTAGATAATAATTACACGATCAAGATATCGTTTCGCATACTTCAGGTTGACATCAAAATACGGTTTTTGAACTAAACTTAAACACGGACTTCATTTTCAGATCCCTTCATCAATTTCTCGGCATGTACGAAAGACCTTAACATCTAGAATTACATGTGGGTAAAAATAATTCTGAAGTTTAGAAATTAATTACATGTTTGAGATATCGTGTCATATACTTCAAATGGACATCAGGAAACCTGCATAAAAGTGAGCTTCAACACCTGCTTCAATTTCGGAACCCACCGTCAATTTCTATGGATGTTAGATAGACCTTAACAGCTAAAGTTACGAGCGGGTAAAAATAATTTTATGAATTAGAAATTAATTACATTCTCGAGATATCGTGTCACATACTTTCAGTTGACACTTGAATACGAGTTCTAAACTGATCTTCAACACCCGCTTTAACTTTGAGACCCTCAATCAAATTCTAGGGATATAGGGTGAACCTTAACAGCGAGAATCACACGTGGGTTAGAATGCTTTATGAGTTTAGAAATTAATTACATGGTCAAGAGGGCGTGTCGCATACTGCTTGTTGACATACGAATACGCGATTTGAATTGATCCTCCACAAGTGCTTGGATTTCGGAACCCTTCGTCGATATCTACGGAGGACAGATGGACCTTAACAGCTAGAATTCGACGTGGTAGGAAATGATTTACTAGTTTACAAATTAATTACATTGTCAAGGTATCGTGTGGCATACTACTAGTTGACATATATATACGTGTTTTGAACTAAGCTCCAACAAATGCATCAATTACGAAACGCTCCTACGACATCTAGGGACGTCAGATGGACCCGAACATCCAGAATTACATGTGGGTTAAAATGATTCTATAGTTAAGAAATTTATTACATGGTCAAGGTATCGTGTCATTTCCTTCTCATTAGCGTCAACATACTATGTTCCACTGAATTTCAATTAATTGTGCAATCTTGGAACCCTGCGCTGATTTATAGGAAAGTAAGATGGACATCAACAGCTAGAATTACACGTGAAGAAAAATGATTTATTAGTTTGGAAATTTATTACATGTCCAAGATATCGTGTCACACTATTCTCGATGACAGCAAACTACGTGTTTCGAACGAATCTTCCGACAAGTACTGTAATTACGAAAACCTTCTTCGAATTCTAAGGACGTCAGAAAGTTCTCTACAGCTATGGTCACATGTAGGTAAAAATTATTGCATAGTTTCGAAATCAATAACATGGTCAAGATATCGTGTCACATACTTCAAATACACATGGCAATGCGTGATTTAAAATGAAATTCACCACCTGCTTAAATTTCAGAACTATCCGTCAATTTCTAGGGATATGAGATTGACCTTGACAGCTAGAATGACACGTGGATAAAAATGATTCAATAGTTTAGATAATAATTACACGATCAAGATATCGTTTCGCATACTTCAGGTTGACATCAAAATACGGTTTTTGAACTAAACTTAAACACGGACTTCATTTTCAGATCCCTTCATCAATTTCTCGGCATGTACGAAAGACCTTAACATCTAGAATTACATGTGGGTAAAAATAATTCTGAAGTTTAGAAATTAATTACATGTTTAAGATATCGTGTCATATACTTCAAATGGACATCAGGAAACGTGCATAAAAGTGAGCTTCAACACCTGCTTCAATTTCGGAACCCACCGTCAATTTCTATGGATGTTAGATAGACCTTAACAGCTAAAGTTACGAGCGGGTAAAAATAATTTTATGAATTAGAAATTAATTACATTCTCGAGATATCGTGTCACATACTTTCAGTTGACACTTGAATACGAGTTCTGAACTGATCTTCAACACCCGCTTTAACTTTGAGACCCTCAATCAAATTCTAGGGATATAGGGTGAACCTTAACAGCGAGAATCACACGTGGGTTAGAATGCTTTATGAGTTTAGAAATTAATTACATGGTCAAGAGGGCGTGTCGCATACTGCTTGTTGACATACGAATACGCGATTTGAATTGATCCTCCACAAGTGCTTGGATTTCGGAACCCTTCGTCGATATCTACGGAGGACAGATGGACCTTAACAGCTAGAATTCGACGTGGTAGGAAATGATTTACTAGTTTACAAATTAATTACATTGTCAAGGTATCGTGTGGCATACTACTAGTTGACATATATATACGTGTTTTGAACTAAGCTTCAACAAATGCATCAATTACGAAACGCTCCTACGACATCTAGGGACGTCAGATGGACCCGAACATCCAGAATTACATGTGGGTTAAAATGATTCTATAGTTAAGAAATTTATTACATGGTCAAGGTATCGTGTCATTTCCTTCTCATTAGCGTCAACATACTATGTTCCACTGAACTTCAATTAATTGTGCAATCTTGGAACCCTGCGCCGATTTATAGGAAAGTAAGATGGACATGAACAGCTAGAATTACACGTGAATAAAAATGATTTATGACTTTGGAAATTTATTACATGTCCAAGATATCGTGTCACACTATTCTCGATGACAGCAAACTACGTGTTTCGAACGAATCTTCCGACAAATACTGTAATTACGGAATCCTTCTTCGAATTCTAGGGACGTCAGAAGGACCTCAACAGCTATGGTAACATGTAGGTAAAAATTATTGCATAGTTTCGAAATTAATAACATGGTCAAGATATCGTGTCACATACTTCAAATACACATTGCAATGCGTGATTTAAAATGAAATTCACCACCTGCTTAAACTTCAGAACCATCCGTCAATTTCTAGGGATATGAGATGGACCTTGACAGCTAGAATGACACGTGGATAAAAATGATTCAATAGTTTAGATAATAATTACACGATCAAGATATCGTTTCGCATACTTCAGGTTGACATCAAAATACGGTTTTTGAACTAAACTTAAACACGGACTTCATTTTCAGATCCCTTCATCAATTTCTCGGCATGTACGAAAGACCTTAACATCTAGAATTACATGTGGGTAAAAATAATTCTGAAGTTTAGAAATTAATTACATGTTTGAGATATCGTGTCATATACTTCAAATGGACATCAGGAAACCTGCATAAAAGTGAGCTTCAACACCTGCTTCAATTTCGGAACCCACCGTCAATTTCTATGGATGTTAGATAGACCTTAACAGCTAAAGTTACGAGCGGGTAAAAATAATTTTATGAATTAGAAATTAATTACATTCTCGAGATATCGTGTCACATACTTTCAGTTGACACTTGAATACGAGTTCTGAACTGATCTTCAACACCCGCTTTAACTTTGAGACCCTCAATCAAATTCTAGGGATATAGGGTGAACCTTAACAGCGAGAATCACACGTGGGTTAGAATGCTTTATGAGTTTAGAAATTAATTACATGGTCAAGAGGGCGTGTCGCATACTGCTTGTTGACATACGAATACGCGATTTGAATTGATCCTCCACAAGTGCTTGGATTTCGGAACCCTTCGTCGATATCTACGGAGGACAGATGGACCTTAACAGCTAGAATTCGCCGTGGTAGGAAATGATTTACTAGTTTACAAATTAATTACATTTTCAAGGTATCGTGTGGCATACTACTAGTTGACATATATATACGTGTTTTGAACTAAGCTTCAACAAATGCATCAATTACGAAACGCTCCTACGACATCTAGGGACGTCAGATGGACCCGAACATCCAGAATTACATGTGGGTTAGAATGATTCTATAGTTAAGAAATTTATTACATGGTCAAGGTATCGTGTCATTTCCTTCTCATTAGCGTCAACATACTATGTTCCACTGAACTTCAATTAATTGTGCAATCTTGGAACCCTGCGCTGATTTATAGGAAAGTAAGATGGACATGAACAGCTAGAATTACACGTGAATAAAAATGATTTATGACTTTGGAAATTTATTACATGTCCAAGATATCGTGTCACACTATTCTCGATGACAGCAAACTACGTGTTTCGAACGAATCTTCCGACAAATACTGTAATTACGGAATCCTTCTTCGAATTCTAGGGACGTCAGAAGGACCTCAACAGCTATGGTAACATGTAGGTAAAAATTATTGCATAGTTTCGAAATTAATAACATGGTCAAGATATCGTGTCACATACTTCAAATACACATTGCAATGCGTGATTTAAAATGAAATTCACCACCTGCTTAAACTTCAGAACCATCCGTCAATTTCTAGGGATATGAGATGGACCTTGACAGCTAGAATGACACGTGGATAAAAATGATTCAATAGTTTAGATAATAATTACACGATCAAGATATCGTTTCGCATACTTCAGGTTGACATCAAAATACGGTTTTTGAACTAAACTTAAACACGGACTTCATTTTCAGATCCCTTCATCAATTTCTCGGCATGTACGAAAGACCTTAACATCTAGAATTACATGTGGGTAAAAATAATTCTGAAGTTTAGAAATTAATTACATGTTTGAGATATCGTGTCATATACTTCAAATGGACATCAGGAAACCTGCATAAAAGTGAGCTTCAACACCTGCTTCAATTTCGGAACCCACCGTCAATTTCTATGGATGTTAGATAGACCTTAACAGCTAAAGTTACGAGCGGGTAAAAATAATTTTATGAATTAGAAATTAATTACATTCTCGAGATATCGTGTCACATACTTTCAGTTGACACTTGAATACGAGTTCTAAACTGATCTTCAACACCCGCTTTAACTTTGAGACCCTCAATCAAATTCTAGGGATATAGGGTGAACCTTAACAGCGAGAATCACACGTGGGTTAGAATGCTTTATGAGTTTAGAAATTAATTACATGGTCAAGAGGGCGTGTCGCATACTGCTTGTTGACATACGAATACGCGATTTGAATTGATCCTCCACAAGTGCTTGGATTTCGGAACCCTTCGTCGATATCTACGGAGGACAGATGGACCTTAACAGCTAGAATTCGACGTGGTAGGAAATGATTTACTAGTTTACAAATTAATTACATTGTCAAGGTATCGTGTGGCATACTACTAGTTGACATATATATACGTGTTTTGAACTAAGCTCCAACAAATGCATCAATTACGAAACGCTCCTACGACATCTAGGGACGTCAGATGGACCCGAACATCCAGAATTACATGTGGGTTAAAATGATTCTATAGTTAAGAAATTTATTACATGGTCAAGGTATCGTGTCATTTCCTTCTCATTAGCGTCAACATACTATGTTCCACTGAATTTCAATTAATTGTGCAATCTTGGAACCCTGCGCTGATTTATAGGAAAGTAAGATGGACATCAACAGCTAGAATTACACGTGAAGAAAAATGATTTATTAGTTTGGAAATTTATTACATGTCCAAGATATCGTGTCACACTATTCTCGATGACAGCAAACTACGTGTTTCGAACGAATCTTCCGACAAGTACTGTAATTACGAAAACCTTCTTCGAATTCTAAGGACGTCAGAAAGTTCTCTACAGCTATGGTCACATGTAGGTAAAAATTATTGCATAGTTTCGAAATCAATAACATGGTCAAGATATCGTGTCACATACTTCAAATACACATGGCAATGCGTGATTTAAAATGAAATTCACCACCTGCTTAAATTTCAGAACTATCCGTCAATTTCTAGGGATATGAGATTGACCTTGACAGCTAGAATGACACGTGGATAAAAATGATTCAATAGTTTAGATAATAATTACACGATCAAGATATCGTTTCGCATACTTCAGGTTGACATCAAAATACGGTTTTTGAACTAAACTTAAACACGGACTTCATTTTCAGATCCCTTCATCAATTTCTCGGCATGTACGAAAGACCTTAACATCTAGAATTACATGTGGGTAAAAATAATTCTGAAGTTTAGAAATTAATTACATGTTTAAGATATCGTGTCATATACTTCAAATGGACATCAGGAAACGTGCATAAAAGTGAGCTTCAACACCTGCTTCAATTTCGGAACCCACCGTCAATTTCTATGGATGTTAGATAGACCTTAACAGCTAAAGTTACGAGCGGGTAAAAATAATTTTATGAATTAGAAATTAATTACATTCTCGAGATATCGTGTCACATACTTTCAGTTGACACTTGAATACGAGTTCTGAACTGATCTTCAACACCCGCTTTAACTTTGAGACCCTCAATCAAATTCTAGGGATATAGGGTGAACCTTAACAGCGAGAATCACACGTGGGTTAGAATGCTTTATGAGTTTAGAAATTAATTACATGGTCAAGAGGGCGTGTCGCATACTGCTTGTTGACATACGAATACGCGATTTGAATTGATCCTCCACAAGTGCTTGGATTTCGGAACCCTTCGTCGATATCTACGGAGGACAGATGGACCTTAACAGCTAGAATTCGACGTGGTAGGAAATGATTTACTAGTTTACAAATTAATTACATTGTCAAGGTATCGTGTGGCATACTACTAGTTGACATATATATACGTGTTTTGAACTAAGCTTCAACAAATGCATCAATTACGAAACGCTCCTACGACATCTAGGGACGTCAGATGGACCCGAACATCCAGAATTACATGTGGGTTAAAATGATTCTATAGTTAAGAAATTTATTACATGGTCAAGGTATCGTGTCATTTCCTTCTCATTAGCGTCAACATACTATGTTCCACTGAACTTCAATTAATTGTGCAATCTTGGAACCCTGCGCCGATTTATAGGAAAGTAAGATGGACATGAACAGCTAGAATTACACGTGAATAAAAATGATTTATGACTTTGGAAATTTATTACATGTCCAAGATATCGTGTCACACTATTCTCGATGACAGCAAACTACGTGTTTCGAACGAATCTTCCGACAAATACTGTAATTACGGAATCCTTCTTCGAATTCTAGGGACGTCAGAAGGACCTCAACAGCTATGGTAACATGTAGGTAAAAATTATTGCATAGTTTCGAAATTAATAACATGGTCAAGATATCGTGTCACATACTTCAAATACACATTGCAATGCGTGATTTAAAATGAAATTCACCACCTGCTTAAACTTCAGAACCATCCGTCAATTTCTAGGGATATGAGATGGACCTTGACAGCTAGAATGACACGTGGATAAAAATGATTCAATAGTTTAGATAATAATTACACGATCAAGATATCGTTTCGCATACTTCAGGTTGACATCAAAATACGGTTTTTGAACTAAACTTAAACACGGACTTCATTATCAGATCCCTTCATCAATTTCTCGGCATGTACGAAATACCTTAACATCTAGAATTACATGTGGGTAAAAATAATTCTGAAGTTTAGAAATTAATTACATGTTTGAGATATTGTGTCATATACTTCAAATGGACATCAGGAAACGTGCATAAAAGTGAGCTTCAACACCTGCTTCAATTTCGGAACCCACCGTCAATTTCTATGGATGTTAGATAGACCTTAACAGCTAAAGTTACGAGCGGGTAAAAATAATTTTATGAATTAGAAATTAATTACATTCTCGAGATATCGTGTCACATACTTTCAGTTGACACTTGAATACGAGTTCTGAACTGATCTTCAACACCCGCTTTAACTTTGAGACCCTCAATCAAATTCTAGGGATATAGGGTGAACCTTAACAGCGAGAATCACACGTGGGTTAGAATGCTTTATGAGTTTAGAAATTAATTACATGGTCAAGAGGGCGGGTCGCATACTGCTTGTTGCCATACGAATACGCGATTTGAATTGATCCTCCACAAGTGCTTGGATTTCGGAACCCTTCGTCGATATCTACGGAGGACAGATGGACCTTAACAGCTAGAATTCGACGTGGTAGGAAATGATTTACTAGTTTACAAATTAATTACATTTTCAAGGTATCGTGTGGCATACTACTAGTTGACATATATATACGTGTTTTGAACTAAGCTTCAACAAATGCATCAATTACGAAACGCTCCTACGACATCTAGGGACGTCAGATGGACCCGAACATCCAGAATTACATGTGGGTTAAAATGATTCTATAGTTAAGAAATTTATTACATGGTCAAGGTATCGTGTCATTTCCTTCTCATTAGCGTCAACATACTATGTTCCACTGAACTTCAATTAATTGTGCAATCTTGGAACCCTGCGCTGATTTATAGGAAAGTAAGATGGACATGAACAGCTAGAATTACACGTGAATAAAAATGATTTATGACTTTGGAAATTTATTACATGTCCAAGATATCGTGTCACACTATTCTCGATGACAGCAAACTACGTGTTTCGAACGAATCTTCCGACAAATACTGTAATTACGGAATCCTTCTTCGAATTCTAGGGACGTCAGAAGGACCTCAACAGCTATGGTAACATGTAGGTAAAAATTATTGCATAGTTTCGAAATTAATAACATGGTCAAGATATCGTGTCACATACTTCAAATACACATTGCAATGCGTGATTTAAAATGAAATTCACCACCTGCTTAAACTTCAGAACCATCCGTCAATTTCTAGGGATATGAGATGGACCTTGACAGCTAGAATGACACGTGGATAAAAATGATTCAATAGTTTAGATAATAATTACACGATCAAGATATCGTTTCGCATACTTCAGGTTGACATCAAAATACGGTTTTTGAACTAAACTTAAACACGGACTTCATTTTCAGATCCCTTCATCAATTTCTCGGCATGTACGAAAGACCTTAACATCTAGAATTACATGTGGGTAAAAATAATTCTGAAGTTTAGAAATTAATTACATGTTTAAGATATCGTGTCATATACTTCAAATGGACATCAGGAAACGTGCATAAAAGTGAGCTTCAACACCTGCTTCAATTTCGGAACCCACCGTCAATTTCTATGGATGTTAGATAGACCTTAACAGCTAAAGTTACGAGCGGGTAAAAATAATTTTATGAATTAGAAATTAATTACATTCTCGAGATATCGTGTCACATACTTTCAGTTGACACTTGAATACGAGTTCTGAACTGATCTTCAACACCCGCTTTAACTTTGAGACCCTCAATCAAATTCTAGGGATATAGGGTGAACCTTAACAGCGAGAATCACACGTGGGTTAGAATGCTTTATGAGTTTAGAAATTAATTACATGGTCAAGAGGGCGTGTCGCATACTGCTTGTTGACATACGAATACGCGATTTGAATTGATCCTCCACAAGTGCTTGGATTTCGGAACCCTTCGTCGATATCTACGGAGGACAGATGGACCTTAACAGCTAGAATTCGACGTGGTAGGAAATGATTTACTAGTTTACAAATTAATTACATTTTCAAGGTATCGTGTGGCATACTACTAGTTGACATATATATACGTGTTTTGAACTAAGCTTCAACAAATGCATGAATTACGAAACGCTCCTACGACATCTAGGGACGTCAGATGGACCCGAACATCCAGAATTACATGTGGGTTAAAATGATTCTATAGTTAAGAAATTTATTACATGGTCAAGGTATCGTGTCATTTCCTTCTCATTAGCGTCAACATACTATGTTCCACTGAACTTCAATTAATTGTGCAATCTTGGAACCCTGCGCTGATTTATAGGAAAGTAAGATGGACATGAACAGCTAGAATTACACGTGAATAAAAATGATTTATGACTTTGGAAATTTATTACATGTCCAAGATATCGTGTCACACTATTCTCGATGACAGCAAACTACGTGTTTCGAACGAATCTTCCGACAAATACTGTAATTACGGAATCCTTCTTCGAATTCTAGGGACGTCAGAAGGACCTCAACAGCTATGGTAACATGTAGGTAAAAATTATTGCATAGTTTCGAAATTAATAACATGGTCAAGATATCGTGTCACATACTTCAAATACACATTGCAATGCGTGATTTAAAATGAAATTCACCACCTGCTTAAACTTCAGAACCATCCGTCAATTTCTAGGGATATGAGATGGACCTTGACAGCTAGAATGACACGTGGATAAAAATGATTCAATAGTTTAGATAATAATTACACGATCAAGATATCGTTTCGCATACTTCAGGTTGACATCAAAATACGGTTTTTGAACTAAACTTAAACACGGACTTCATTTTCAGATCCCTTCATCAATTTCTCGGCATGTACGAAAGACCTTAACATCTAGAATTACATGTGGGTAAAAATAATTCTGAAGTTTAGAAATTAATTACATGTTTGAGATATCGTGTCATATACTTCAAATGGACATCAGGAAACGTGCATAAAAGTGAGCTTCAACACCTGCTTCAATTTCGGAACCCACCGTCAATTTCTATGGATGTTAGATAGACCTTAACAGCTAAAGTTACGAGCGGGTAAAAATAATTTTATGAATTAGAAATTAATTACATTCTCGAGATATCGTGTCACATACTTTCAGTTGACACTTGAATACGAGTTCTGAACTGATCTTCAACACCCGCTTTAACTTTGAGACCCTCAATCAAATTCTAGGGATATAGGGTGAACCTTAACAGCGAGAATCACACGTGGGTTAGAATGCTTTATGAGTTTAGAAATTAATTACATGGTCAAGAGGGCGTGTCGCATACTGCTTGTTGACATACGAATACGCGATTTGAATTGATCCTCCACAAGTGCTTGGATTTCGGAACCCTTCGTCGATATCTACGGAGGACAGATGGACCTTAACAGCTAGAATTCGACGTGGTAGGAAATGATTTACTAGTTTACAAATTAATTACATTGTCAAGGTATCGTGTGGCATACTACTAGTTGACATATATATACGTGTTTTGAACTAAGCTTCAACAAATGCATCAATTACGAAACGCTCCTACGACATCTAGGGACGTCAGATGGACCCGAACATCCAGAATTACATGTGGGTTAAAATGATTCTATAGTTAAGAAATTTATTACATGGTCAAGGTATCGTGTCATTTCCTTCTCATTAGCGTCAACATACTATGTTCCACTGAACTTCAATTAATTGTGCAATCTTGGAACCCTGCGCTGATTTATAGGAAAGTAAGATGGACATGAACAGCTAGAATTACACGTGAATAAAAATGATTTATGACTTTGGAAATTTATTACATGTCCAAGATATCGTGTCACACTATTCTCGATGACAGCAAACTACGTGTTTCGAACGAATCTTCCGACAAATACTGTAATTACGGAATCCTTCTTCGAATTCTAGGGACGTCAGAAGGACCTCAACAGCTATGGTAACATGTAGGTAAAAATTATTGCATAGTTTCGAAATTAATAACATGGTCAAGATATCGTGTCACATACTTCAAATACACATTGCAATGCGTGATTTAAAATGAAATTCACCACCTGCTTAAACTTCAGAACCATCCGTCAATTTCTAGGGATATGAGATGGACCTTGACAGCTAGAATGACACGTGGATAAAAATGATTCAATAGTTTAGATAATAATTACACGATCAAGATATCGTTTCGCATACTTCAGGTTGACATCAAAATACGGTTTTTGAACTAAACTTAAACACGGACTTCATTTTCAGATCCCTTCATCAATTTCTCGGCATGTACGAAAGACCTTAACATCTAGAATTACATGTGGGTAAAAATAATTCTGAAGTTTAGAAATTAATTACATGTTTAAGATATCGTGTCATATACTTCAAATGGACATCAGGGAACGTGCATAAAAGTGAGCTTCAACACCTGCTTCAATTTCGGAACCCACCGTCAATTTCTATGGATGTTAGATAGACCTTAACAGCTTAAGTTACGAGCGGGTAAAAATAATTTTATGAATTAGAAATTAATTACATTCTCGAGATATCGTGTCACATACTTTCAGTTGACACTTGAATACGAGTTCTGAACTGATCTTCAACACCCGCTTTAACTTTGAGACCCTCAATCAAATTCTAGGGATATAGGGTGAACCTTAACAGCGAGAATCACACGTGGGTTAGAATGCTTTATGAGTTTAGAAATTAATTACATGGTCAAGAGGGCGTGTCGCATACTGCTTGTTGACATACGAATACGCGATTTGAATTGATCCTCCACAAGTGCTTGGATTTCGGAACCCTTCGTCGATATCTACGGAGGACAGATGGACCTTAACAGCTAGAATTCGCCGTGGTAGGAAATGATTTACTAGTTTACAAATTAATTACATTTTCAAGGTATCGTGTGGCATACTACTAGTTGACATATATATACGTGTTTTGAACTAAGCTTCAACAAATGCATCAATTACGAAACGCTCCTACGACATCTAGGGACGTCAGATGGACCCGAACATCCAGAATTACATGTGGGTTAAAATGATTCTATAGTTAAGAAATTTATTACATGGTCAAGGTATCGTGTCATTTCCTTCTCATTAGCGTCAACATACTATGTTCCACTGAACTTCAATTAATTGTGCAATCTTGGAACCCTGCGCTGATTTATAGGAAAGTAAGATGGACATGAACAGCTAGAATTACACGTGAATAAAAATGATTTATGACTTTGGAAATTTATTACATGTCCAAGATATCGTGTCACACTATTCTCGATGACAGCAAACTACGTGTTTCGAACGAATCTTCCGACAAATACTGTAATTACGGAATCCTTCTTCGAATTCTAGGGACGTCAGAAGGACCTCAACAGCTATGGTAACATGTAGGTAAAAATTATTGCATAGTTTCGAAATTAATAACATGGTCAAGATATCGTGTCACATACTTCAAATACACATTGCAATGCGTGATTTAAAATGAAATTCACCACCTGCTTAAACTTCAGAACCATCCGTCAATTTCTAGGGATATGAGATGGACCTTGACAGCTAGAATGACACGTGGATAAAAATGAATCAATAGTTTAGATAATAATTACACGATCAAGATATCGTTTCGCATACTTCAGGTTGACATCAAAATACGGTTTTTGAACTAAACTTAAACACGGACTTCATTTTCAGATCCCTTCATCAATTTCTCGGCATGTACGAAAGACCTTAACATCTAGAATTACATGTGGGTAAAAATAATTCTGAAGTTTAGAAATTAATTACATGTTTGAGATATCGTGTCATATACTTCAAATGGACATCAGGAAACGTGCATAAAAGTGAGCTTCAACACCTGCTTCAATTTCGGAACCCACCGTCAATTTCTATGGATGTTAGATAGACCTTAACAGCTAAAGTTACGAGCGGGTAAAAATAATTTTATGAATTAGAAATTAATTACATTCTCGAGATATCGTGTCACATACTTTCAGTTGACACTTGAATACGAGTTCTGAACTGATCTTCAACACCCGCTTTAACTTTGAGACCCTCAATCAAATTCTAGGGATATAGGGTGAACCTTAACAGCGAGAATCACACGTGGGTTAGAATGCTTTATGAGTTTAGAAATTAATTACATGGTCAAGAGGGCGTGTCGCATACTGCTTGTTGACATACGAATACGCGATTTGAATTGATCCTCCACAAGTGCTTGGATTTCGGAACCCTTCGTCGATATCTACGGAGGACAGATGGACCTTAACAGCTAGAATTCGACGTGGTAGGAAATGATTTACTAGTTTACAAATTAATTACATTGTCAAGGTATCGTGTGGCATACTACTAGTTGACATATATATACGTGTTTTGAACTAAGCTTCAACAAATGCATCAATTACGAAACGCTCCTACGACATCTAGGGACGTCAGATGGACCCGAACATCCAGAATTACATGTGGGTTAAAATGATTCTATAGTTAAGAAATTTATTACATGGTCAAGGTATCGTGTCATTTCCTTCTCATTAGCGTCAACATACTATGTTCCACTGAACTTCAATTAATTGTGCAATCTTGGAACCCTGCGCTGATTTATAGGAAAGTAAGATGGACATGAACAGCTAGAATTACACGTGAATAAAAATGATTTATGACTTTGGAAATTTATTACATGTCCAAGATATCGTGTCACACTATTCTCGATGACAGCAAACTACGTGTTTCGAACGAATCTTCCGACAAATACTGTAATTACGGAATCCTTCTTCGAATTCTAGGGACGTCAGAAGGACCTCAACAGCTATGGTAACATGTAGGTAAAAATTATTGCATAGTTTCGAAATTAATAACATGGTCAAGATATCGTGTCACATACTTCAAATACACATTGCAATGCGTGATTTAAAATGAAATTCACCACCTGCTTAAACTTCAGAACCATCCGTCAATTTCTAGGGATATGAGATGGACCTTGACAGCTAGAATGACACGTGGATAAAAATGATTCAATAGTTTAGATAATAATTACACGATCAAGATATCGTTTCGCATACTTCAGGTTGACATCAATATACGGTTTTTGAACTAAACTTAAACACGGACTTCATTTTCAGATCCCTTCATCAATTTCTCGGCATGTACGAAAGACCTTAACATCTAGAATTACATGTGGGTAAAAATAATTCTGAAGTTTAGAAATTAATTACATGTTTAAGATATCGTGTCATATACTTCAAATGGACATCAGGGAACGTGCATAAAAGTGAGCTTCAACACCTGCTTCAATTTCGGAACCCACCGTCAATTTCTATGGATGTTAGATAGACCTTAACAGCTTAAGTTACGAGCGGGTAAAAATAATTTTATGAATTAGAAATTAATTACATTCTCGAGATATCGTGTCACATACTTTCAGTTGACACTTGAATACGAGTTCTGAACTGATCTTCAACACCCGCTTTAACTTTGAGACCCTCAATCAAATTCTAGGGATATAGGGTGAACCTTAACAGCGAGAATCACACGTGGGTTAGAATGCTTTATGAGTTTAGAAATTAATTACATGGTCAAGAGGGCGTGTCGCATACTGCTTGTTGACATACGAATACGCGATTTGAATTGATCCTCCACAAGTGCTTGGATTTCGGAACCCTTCGTCGATATCTACGGAGGACAGATGGACCTTAACAGCTAGAATTCGCCGTGGTAGGAAATGATTTACTAGTTTACAAATTAATTACATTTTCAAGGTATCGTGTGGCATACTACTAGTTGACATATATATACGTGTTTTGAACTAAGCTTCAACAAATGCATCAATTACGAAACGCTCCTACGACATCTAGGGACGTCAGATGGACCCGAACATCCAGAATTACATGTGGGTTAAAATGATTCTATAGTTAAGAAATTTATTACATGGTCAAGGTATCGTGTCATTTCCTTCTCATTAGCGTCAACATACTATGTTCCACTGAACTTCAATTAATTGTGCAATCTTGGAACCCTGCGCTGATTTATAGGAAAGTAAGATGGACATGAACAGCTAGAATTACACGTGAATAAAAATGATTTATGACTTTGGAAATTTATTACATGTCCAAGATATCGTGTCACACTATTCTCGATGACAGCAAACTACGTGTTTCGAACGAATCTTCCGACAAATACTGTAATTACGGAATCCTTCTTCGAATTCTAGGGACGTCAGAAGGACCTCAACAGCTATGGTAACATGTAGGTAAAAATTATTGCATAGTTTCGAAATTAATAACATGGTCAAGATATCGTGTCACATACTTCAAATACACATTGCAATGCGTGATTTAAAATGAAATTCACCACCTGCTTAAACTTCAGAACCATCCGTCAATTTCTAGGGATATGAGATGGACCTTGACAGCTAGAATGACACGTGGATAAAAATGAATCAATAGTTTAGATAATAATTACACGATCAAGATATCGTTTCGCATACTTCAGGTTGACATCAAAATACGGTTTTTGAACCAAACTTAAACACGGACTTCATTCTCAGATCCCTTCATCAATTTCTCGGCATGTACGAAAGACCTTAACATCTAGAATTACATGTGGGTAAAAATAATTCTGAAGTTTAGAAATTAATTACATGTTTAAGATATCGTGTCATATACTTCAAATGGACATCAGGGAACGTGCATAAAAGTGAGCTTCAACACCTGCTTCAATTTCGGAACCCACCGTCAATTTCTATGGATGTTAGATAGACCTTAACAGCTAAAGTTACGAGCGGGTAAAAATAATTTTATGAATTAGAAATTAATTACATTCTCGAGATATCGTGTCACATACTTTCAGTTGACACTTGAATACGAGTTCTGAACTGATCTTCAACACCCGCTTTAACTTTGAGACCCTCAATCAAATTCTAGGGATATAGGGTGAACCTTAACAGCGAGAATCACACGTGGGTTAGAATGCTTTATGAGTTTAGAAATTAATTACATGGTCAAGAGGGCGTGTCGCATACTGCTTGTTGACATACGAATACGCGATTTGAATTGATCCTCCACAAGTGCTTGGATTTCGGAACCCTTCGTCGATATCTACGGAGGACAGATGGACCTTAACAGCTAGAATTCGCCGTGGTAGGAAATGATTTACTAGTTTACAAATTAATTACATTTTCAAGGTATCGTGTGGCATACTACTAGTTGACATATATATACGTGTTTTGAACTAAGCTTCAACAAATGCATCAATTACGAAACGCTCCTACGACATCTAGGGACGTCAGATGGACCCGAACATCCAGAATTACATGTGGGTTAAAATGATTCTATAGTTAAGAAATTTATTACATGGTCAAGGTATCGTGTCATTTCCTTCTCATTAGCGTCAACATACTATGTTCCACTGAACTTCAATTAATTGTGCAATCTTGGAACCCTGCGCTGATTTATAGGAAAGTAAGATGGACATGAACAGCTAGAATTACACGTGAATAAAAATGATTTATGACTTTGGAAATTTATTACATGTCCAAGATATCGTGTCACACTATTCTCGATGACAGCAAACTACGTGTTTCGAACGAATCTTCCGACAAATACTGTAATTACGGAATCCTTCTTCGAATTCTAGGGACGTCAGAAGGACCTCAACAGCTATGGTAACATGTAGGTAAAAATTATTGCATAGTTTCGAAATTAATAACATGGTCAAGATATCGTGTCACATACTTCAAATACACATTGCAATGCGTGATTTAAAATGAAATTCACCACCTGCTTAAACTTCAGAACCATCCGTCAATTTCTAGGGATATGAGATGGACCTTGACAGCTAGAATGACACGTGGATAAAAATGATTCAATAGTTTAGATAATAATTACACGATCAAGATATCGTTTCGCATACTTCAGGTTGACATCAAAATACGGTTTTTGAACTAAACTTAAACACGGACTTCATTTTCAGATCCCTTCATCAATTTCTCGGCATGTACGAAAGACCTTAACATCTAGAATTACATGTGGGTAAAAATAATTCTGAAGTTTAGAAATTAATTACATGTTTGAGATATCGTGTCATATACTTCAAATGGACATCAGGAAACGTGCATAAAAGTGAGCTTCAACACCTGCTTCAATTTCGGAACCCACCGTCAATTTCTATGGATGTTAGATAGACCTTAACAGCTAAAGTTACGAGCGGGTAAAAATAATTTTATGAATTAGAAATTAATTACATTCTCGAGATATCGTGTCACATACTTTCAGTTGACACTTGAATACGAGTTCTGAACTGATCTTCAACACCCGCTTTAACTTTGAGACCCTCAATCAAATTCTAGGGATATAGGGTGAACCTTAACAGCGAGAATCACACGTGGGTTAGAATGCTTTATGAGTTTAGAAATTAATTACATGGTCAAGAGGGCGTGTCGCATACTGCTTGTTGACATACGAATACGCGATTTGAATTGATCCTCCACAAGTGCTTGGATTTCGGAACCCTTCGTCGATATCTACGGAGGACAGATGGACCTTAACAGCTAGAATTCGACGTGGTAGGAAATGATTTACTAGTTTACAAATTAATTACATTGTCAAGGTATCGTGTGGCATACTACTAGTTGACATATATATACGTGTTTTGAACTAAGCTTCAACAAATGCATCAATTACGAAACGCTCCTACGACATCTAGGGACGTCAGATGGACCCGAACATCCAGAATTACATGTGGGTTAAAATGATTCTATAGTTAAGAAATTTATTACATGGTCAAGGTATCGTGTCATTTCCTTCTCATTAGCGTCAACATACTATGTTCCACTGAACTTCAATTAATTGTGCAATCTTGGAACCCTGCGCTGATTTATAGGAAAGTAAGATGGACATGAACAGCTAGAATTACACGTGAATAAAAATGATTTATGACTTTGGAAATTTATTACATGTCCAAGATATCGTGTCACACTATTCTCGATGACAGCAAACTACGTGTTTCGAACGAATCTTCCGACAAATACTGTAATTACGGAATCCTTCTTCGAATTCTAGGGACGTCAGAAGGACCTCAACAGCTATGGTAACATGTAGGTAAAAATTATTGCATAGTTTCGAAATTAATAACATGGTCAAGATATCGTGTCACATACTTCAAATACACATTGCAATGCGTGATTTAAAATGAAATTCACCACCTGCTTAAACTTCAGAACCATCCGTCAATTTCTAGGGATATGAGATGGACCTTGACAGCTAGAATGACACGTGGATGAAAATGATTCAATAGTTTAGATAATAATTACACGATCAAGATATCGTTTCGCATACTTCAGGTTGACATCAAAATACGGTTTTTGAACCAAACTTAAACACGGACTTCATTTTCAGATCCCTTCATCAATTTCTCGGCATGTACGAAAGACCTTAACATCTAGAATTACATGTGGGTAAAAATAATTCTGAAGTTTAGAAATTAATTACATGTTTAAGATATCGTGTCATATACTTCAAATGGACATCAGGGAACGTGCATAAAAGTGAGCTTCAACACCTGCTTCAATTTCGGAACCCACCGTCAATTTCTATGGATGTTAGATAGACCTTAACAGCTAAAGTTACGAGCGGGTAAAAATAATTTTATGAATTAGAAATTAATTACATTCTCGAGATATCGTGTCACATACTTTCAGTTGACACTTGAATACGAGTTCTGAACTGATCTTCAACACCCGCTTTAACTTTGAGACCCTCAATCAAATTCTAGGGATATAGGGTGAACCTTAACAGCGAGAATCACACGTGGGTTAGAATGCTTTATGAGTTTAGAAATTAATTACATGGTCAAGAGGGCGTGTCGCATACTGCTTGTTGACATACGAATACGCGATTTGAATTGATCCTCCACAAGTGCTTGGATTTCGGAACCCTTCGTCGATATCTACGGAGGACAGATGGACCTTAACAGCTAGAATTCGCCGTGGTAGGAAATGATTTACTAGTTTACAAATTAATTACATTTTCAAGGTATCGTGTGGCATACTACTAGTTGACATATATATACGTGTTTTGAACTAAGCTTCAACAAATGCATCAATTACGAAACGCTCCTACGACATCTAGGGACGTCAGATGGACCCGAACATCCAGAATTACATGTGGGTTAAAATGATTCTATAGTTAAGAAATTTATTACATGGTCAAGGTATCGTGTCATTTCCTTCTCATTAGCGTCAACATACTATGTTCCACTGAACTTCAATTAATTGTGCAATCTTGGAACCCTGCGCTGATTTATAGGAAAGTAAGATGGACATGAACAGCTAGAATTACACGTGAATAAAAATGATTTATGACTTTGGAAATTTATTACATGTCCAAGATATCGTGTCACACTATTCTCGATGACAGCAAACTACGTGTTTCGAACGAATCTTCCGACAAATACTGTAATTACGGAATCCTTCTTCGAATTCTAGGGACGTCAGAAGGACCTCAACAGCTATGGTAACATGTAGGTAAAAATTATTGCATAGTTTCGAAATTAATAACATGGTCAAGATATCGTGTCACATACTTCAAATACACATTGCAATGCGTGATTTAAAATGAAATTCACCACCTGCTTAAACTTCAGAACCATCCGTCAATTTCTAGGGATATGAGATGGACCTTGACAGCTAGAATGACACGTGGATAAAAATGATTCAATAGTTTAGATAATAATTACACGATCAAGATATCGTTTCGCATACTTCAGGTTGACATCAAAATACGGTTTTTGAACTAAACTTAAACACGGACTTCATTTTCAGATCCCTTCATCAATTTCTCGGCATGTACGAAAGACCTTAACATCTAGAATTACATGTGGGTAAAAATAATTCTGAAGTTTAGAAATTAATTACATGTTTGAGATATCGTGTCATATACTTCAAATGGACATCAGGAAACGTGCATAAAAGTGAGCTTCAACACCTGCTTCAATTTCGGAACCCACCGTCAATTTCTATGGATGTTAGATAGACCTTAACAGCTAAAGTTACGAGCGGGTAAAAATAATTTTATGAATTAGAAATTAATTACATTCTCGAGATATCGTGTCACATACTTTCAGTTGACACTTGAATACGAGTTCTGAACTGATCTTCAACACCCGCTTTAACTTTGAGACCCTCAATCAAATTCTAGGGATATAGGGTGAACCTTAACAGCGAGAATCACACGTGGGTTAGAATGCTTTATGAGTTTAGAAATTAATTACATGGTCAAGAGGGCGTGTCGCATACTGCTTGTTGACATACGAATACGCGATTTGAATTGATCCTCCACAAGTGCTTGGATTTCGGAACCCTTCGTCGATATCTACGGAGGACAGATGGACCTTAACAGCTAGAATTCGACGTGGTAGGAAATGATTTACTAGTTTACAAATTAATTACATTGTCAAGGTATCGTGTGGCATACTACTAGTTGACATATATATACGTGTTTTGAACTAAGCTTCAACAAATGCATCAATTACGAAACGCTCCTACGACATCTAGGGACGTCAGATGGACCCGAACATCCAGAATTACATGTGGGTTAAAATGATTCTATAGTTAAGAAATTTATTACATGGTCAAGGTATCGTGTCATTTCCTTCTCATTAGCGTCAACATACTATGTTCCACTGAACTTCAATTAATTGTGCAATCTTGGAACCCTGCGCTGATTTATAGGAAAGTAAGATGGACATGAACAGCTAGAATTACACGTGAATAAAAATGATTTATGACTTTGGAAATTTATTACATGTCCAAGATATCGTGTCACACTATTCTCGATGACAGCAAACTACGTGTTTCGAACGAATCTTCCGACAAATACTGTAATTACGGAATCCTTCTTCGAATTCTAGGGACGTCAGAAGGACCTCAACAGCTATGGTAACATGTAGGTAAAAATTATTGCATAGTTTCGAAATTAATAACATGGTCAAGATATCGTGTCACATACTTCAAATACACATTGCAATGCGTGATTTAAAATGAAATTCACCACCTGCTTAAACTTCAGAACCATCCGTCAATTTCTAGGGATATGAGATGGACCTTGACAGCTAGAATGACACGTGGATGAAAATGATTCAATAGTTTAGATAATAATTACACGATCAAGATATCGTTTCGCATACTTCAGGTTGACATCAAAATACGGTTTTTGAACTAAACTTAAACACGGACTTCATTTTCAGATCCCTTCATCAATTTCTCGGCATGTACGAAAGACCTTAACATCTAGAATTACATGTGGGTAAAAATAATTCTGAAGTTTAGAAATTAATTACATGTTTGAGATATCGTGTCATATACTTCAAATGGACATCAGGAAACGTGCATAAAAGTGAGCTTCAACACCTGCTTCAATTTCGGAACCCACCGTCAATTTCTATGGATGTTAGATAGACCTTAACAGCTAAAGTTACGAGCGGGTAAAAATAATTTTATGAATTAGAAATTAATTACATTCTCGAGATATCGTGTCACATACTTTCAGTTGACACTTGAATACGAGTTCTGAACTGATCTTCAACACCCGCTTTAACTTTGAGACCCTCAATCAAATTCTAGGGATATAGGGTGAACCTTAACAGCGAGAATCACACGTGGGTTAGAATGCTTTATGAGTTTAGAAATTAATTACATGGTCAAGAGGGCGTGTCGCATACTGCTTGTTGACATACGAATACGCGATTTGAATTGATCCTCCACAAGTGCTTGGATTTCGGAACCCTTCGTCGATATCTACGGAGGACAGATGGACCTTAACAGCTAGAATTCGACGTGGTAGGAAATGATTTACTAGTTTACAAATTAATTACATTGTCAAGGTATCGTGTGGCATACTACTAGTTGACATATATATACGTGTTTTGAACTAAGCTTCAACAAATGCATCAATTACGAAACGCTCCTACGACATCTAGGGACGTCAGATGGACCCGAACATCCAGAATTACATGTGGGTTAAAATGATTCTATAGTTAAGAAATTTATTACATGGTCAAGGTATCGTGTCATTTCCTTCTCATTAGCGTCAACATACTATGTTCCACTGAACTTCAATTAATTGTGCAATCTTGGAACCCTGCGCTGATTTATAGGAAAGTAAGATGGACATGAACAGCTAGAATTACACGTGAATAAAAATGATTTATGACTTTGGAAATTTATTACATGTCCAAGATATCGTGTCACACTATTCTCGATGACAGCAAACTACGTGTTTCGAACGAATCTTCCGACAAATACTGTAATTACGGAATCCTTCTTCGAATTCTAGGGACGTCAGAAGGACCTCAACAGCTATGGTAACATGTAGGTAAAAATTATTGCATAGTTTCGAAATTAATAACATGGTCAAGATATCGTGTCACATACTTCAAATACACATTGCAATGCGTGATTTAAAATGAAATTCACCACCTGCTTAAACTTCAGAACCATCCGTCAATTTCTAGGGATATGAGATGGACCTTGACAGCTAGAATGACACGTGGATAAAAATGATTCAATAGTTTAGATAATAATTACACGATCAAGATATCGTTTCGCATACTTCAGGTTGACATCAAAATACGGTTTTTGAACTAAACTTAAACACGGACTTCATTTTCAGATCCCTTCATCAATTTCTCGGCATGTACGAAAGACCTTAACATCTAGAATTACATGTGGGTAAAAATAATTCTGAAGTTTAGAAATTAATTACATGTTTGAGATATCGTGTCATATACTTCAAATGGACATCAGGAAACGTGCATAAAAGTGAGCTTCAACACCTGCTTCAATTTCGGAACCCACCGTCAATTTCTATGGATGTTAGATAGACCTTAACAGCTAAAGTTACGAGCGGGTAAAAATAATTTTATGAATTAGAAATTAATTACATTCTCGAGATATCGTGTCACATACTTTCAGTTGACACTTGAATACGAGTTCTGAACTGATCTTCAACACCCGCTTTAACTTTGAGACCCTCAATCAAATTCTAGGGATATAGGGTGAACCTTAACAGCGAGAATCACACGTGGGTTAGAATGCTTTATGAGTTTAGAAATTAATTACATGGTCAAGAGGGCGTGTCGCATACTGCTTGTTGACATACGAATACGCGATTTGAATTGATCCTCCACAAGTGCTTGGATTTCGGAACCCTTCGTCGATATCTACGGAGGACAGATGGACCTTAACAGCTAGAATTCGACGTGGTAGGAAATGATTTACTAGTTTACAAATTAATTACATTGTCAAGGTATCGTGTGGCATACTACTAGTTGACATATATATACGTGTTTTGAACTAAGCTTCAACAAATGCATCAATTACGAAACGCTCCTACGACATCTAGGGACGTCAGATGGACCCGAACATCCAGAATTACATGTGGGTTAAAATGATTCTATAGTTAAGAAATTTTTTACATGGTCAAGGTATCGTGTCATTTCCTTCTCATTAGCGTCAACATACTATGTTCCACTGAACTTCAATTAATTGTGCAATCTTGGAACCCTGCGCTGATTTATAGGAAAGTAAGATGGACATGAACAGCTAGAATTACACGTGAATAAAAATGATTTATGACTTTGGAAATTTATTACATGTCCAAGATATCGTGTCACACTATTCTCGATGACAGCAAACTACGTGTTTCGAACGAATCTTCCGACAAATACTGTAATTACGGAATCCTTCTTCGAATTCTAGGGACGTCAGAAGGACCTCAACAGCTATGGTAACATGTAGGTAAAAATTATTGCATAGTTTCGAAATTAATAACATGGTCAAGATATCGTGTCACATACTTCAAATACACATTGCAATGCGTGATTTAAAATGAAATTCACCACCTGCTTAAACTTCAGAACCATCCGTCAATTTCTAGGGATATGAGATGGACCTTGACAGCTAGAATGACACGTGGATAAAAATGATTCAATAGTTTAGATAATAATTACACGATCAAGATATCGTTTCGCATACTTCAGGTTGACATCAAAATACGGTTTTTGAACTAAACTTAAACACGGACTTCATTTTCAGATCCCTTCATCAATTTCTCGGCATGTACGAAAGACCTTAACATCTAGAATTACATGTGGGTAAAAATAATTCTGAAGTTTAGAAATTAATTACATGTTTGAGATATCGTGTCATATACTTCAAATGGACATCAGGAAACGTGCATAAAAGTGAGCTTCAACACCTGCTTCAATTTCGGAACCCACCGTCAATTTCTATGGATGTTAGATAGACCTTAACAGCTAAAGTTACGAGCGGGTAAAAATAATTTTATGAATTAGAAATTAATTACATTCTCGAGATATCGTGTCACATACTTTCAGTTGACACTTGAATACGAGTTCTGAACTGATCTTCAACACCCGCTTTAACTTTGAGACCCTCAATCAAATTCTAGGGATATAGGGTGAACCTTAACAGCGAGAATCACACGTGGGTTAGAATGCTTTATGAGTTTAGAAATTAATTACATGGTCAAGAGGGCGTGTCGCATACTGCTTGTTGACATACGAATACGCGATTTGAATTGATCCTCCACAAGTGCTTGGATTTCGGAACCCTTCGTCGATATCTACGGAGGACAGATGGACCTTAACAGCTAGAATTCGACGTGGTAGGAAATGATTTACTAGTTTACAAATTAATTACATTGTCAAGGTATCGTGTGGCATACTACTAGTTGACATATATATACGTGTTTTGAACTAAGCTTCAACAAATGCATCAATTACGAAACGCTCCTACGACATCTAGGGACGTCAGATGGACCCGAACATCCAGAATTACATGTGGGTTAAAATGATTCTATAGTTAAGAAATTTATTACATGGTCAAGGTATCGTGTCATTTCCTTCTCATTAGCGTCAACATACTATGTTCCACTGAACTTCAATTAATTGTGCAATCTTGGAACCCTGCGCTGATTTATAGGAAAGTAAGATGGACATGAACAGCTAGAATTACACGTGAATAAAAATGATTTATGACTTTGGAAATTTATTACATGTCCAAGATATCGTGTCACACTATTCTCGATGACAGCAAACTACGTGTTTCGAACGAATCTTCCGACAAATACTGTAATTACGGAATCCTTCTTCGAATTCTAGGGACGTCAGAAGGACCTCAACAGCTATGGTAACATGTAGGTAAAAATTATTGCATAGTTTCGAAATTAATAACATGGTCAAGATATCGTGTCACATACTTCAAATACACATTGCAATGCGTGATTTAAAATGAAATTCACCACCTGCTTAAACTTCAGAACCATCCGTCAATTTCTAGGGATATGAGATGGACCTTGACAGCTAGAATGACACGTGGATAAAAATGATTCAATAGTTTAGATAATAATTACACGATCAAGATATCGTTTCGCATACTTCAGGTTGACATCAAAATACGGTTTTTGAACTAAACTTAAACACGGACTTCATTTTCAGATCCCTTCATCAATTTCTCGGCATGTACGAAAGACCTTAACATCTAGAATTACATGTGGGTAAAAATAATTCTGAAGTTTAGAAATTAATTACATGTTTGAGATATCGTGTCATATACTTCAAATGGACATCAGGAAACGTGCATAAAAGTGAGCTTCAACACCTGCTTCAATTTCGGAACCCACCGTCAATTTCTATGGATGTTAGATAGACCTTAACAGCTAAAGTTACGAGCGGGTAAAAATAATTTTATGAATTAGAAATTAATTACATTCTCGAGATATCGTGTCACATACTTTCAGTTGACACTTGAATACGAGTTCTGAACTGATCTTCAACACCCGCTTTAACTTTGAGACCCTCAATCAAATTCTAGGGATATAGGGTGAACCTTAACAGCGAGAATCACACGTGGGTTAGAATGCTTTATGAGTTTAGAAATTAATTACATGGTCAAGAGGGCTTGTCGCATACTGCTTGTTGACATACGAATACGCGATTTGAATTGATCCTCCACAAGTGCTTGGATTTCGGAACCCTTCGTCGATATCTACGGAGGACAGATGGACCTTAACAGCTAGAATTCGACGTGGTAGGAAATGATTTACTAGTTTACAAATTAATTACATTTTCAAGGTATCGTGTGGCATACTACTAGTTGACATATATATACGTGTTTTGAACTAAGCTTCAACAAATGCATCAATTACGAAACGCTCCTACGACATCTAGGGACGTCAGATGGACCCGAACATCCAGAATTACATGTGGGTTAAAATGATTCTATAGTTAAGAAATTTATTACATGGTCAAGGTATCGTGTCATTTCCTTCTCATTAGCGTTAACATACTATGTTCCACTGAACTTCAATTAATTGTGCAATCTTGGAACCCTGCGCTGATTTATAGGAAAGTAAGATGGACATGAACAGCTAGAATTACACGTGAATAAAAATGATTTATGACTTTGGAAATTTATTACATGTCCAAGATATCGTGTCACACTATTCTCGATGACAGCAAACTACGTGTTTCGAACGAATCTTCCGACAAATACTGTAATTACGGAATCCTTCTTCGAATTCTAGGGACGTCAGAAGGACCTCAACAGCTATGGTAACATGTAGGTAAAAATTATTGCATAGTTTCGAAATTAATAACATGGTCAAGATATCGTGTCACATACTTCAAATACACATTGCAATGCGTGATTTAAAATGAAATTCACCACCTGCTTAAACTTCAGAACCATCCGTCAATTTCTAGGGATATGAGATGGACCTTGACAGCTAGAATGACACGTGGATAAAAATGATTCAATAGTTTAGATAAAAATTACACGATCAAGATATCGTTTCGCATACTTCAGGTTGACATCAAAATACGGTTTTTGAACTAAACTTAAACACGGACTTCATTTTCAGATCCCTTCATCAATTTCTCGGCATGTACGAAAGACCTTAACATCTAGAATTACATGTGGGTAAAAATAATTCTGAAGTTTAGAAATTAATTACATGTTTAAGATATCGTGTCATATACTTCAAATGGACATCAGGAAACGTGCATAAAAGTGAGCTTCAACACCTGCTTCAATTTCGGAACCCACCGTCAATTTCTATGGATGTTAGATAGACCTTAACAGCTAAAGTTACGAGCGGGTTAAAATATTTTTATGAATTAGAAATTAATTACATTCTCGAGATATCGTGTCACATACTTTCAGTTGACACTTGAATACGAGTTCTAAACTGATCTTCAACGCCCGCTTTAACTTTGAGACCCTCAATCAAATTCTAGGGATATAGGGTGAACCTTAACAGCGAGAATCACACGTGGGTTAGAATGCTTTATGAGTTTAGGAATTAATTACATGGTCAAGAGGGCGTGTCGCGTACTGCTTGTTGACATACGAATACGCGATTTGAATTGATCCTCCACAAGTGCTTGGATTTCGGAACCCTTCGTCGATATCTACGGAGGACAGATGGACCTTAACAGCTAGAATTCGACGTGGTAGGAAATGATTTACTAGTTTACAAATTAATTACATTGTCAAGGTATCGTGTGGCATACTACTAGTTGACATATATATACGTGTTTTGAACTAAGCTTCAACAAATGCATCAATTACGAAACGCTCCTACGACAGCTAGGGACGTCAGATGGACCCGAACATCCAGAATTACATGTGGGTTAAAATGATTCCATAGTTGAGAAATTTATGACACGGTCAAGGTATCGTGTCATTTCTTTCTCATTAGCGTCAACATACTATGTTCCACTGAACTTCAATTAATTGTGCAATCTTGGAACCCTGCGCTGATTTATAGGAAAGTAAGATGGACATCAACAGCTAGAATTACACGTGAAGAAAAATGATTTATTAGTTTGGAAATTTATTACATGTCCAAGATATCGTGTCACACTATTCTCGATGAAAGCAAACTACGTGTTTCGAACGAATCTTCCGACAAGTACTGTAATTACGAAAACCTTCTTCGAATTCTAAGGACGTCAGAAAGTTCTCAACAGCTATGGTCACATGTAGGTAAAAATTATTGCATGGTTTCGAAATTAATAACATGGTCAAGATATCGTGTCACATACTTCAAATACACATTGCAATGCGTGATTTAAAATGAAATTCACCACCTGCTTAAACTTCAGAACCATCCGTCAATTTCTAGGGATATGAGATGGACCTTGACAGCTAGAATGACACGTGGATAAAAATGATTCAATAGTTTAGATAATAATTACACGATCAAGATATCGTTTCGCATACTTCAGGTTTACATCAAAATACGGTTTGTGAACTAAACTTAAACACGGACTTCATTTTCAGATCCCTTCATCAATTTCTCGGCATGTACGAAAGACCTTAACATCTAGAATTATATGTGGGTAAAAATAATTCTGAAGTTTAGAAATTAATTACATGTTTAAGATATCGTGTCATATACTTCAAATGGGCATCAGGAAACGTGCATAAAAGTGAGCTTCAACACCTGCTTCAATTTCGGAACCCACCGTCAATTTCTATGGATGTTAGATAGACCTTAACAGCTAAAGTTACGAGCGGGTAAAAATAATTTTATCATTTAGTAATTAATTACATTCTCGAGATATCGTGTCACATACTTTCAGTTGACACTTGAATACGAGTTCTAGACTGATCTTCAACACCCGCTTTAACTTTGAGACCCTCAATCAAATTCTAGGGATATAATGTGGACCTTAACAGCGAGAATCACACGTGGGTTAGAATGCTTTATGAGTTTAGAAATTAATTACATGGTCAAGAGGGCGTGTCGCGTACTGCTTGTTGACATACGAATACGCGATTTGAATTGATCCTCCACAAGTGCTTGGATTTCGGAACCCTTCGTCGATATCTACGAAGGACAGATGGACCTTAACAGCTAGAATTCGACGTGGTAGGAAATGATTTACTAGTTTACAAATTAATTACATTGTCAAGGTATCGTGTGGCATACTACTAGTTGACATAAATATACGTGTTTTGAACTAAGCTTTAACAAATGCATCAATTACGAAACGCTCCTACGACATCTAGGGACGTCAGATGGACCCGAACATCCAGAATTACATGTGGGTTAAAATGATTCTATAGTTAAGAAATTTATTACATGGTCAAGGTATCGTGTCATTTCCTTCTCATTAGCGTCAACATACTATGTTCCACTGAACTTCAATTAATTGTGCAATCTTGGAACCCTGCGCTGATTTATAGGAAAGTAAGATGGACATGAACAGCTAGAATTACACGTGAATAAAAATGATTTATGACTTTGGAAATTTATTACATGTCCAAGATATCGTGTCACACTATTCTCGATGACAGCAAACTACGTGTTTCGAACGAATCTTCCGACAAATACTGTAATTACGGAATCCTTCTTCGAATTCTAGGGACGTCAGAAGGACCTCAACAGCTATGGTAACATGTAGGTAAAAATTATTGCATAGTTTCGAAATTAATAACATGGTCAATATATCGTGTCACATACTTCAAATACACATTGCAATGCGTGATTTAAAATGAAATTCACCACCTGCTTAAATTTCAGAACCATCCGTCAATTTCTAGGGATATGAGATGGACCTTGACAGCTAGAATGACACGTGGAAAAAATGATTCAATAGTTTAGATAATAATTACACGATCAAGATATCGTTTCGCATACTTCAGGTTTACATCAAAATACGGTTTGTGAACTAAACTTAAACACGGACTTCATTTTCAGATCCCTTCATCAATTTCTCGGCATGTACGAAAGACCTTAACATCTAGAATTATATGTGGGTAAAAATAATTCTGAAGTTTAGAAATTAATTACATGTTTAAGATATCGTGTCATATACTTCAAATGGACATCAGGAAACGTGCATAAAAGTGAGCTTCAACACCTGCTTCAATTTCGGAACCCACCGTCAATTTCTATGGATGTTAGATAGACCTTAACAGCTTAAGTTACGAGCGGGTAAAAATAATTTTATGAATTAGAAATTAATTACATTCTCGAGATATCGTGTCACATACTTTCAGTTGACACTTGAATACGAGTTCTAGACTGATCTTCAACACCCGCTTTAACTTTGAGACCCTCAATCAAATTCTAAGGATATAAGGTGGACCTTAACAGCGAGAATCACACGTGGGTTAGAATGCTTTATGAGTTTAGGAATTAATTACATGGTCAAGAGGGCGTGTCGCGTACTGCTTGTTGACATACGAATACGCGATTTGAATTGATCTTCCACAAGTGCTTGGATTTCGGAACCCTTCGTCGATATCTACGGAGGACAGATGGACCTTAACAGCTAGAATTCGACGTGGTAGGAAATGATTTACTAGTTTACAAATTAATTACATTGTCAAGGTATCGTGTGGCATACTACTAGTTGACATATATATACGTGTTTTGAACTAAGCTTCAACAAATGCATCAATTACGAAACGCTCCTACGACAGCTAGGGACGTCAGATGGACCCGAACATCCAGAATTACATGTGGGTTAAAATGATTCCATAGTTGAGAAATTTATGACACGGTCAAGGTATCGTGTCATTTCTTTCTCATTAGCGTCAACATACTATGTTCCACTGAACTTCAATTAATTGTGCAATCTTGGAACCCTGCGCTAATTTATAGGAAAGTAAGATGGACATCAACAGCTAGAATTACACGTGAAGAAAAATGATTTATTAGTTTGGAAATTTATTACATGTCCAAGATATCGTGTCACACTATTCTCGATGAAAGCAAACTACGTGTTTCGAACGAATCTTCCGACAAGTACTGTAATTACGAAAACCTTCTTCGAATTCTAAGGACGTCAGAAAGTTCTCAACAGCTATGGTCACATGTAGGTAAAAATTATTGCATGGTTTCGAAATTAATAACATGGTCAAGATATCGTGTCACATACTTCAAATACACATTGCAATGCGTGATTTAAAATGAAATTCACCACCTGCTTAAACTTCAGAACCATCCGTCAATTTCTAGGGATATGAGATGGACCTTGACAGCTAGAATGACACGTGGATAAAAATGATTCAATAGTTTAGATAATAATTACACGATCAAGATATCGTTTCGCATACTTCAGGTTTACATCAAAATACGGTTTGTGAACTAAACTTAAACACGGACTTCATTTTCAGATCCCTTCATCAATTTCTCGGCATGTACGAAAGACCTTAACATCTAGAATTATATGTGGGTAAAAATAATTCTGAAGTTTAGAAATTAATTACATGTTTAAGATATCGTGTCATATACTTCAAATGGGCATCAGGAAACGTGCATAAAAGTGAGCTTCAACACCTGCTTCAATTTCGGAACCCACCGTCAATTTCTATGGATGTTAGATAGACCTTAACAGCTAAAGTTACGAGCGGGTAAAAATAATTTTATCATTTAGTAATTAATTACATTCTCGAGATATCGTGTCACATACTTTCAGTTGACACTTGAATACGAGTTCTAGACTGATCTTCAACACCCGCTTTAACTTTGAGACCCTCAATCAAATTCTAGGGATATAATGTGGACCTTAACAGCGAGAATCACACGTGGGTTAGAATGCTTTATGAGTTTAGAAATTAATTACATGGTCAAGAGGGCGTGTCGCGTACTGCTTGTTGACATACGAATACGCGATTTGAATTGATCCTCCACAAGTGCTTGGATTTCGGAACCCTTCGTCGATATCTACGAAGGACAGATGGACCTTAACAGCTAGAATTCGACGTGGTAGGAAATGATTTACTAGTTTACAAATTAATTACATTGTCAAGGTATCGTGTGGCATACTACTAGTTGACATAAATATACGTGTTTTGAACTAAGCTTTAACAAATGCATCAATTACGAAACGCTCCTACGACATCTAGGGACGTCAGATGGACCCGAACATCCAGAATTACATGTGGGTTAAAATGATTCTATAGTTAAGAAATTTATTACATGGTCAAGGTATCGTGTCATTTCCTTCTCATTAGCGTCAACATACTATGTTCCACTGAACTTCAATTAATTGTGCAATCTTGGAACCCTGCGCTGATTTATAGGAAAGTAAGATGGACATGAACAGCTAGAATTACACGTGAATAAAAATGATTTATGACTTTGGAAATTTATTACATGTCCAAGATATCGTGTCACACTATTCTCGATGACAGCAAACTACGTGTTTCGAACGAATCTTCCGACAAATACTGTAATTACGGAATCCTTCTTCGAATTCTAGGGACGTCAGAAGGACCTCAACAGCTATGGTAACATGTAGGTAAAAATTATTGCATAGTTTCGAAATTATTAACATGGTCAAGATATCGTGTCACATACTTCAAATACACATTGCAATGCGTGATTTAAAATGAAATTCACCACCTGCTTAAATTTCAGAACCATCCGTCAATTTCTAGGGATATGAGATGGACCTTGACAGCTAGAATGACACGTGGAAAAAATGATTCAATAGTTTAGATAATAATTACACGATCAAGATATCGTTTCGCATACTTCAGGTTTACATCAAAATACGGTTTGTGAACTAAACTTAAACACGGACTTCATTTTCAGATCCCTTCTTCAATTTCTCGGCATGTACGAAAGACCTTAACATCTAGAATTATATGTGGGTAAAAATAATTCTGAAGTTTAGAAATTAATTACATGTTTAAGATATCGTGTCATATACTTCAAATGGACATCAGGAAACGTGCATAAAAGTGAGCTTCAACACCTGCTTCAATTTCGGAACCCACCGTCAATTTCTATGGATGTTAGATAGACCTTAACAGCTTAAGTTACGAGCGGGTAAAAATAATTTTATGAATTAGAAATTAATTACATTCTCGAGATATCGTGTCACATACTTTCAGTTGACACTTGAATACGAGTTCTAGACTGATCTTCAACACCCGCTTTAACTTTGAGACCCTCAATCAAATTCTAAGGATATAAGGTGGACCTTAACAGCGAGAATCACACGTGGGTTAGAATGCTTTATGAGTTTAGGAATTAATTACATGGTCAAGAGGGCGTGTCGCGTACTGCTTGTTGACATACGAATACGCGATTTGAATTGATCTTCCACAAGTGCTTGGATTTCGGAACCCTTCGTCGATATCTACGGAGGACAGATGGACCTTAACAGCTAGAATTCGACGTGGTAGGAAATGATTTACTAGTTTACAAATTAATTACATTGTCAAGGTATCGTGTGGCATACTACTAGTTGACATATATATACGTGTTTTGAACTAAGCTTCAACAAATGCATCAATTACGAAACGCTCCTACGACAGCTAGGGACGTCAGATGGACCCGAACATCCAGAATTACATGTGGGTTAAAATGATTCCATAGTTGAGAAATTTATGACACGGTCAAGGTATCGTGTCATTTCTTTCTCATTAGCGTCAACATACTATGTTCCACTGAACTTCAATTAATTGTGCAATCTTGGAACCCTGCGCTAATTTATAGGAAAGTAAGATGGACATCAACAGCTAGAATTACACGTGAAGAAAAATGATTTATTAGTTTGGAAATTTATTACATGTCCAAGATATCGTGTCACACTATTCTCGATGAAAGCAAACTACGTGTTTCGAACGAATCTTCCGACAAGTACTGTAATTACGAAAACCTTCTTCGAATTCTAAGGACGTCAGAAAGTTCTCAACAGCTATGGTCACATGTAGGTAAAAATTATTGCATGGTTTCGAAATTAATAACATGGTCAAGATATCGTGTCACATACTTCAAATACACATTGCAATGCGTGATTTAAAATGAAATTCACCACCTGCTTAAACTTCAGAACCATCCGTCAATTTCTAGGGATATGAGATGGACCTTGACAGCTAGAATGACACGTGGATAAAAATGATTCAATAGTTTAGATAATAATTACACGATCAAGATATCGTTTCGCATACTTCAGGTTTACATCAAAATACGGTTTGTGAACTAAACTTAAACACGGACTTCATTTTCAGATCCCTTCATCAATTTCTCGGCCTGTACGAAAGACCTTAACATCTAGAATTATATGTGGGTAAAAATAATTCTGAAGTTTAGAAATTAATTACATGTTTAAGATATCGTGTCATATACTTCAAATGGGCATCAGGAAACGTGCATAAAAGTGAGCTTCAACACCTGCTTCAATTTCGGAACCCACCGTCAATTTCTATGGATGTTAGATAGACCTTAACAGCTAAAGTTACGAGCGGGTAAAAATAATTTTATCATTTAGTAATTAATTACATTCTCGAGATATCGTGTCACATACTTTCAGTTGACACTTGAATACGAGTTCTAGACTGATCTTCAACACCCGCTTTAACTTTGAGACCCTCAATCAAATTCTAGGGATATAATGTGGACCTTAACAGCGAGAATCACACGTGGGTTAGAATGCTTTATGAGTTTAGAAATTAATTACATGGTCAAGAGGGCGTGTCGCGTACTGCTTGTTGACATACGAATACGCGATTTGAATTGATCCTCCACAAGTGCTTGGATTTCGGAACCGTTCGTCGATATCTACGAAGGACAGATGGACCTTAACAGCTAGAATTCGACGTGGTAGGAAATGATTTACTAGTTTACAAATTAATTACATTGTCAAGGTATCGTGTGGCATACTACTAGTTGACATAAATATACGTGTTTTGAACTAAGCTTTAACAAATGCATCAATTACGAAACGCTCCTACGACATCTAGGGACGTCAGATGGACCCGAACATCCAGAATTACATGTGGGTTAAAATGATTCTATAGTTAAGAAATTTATTACATGGTCAAGGTATCGTGTCATTTCCTTCTCATTAGCGTCAACATACTATGTTCCACTGAACTTCAATTAATTGTGCAATCTTGGAACCCTGCGCTGATTTATAGGAAAGTAAGATGGACATGAACAGCTAGAATTACACGTGAATAAAAATGATTTATGACTTTGGAAATTTATTACATGTCCAAGATATCGTGTCACACTATTCTCGATGACAGCAAACTACGTGTTTCGAACGAATCTTCCGACAAATACTGTAATTACGGAATCCTTCTTCGAATTCTAGGGACGTCAGAAGGACCTCAACAGCTATGGTAACATGTAGGTAAAAATTATTGCATAGTTTCGAAATTAATAACATGGTCAAGATATCGTGTCACATACTTCAAATACACATTGCAATGCGTGATTTAAAATGAAATTCACCACCTGCTTAAATTTCAGAACCATCCGTCAATTTCTAGGGATATGAGATGGACCTTGACAGCTAGAATGACACGTGGAAAAAATGATTCAATAGTTTGGATAATAATTACACGATCAAGATATCGTTTCGCATACTTCAGGTTTACATCAAAATACGGTTTGTGAACTAAACTTAAACACGGACTTCATTTTCAGATCCCTTCATCAATTTCTCGGCATGTACGAAAGACCTTAACATCTAGAATTATATGTGGGTAAAAATAATTCTGAAGTTTAGAAATTAATTACATGTTTAAGATATCGTGTCATATACTTCAAATGGACATCAGGAAACGTGCATAAAAGTGAGCTTCAACACCTGCTTCAATTTCGGAACCCACCGTCAATTTCTATGGATGTTAGATAGACCTTAACAGCTTAAGTTACGAGCGGGTAAAAATAATTTTATGAATTAGAAATTAATTACATTCTCGAGATATCGTGTCACATACTTTCAGTTGACACTTAAATACGAGTTCTAGACTGATCTTCAACACCCGCTTTAACTTTGAGACCCTCAATCAAATTCTAAGGATATAAGGTGGACCTTAACAGCGAGAATCACACGTGGGTTAGAATGCTTTATGAGTTTAGGAATTAATTACATGGTCAAGAGGGCGTGTCGCGTACTGCTTGTTGACATACGAATACGCGATTTGAATTGATCCTCCACAAGTGCTTGGATTTCGGAACCCTTCGTCGATATCTACGAAGGACAGATGGACCTTAACAGCTAGAATTCGACGTGGTAGGAAATGATTTACTAGTTTACAAATTAATTACATTGTCAAGGTATCGTGTGGCATACTACTAGTTGACATAAATATACGTGTTTTGAACTAAGCTTTAACAAATGCATCAATTACGAAACGCTCCTACGACATCTAGGGACGTCAGATGGACCCGAACATCCAGAATTACATGTGGGTTAAAATGATTCTATAGTTAAGAAATTTATTACATGGTCAAGGTATCGTGTCATTTCCTTCTCATTAGCGTCAACATACTATGTTCCACTGAACTTCAATTAATTGTGCAATCTTGGAACCCTGCGCTGATTTATAGGAAAGTAAGATGGACATGAACAGCTAGAATTACACGTGAATAAAAATGATTTATGACTTTGGAAATTTATTACATGTCCAAGATATCGTGTCACACTATTCTCGATGACAGCAAACTACGTGTTTCGAACGAATCTTCCGACAAATACTGTAATTACGAAAACCTTCTTCGAATTCTAAGGACGTCAGAAAGTTCTCAACATTTATGGTCACATGTAGGTAAAAATTATTGCATAGTTTCGAAATCAATAACATGGTCAAGATATCGTGTCACATACTTTAAATACACATTGCAATGCGTGATTTAAAATGACTTTCACCACCTGCTTAAACTTCAGAACCATCCGTCAATTTCTAGGGATATGAGATGGACCTTGACAGCTAGAATGACACGTGGATAAAAATGATTCAATAGTTTAGATAAAAATTACACGATCAAGATATCGTTTCGCATACTTCAGGTTGACATCAAAATACGGTTTTTGAACTAAACTTAAACACGGACTTCATTTTCAGATCCCTTCATCAATTTCTCGGCATGTACGAAAGACCTTAACATCTAGAATTACATGTGGGTAAAAATAATTCTGAAGTTTAGAAATTAATTACATGTTTAAGATATCGTGTCATATACTTCAAATGGACATCAGGAAACGTGCATAAAAGTGAGCTTCAACACCTGCTTCAATTTCGGAACCCACCGTCAATTTCTATGGATGTTAGATAGACCTTAACAGCTAAAGTTACGAGCGGGTTAAAATAATTTTATGAATTAGAAATTAATTACATTCTCGAGATATCGTGTCACATACTTTCAGTTGACACTTGAATACGAGTTCTAAACTGATCTTCAACACCCGCTTTAACTTTGAGACCCTCAATCAAATTCTAGGGATATAGGGTGAACCTTAACAGCGAGAATCACACGTGGGTTAGAATGCTTTATGAGTTTAGAAATTAATTACATGGTCAAGAGGGCGTGTCGCGTACTGCTTGTTGACATACGAATACGCGATTTGAATTGATCCTCCACAAGTGCTTGGATTTCGGAACCCTTCGTCGATATCTACGGAGGACAGATGGACCTTAACAGCTATAATTCGACGTGGTTAGAAATGATTTACTAGTTTAGAAATTAATTACATTGTCAAGGTATCGTGTCGCATACTACTAGTTGACATATATATACGTGTTTTGAACTAAGCTTCAACAAATGCATCAATTACGAAACGCTACTACGACATCTAGGGACGTCAGATGGACCCGAACATCCAGAATTACATGTGGGTTAAAATGATTCTATAGTTAAGAAATTTATTACATGGTCAAGGTATCGTGTCATTTCCTTCTCATTAGCGTCAACATACTATGTTCCACTGAACTTCAATTAATTGTGCAATCTTGGAACCCTGCGCTGATTTATAGGAAAGTAAGATGGACATGAACAGCTAGAATTACACGTGAATAAAAATGATTTATGACTTTGGAAATTTATTACATGTCCAAGATATCGTGTCACACTATTCTCGATGACAGCAAACTACGTGTTTCGAACGAATCTTCCGACAAATACTGTAATTACGGAATCCTTCTTCGAATTCTAGGGACGTCAGAAGGACCTCAACAGCTATGGTAACATGTAGGTAAAAATTATTGCATGGTTTCGAAATTAATAACATGGTCAAGATATCGTGTCACATAATTCAAATACACATTGCAATGCGTGATTTAAAATGAAATTCACCACCTGCTTAAACTTCAGAACCATCCGTCAATTTCTAGGGATATGAGATGGACCTTGACAGCTAGAATGACACGTGGATAAAAATGATTCAATAGTTTAGATAATAATTACACGATCAAGATATCGTTTCGCATACTTCAGGTTTACATCAAAATACGGTTTGTGAACTAAACTTAAACACGGACTTCATTTTCAGATCCCTTCATCAATTTCTCGGCATGTACGAAAGACCTTAACATCTCGAATTATATGTGGGTAAAAATAATTCTGAAGTTTAGAAATTAATTACATGTTTAAGATATCGTGTCATATACTTCAAATGGGCATCAGGAAACGTGCATAAAAGTGAGCTTCAACACCTGCTTCAATTTGGAAACCCACCGTCAATTTCTATGGATGTTAGATAGACCTTAACAGCTAAAGTTACGAGCGGGTAAAAATAATTTTATCATTTAGTAATTAATTACATTCTCGAGATATCGTGTCACATACTTTCAGTTGACACTTGAATACGAGTTCTAGACTGATCTTCAACACCCGCTTTAACTTTGAGACCCTCAATCAAATTCTAGGGATATAAGGTGGACCTTAACAGCGAGAATCACACGTGGGTTAGAATGCTTTATGAGTTTAGAAATTAATTACATGGTCAAGAGGGCGTGTCGCGTACTGCTTGTTGACATACAAGAACGCGATTTGAATTGATCCTCCACAAGTGCTTGGATTTCGGAACCCTTCGTCGATATCTACGGAGGACAGATGGACCTTAACAGCTAGAATTCGACGTGGTAGGAAATGATTTACTAGTTTACAAATTAATTACATTGTCAAGGTATCGTGTGGCATACTACTAGTTGACATAAATATACGTGTTTTGAACTAAGCTTCAACAAATGCATGAATTACGAAACGCTCCTACGACATCTAGGGACGTCAGATGGACCCGAACATCCAGAATTACATGTGGGTTAAAATGATTCTATAGTTAAGAAATTTATTACATGGTCAAGGTATCGTGTCATTTCCTTCTCATTAGCGTCAACATACTATGTTCCACTGAACTTCAATTAATTGTGCAATCTTGGAACCCTGCGCTGATTTATAGGAAAGTAAGATGGACATGAACAGCTAGAATTACACGTGAATAAAAATGATTTATGACTTTGGAAATTTATTACATGTCCAAGATATCGTGTCACACTATTCTCGATGACAGCAAACTACGTGTTTCGAACGAATCTTCCGACAAATACTGTAATTACGAATACCTTCTTCGAATTCTAAGGACGTCAGAAAGTTCTCAACAGCTATGGTCACATGTAGGTAAAAATTATTGCATAGTTTCGAAATTAATAACATGGTCAAGATATCGTGTCACATACTTTAAATACACATGGCAATGCGTGATTTAAAATGAAATTCACCACCTGCTTAAATTTCAGAACCATCCGTCAATTTCTAGGGATATGAGATGGACCTTGACAGCTAGAATGACACGTGGATAAAAATGATTCAATAGTTTAGATAAAAATTTTACGATCAAGATATCGTTTCGCATACTTCAGGTTGACATCAAAATACGGTTTTTGAACTAAACTTAAACACGGACTTCATTTTCAGATCCCTTCATCAATTTCTCGGCATGTACGAAAGACCTTAACATCTAGAATTACATGTGGGTAAAAATAATTCTGAAGTTTAGAAATTAATTACATGTTTAAGATATCGTGTCATATACTTCAAATGGGCATCAGGAAACGTGCATAAAAGTGAGCTTCAACACCTGCTTCAATTTGGAAACCCACCGTCAATTTCTATGGATGTTAGATAGACCTTAACAGCTAAAGTTACGAGCGGGTAAAAATAATTTTATCATTTAGTAATTAATTACATTCTCGAGATATCGTGTCACATACTTTCAGTTGACACTTGAATACGAGTTCTAGACTGATCTTCAACACCCGCTTTAACTTTGAGACCCTCAATCAAATTCTAGGGATATAAGGTGGACCTTAACAGCGAGAATCACACGTGGGTTAGAATGCTTTATGAGTTTAGAAATTAATTACATGGTCAAGAGGGCGTGTCGCGTACTGCTTGTTGACATACGAATACGCGATTTGAATTGATCCTCCACAAGTGCTTGGATTTCGGAACCCTTCGTCGATATCTACGGAGGACAGATGGACCTTAACAGCTAGAATTCGACGTGGTAGGAAATGATTTACTAGTTTACAAATTAATTACATTGTCAAGGTATCGTGTGGCATACTACTAGTTGACATATATATACGTGTTTTGAACTAAGCTTCAACAAATGCATCAATTACGAAACGCTCCTACGACAGCTAGGGACGTCAGATGGACCCGAACATCCAGAATTACATGTGGGTTAAAATGATTCCATAGTTGAGAAATTTATGACACGGTCAAGGTATCGTGTCATTTCTTTCTCATTAGCGTCAACATACTATGTTCCACTGAACGTCAATTACTTGTGCAATCTTAGAACCCCGCGCTGATTTATAGGAAAGTAAGATGGACATCAACAGCTAGAATTACACGTGAAGAAAAATGATTTATTAGTTTGGAAATTTATTACATGTCCAAGATATCGTGTCACACTATTCTCGATGAAAGCAAACTACGTGTTTCGAACGAATCTTCCGACAAGTACTGTAATTACGAAAACCTTCTTCGAATTCTAAGGACGTCAGAAAGTTCTCAACAGCTATGGTCACATGTAGGTAAAAATTATTGCATAGTTTCGAAATCAATAACATGGTCAAGATATCGTGTCACATACTTTAAATACACATGGCAATGCGTGATTTAAAATGAAATTCACCACCTGCTTAAATTTCAGAACCATCCGTCAATTTCTAGGGATATGAGATGGACCTTGACAGCTAGAATGACACGTGGATAAAAATGATTCAATAGTTTAGATAAAAATTACACGATCAAGATATCGTTTCGCATACTTCAGGTTGACATCAAAATACGGTTTTTGAACTATGCTTAAACACGGACTTCATTTTCAGATCCCTTCATCAATTTCTCGGCATGTACGAAAGACCTTAACATCTAGTATTACATGTGGGTAAAAATAATTCTGAAGTTTAGAAATTAATTACATGTTTAAGATATCGTGTCATATACTTCAAATGGACATCAGGAAACGTGCATAAAAGTGAGCTTCAACACCTGCTTCAATTTCGGAACCCACCGTCAATTTCTATGGATGTTAGATAGACCTTAACAGCTAAAGTTACGAGCGGGTTAAAATATTTTTATGAATTAGAAATTAATTACATTCTCGAGATATCGTGTCACATACTTTCAGTTGACACTTGAATACGAGTTCTAAACTGATCTTCAACGCCCGCTTTAACTTTGAGACCCTCAATCAAATTCTAGGGATATAGGGTGAACCTTAACAGCGAGAATCACACGTGGGTTAGAATGCTTTATGAGTTTAGGAATTAATTACATGGTCAAGAGGGCGTGTCGCGTACTGCTTGTTGACATACGAATACGCGATTTGAATTGATCCTCCACAAGTGCTTGGATTTCGGAACCCTTCGTCGATATCTACGGAGGACAGATGGACCTTAACAGCTAGAATTCGACGTGGTAGGAAATGATTTACTAGTTTACAAATTAATTACATTGTCAAGGTATCGTGTGGCATACTACTAGTTGACATATATATACGTGTTTTGAACTAAGCTTCAACAAATGCATCAATTACGAAACGCTCCTACGACAGCTAGGGACGTCAGATGGACCCGAACATCCAGAATTACATGTGGGTTAAAATGATTCCATAGTTGAGAAATTTATGACACGGTCAAGGTATCGTGTCATTTCTTTCTCATTAGCGTCAACATACTATGTTCCACTGAACTTCAATTAATTGTGCAATCTTGGAACCCTGCGCTGATTTATAGGAAAGTAAGATGGACATCAACAGCTAGAATTACACGTGAAGAAAAATGATTTATTAGTTTGGAAATTTATTACATGTCCAAGATATCGTGTCACACTATTCTCGATGAAAGCAAACTACGTGTTTCGAACGAATCTTCCGACAAGTACTGTAATTACGAAAACCTTCTTCGAATTCTAAGGACGTCAGAAAGTTCTCAACAGCTATGGTCACATGTAGGTAAAAATTATTGCATGGTTTCGAAATTAATAACATGGTCAAGATATCGTGTCACATACTTCAAATACACATTGCAATGCGTGATTTAAAATGAAATTCACCACCTGCTTAAACTTCAGAACCATCCGTCAATTTCTAGGGATATGAGATGGACCTTGACAGCTAGAATGACACGTGGATAAAAATGATTCAATAGTTTAGATAATAATTACACGATCAAGATATCGTTTCGCATACTTCAGGTTTACATCAAAATACGGTTTGTGAACTAAACTTAAACACGGACTTCATTTTCAGATCCCTTCATCAATTTCTCGGCATGTACGAAAGACCTTAACATCTAGAATTATATGTGGGTAAAAATAATTCTGAAGTTTAGAAATTAATTACATGTTTAAGATATCGTGTCATATACTTCAAATGGGCATCAGGAAACGTGCATAAAAGTGAGCTTCAACACCTGCTTCAATTTCGGAACCCACCGTCAATTTCTATGGATGTTAGATAGACCTTAACAGCTAAAGTTACGAGCGGGTAAAAATAATTTTATCATTTAGTAATTAATTACATTCTCGAGATATCGTGTCACATACTTTCAGTTGACACTTGAATACGAGTTCTAGACTGATCTTCAACACCCGCTTTAACTTTGAGACCCTCAATCAAATTCTAGGGATATAATGTGGACCTTAACAGCGAGAATCACACGTGGGTTAGAATGCTTTATGAGTTTAGAAATTAATTACATGGTCAAGAGGGCGTGTCGCGTACTGCTTGTTGACATACGAATACGCGATTTGAATTGATCCTCCACAAGTGCTTGGATTTCGGAACCCTTCGTCGATATCTACGAAGGACAGATGGACCTTAACAGCTAGAATTCGACGTGGTAGGAAATGATTTACTAGTTTACAAATTAATTACATTGTCAAGGTATCGTGTGGCATACTACTAGTTGACATAAATATACGTGTTTTGAACTAAGCTTTAACAAATGCATCAATTACGAAACGCTCCTACGACATCTAGGGACGTCAGATGGACCCGAACATCCAGAATTACATGTGGGTTAAAATGATTCTATAGTTAAGAAATTTATTACATGGTCAAGGTATCGTGTCATTTCCTTCTCATTAGCGTCAACATACTATGTTCCACTGAACTTCAATTAATTGTGCAATCTTGGAACCCTGCGCTGATTTATAGGAAAGTAAGATGGACATGAACAGCTAGAATTACACGTGAATAAAAATGATTTATGACTTTGGAAATTTATTACATGTCCAAGATATCGTGTCACACTATTCTCGATGACAGCAAACTACGTGTTTCGAACGAATCTTCCGACAAATACTGTAATTACGGAATCCTTCTTCGAATTCTAGGGACGTCAGAAGGACCTCAACAGCTATGGTAACATGTAGGTAAAAATTATTGCATAGTTTCGAAATTAATAACATGGTCAAGATATCGTGTCACATACTTCAAATACACATTGCAATGCGTGATTTAAAATGAAATTCACCACCTGCTTAAATTTCAGAACCATCCGTCAATTTCTAGGGATATGAGATGGACCTTGACAGCTAGAATGACACGTGGAAAAAATGATTCAATAGTTTAGATAATAATTACACGATCAAGATATCGTTTCGCATACTTCAGGTTTACATCAAAATACGGTTTGTGAACTAAACTTAAACACGGACTTCATTTTCAGATCCCTTCTTCAATTTCTCGGCATGTACGAAAGACCTTAACATCTAGAATTATATGTGGGTAAAAATAATTCTGAAGTTTAGAAATTAATTACATGTTTAAGATATCGTGTCATATACTTCAAATGGACATCAGGAAACGTGCATAAAAGTGAGCTTCAACACCTGCTTCAATTTCGGAACCCACCGTCAATTTCTATGGATGTTAGATAGACCTTAACAGCTTAAGTTACGAGCGGGTAAAAATAATTTTATGAATTAGAAATTAATTACATTCTCGAGATATCGTGTCACATACTTTCAGTTGACACTTGAATACGAGTTCTAGACTGATCTTCAACACCCGCTTTAACTTTGAGACCCTCAATCAAATTCTAAGGATATAAGGTGGACCTTAACAGCGAGAATCACACGTGGGTTAGAATGCTTTATGAGTTTAGGAATTAATTACATGGTCAAGAGGGCGTGTCGCGTACTGCTTGTTGACATACGAATACGCGATTTGAATTGATCCTCCACAAGTGCTTGGATTTCGGAACCCTTCGTCGATATCTACGAAGGACAGATGGACCTTAACAGCTAGAATTCGACGTGGTAGGAAATGATTTACTAGTTTACAAATTAATTACATTGTCAAGGTATCGTGTGGCATACTACTAGTTGACATAAATATACGTGTTTTGAACTAAGCTTTAACAAATGCATCAATTACGAAAGGCTCCTACGACATCTAGGGACGTCAGATGGACCCGAACATCCAGAATTACATGTGGGTTAAAATGATTCTATAGTTAAGAAATTTATTACATGGTCAAGGTATCGTGTCATTTCCTTCTCATTAGCGTCAACATACTATGTTCCACTGAACTTCAATTAATTGTGCAATCTTGGAACCCTGCGCTGATTTATAGGAAAGTAAGATGGACATGAACAGCTAGAATTACACGTGAATAAAAATGATTTATGACTTTGGAAATTTATTACATGTCCAAGATATCGTGTCACACTATTCTCGATGACAGCAAACTACGTGTTTCGAACGAATCTTCCGACAAATACTGTAATTACGGAATCCTTCTTCGAATTCTAGGGACGTCAGAAGGACCTCAACAGCTATGGTAACATGTAGGTAAAAATTATTGCATAGTTTCGAAATTAATAACATGGTCAAGATATCTTGTCACATACTTCAAATACACATTGCAATGCGTGATTTAAAATGAAATTCACCACCTGCTTAAATTTCAGAACCATCCGTCAATTTCTAGGGATATGAGATGGACCTTGACAGCTAGAATGACACGTGGAAAAAATGATTCAATAGTTTAGATAATAATTACACGATCAAGATATCGTTTCGCATACTTCAGGTTTACATCAAAATACGGTTTGTGAACTAAACTTAAACACGGACTTCATTTTCAGATCCCTTCATCAATTTCTCGGCATGTACGAAAGACCTTAACATCTAGAATTATATGTGGGTAAAAATAATTCTGAAGTTTAGAAATTAATTACATGTTTAAGATATCGTGTCATTTACTTCAAATGGACATCAGGAAACGTGCATAAAAGTGAGCTTCAACACCTGCTTCAATTTCGGAACCCACCGTCAATTTCTATGGATGTTAGATAGACCTTAACAGCTTAAGTTACGAGCGGGTAAAAATAATTTTATGAATTAGAAATTAATTACATTCTCGAGATATCGTGTCACATTCTTTCAGTTGACACTTGAATACGAGTTCTAGACTGATCTTCAACACCCGCTTTAACTTTGAGACCCTCAATCAAATTCTAAGGATATAAGGTGGACCTTAACAGCGAGAATCACACGTGGGTTAGAATGCTTTATGAGTTTAGGAATTAATTACATGGTCAAGAGGGCGTGTCGCGTACTGCTTGTTGACATACGAATACGCGATTTGAATTGATCTTCCACAAGTGCTTGGATTTCGGAACCCTTCGTCGATATCTACGGAGGACAGATGGACCTTAACAGCTAGAATTCGACGTGGTAGGAAATGATTTACTAGTTTACAAATTAATTACATTGTCAAGGTATCGTGTGGCATACTACTAGTTGACATATATATACGTGTTTTGAACTAAGCTTCAACAAATGCATCAATTACGAAACGCTCCTACGACAGCTAGGGACGTCAGATGGACCCGAACATCCAGAATTACATGTGGGTTAAAATGATTCCATAGTTGAGAAATTTATGACACGGTCAAGGTATCGTGTCATTTCTTTCTCATTAGCGTCAACATACTATGTTCCACTGAACTTCAATTAATTGTGCAATCTTGGAACCCTGCGCTGATTTATAGGAAAGTAAGATGGACATCAACAGCTAGAATTACACGTGAAGAAAAATGATTTATTAGTTTGGAAATTTATTACATGTCCAAGATATCGTGTCACACTATTCTCGATGAAAGCAAACTACGTGTTTCGAACGAATCTTCCGACAAGTACTGTAATTACGAAAACCTTCTTCGAATTCTAAGGACGTCAGAAAGTTCTCAACAGCTATGGTCACATGTAGGTAAAAATTATTGCATGGTTTCGAAATTAATAACATGGTCAAGATATCGTGTCACATACTTCAAATACACATTGCAATGCGTGATTTAAAATGAAATTCACCACCTGCTTAAACTTCAGAACCATCCGTCAATTTCTAGGGATATGAGATGGACCTTGACAGCTAGAATGACACGTGGATAAAAATGATTCAATAGTTTAGATAATAATTACACGATCAAGATATCGTTTCGCATACTTCAGGTTTACATCAAAATACGGTTTGTGAACTAAACTTAAACACGGACTTCATTTTCAGATCCCTTCATCAATTTCTCGGCATGTACGAAAGACCTTAACATCTAGAATTATATGTGGGTAAAAATAATTCTGAAGTTTAGAAATTAATTACATGTTTAAGATATCGTGTCATATACTTCAAATGGGCATCAGGAAACGTGCATAAAAGTGAGCTTCAACACCTGCTTCAATTTGGAAACCCACCGTCAATTTCTATGGATGTTAGATAGACCTTAACAGCTAAAGTTACGAGCGGGTAAAAATAATTTTATCATTTAGTAATTAATTACATTCTCGAGATATCGTGTCACATACTTTCAGTTGACACTTGAATACGAGTTCTAGACTGATCTTCAACACCCGCTTTAACTTTGAGACCCTCAATCAAATTCTAGGGATATAATGTGGACCTTAACAGCGAGAATCACACGTGGGTTAGAATGCTTTATGAGTTTAGAAATTAATTACATGGTCAAGAGGGCGTGTCGCGTACTGCTTGTTGACATACGAATACGCGATTTGAATTGATCCTCCACAAGTGCTTGGATTTCGGAACCCTTCGTCGATATCTACGAAGGACAGATGGACCTTAACAGCTAGAATTCGACGTGGTAGGAAATGATTTACTAGTTTACAAATTAATTACATTGTCAAGGTATCGTGTGGCATACTACTAGTTGACATAAATATACGTGTTTTGAACTAAGCTTTAACAAATGCATCAATTACGAAACGCTCCTACGACATCTAGGGACGTCAGATGGACCCGAACATCCAGAATTACATGTGGGTTAAAATGATTCTATAGTTAAGAAATTTATTACATGGTCAAGGTATCGTGTCATTTCCTTCTCATTAGCGTCAACATACTATGTTCCACTGAACTTCAATTAATTGTGCAATCTTGGAACCCTGCGCTGATTTATAGGAAAGTAAGATGGACATGAACAGCTAGAATTACACGTGAATAAAAATGATTTATGACTTTGGAAATTTATTACATGTCCAAGATATCGTGTCACACTATTCTCGATGACAGCAAACTACGTGTTTCGAACGAATCTTCCGACAAATACTGTAATTACGGAATCCTTCTTCGAATTCTAGGGACGTCGGAAGGACCTCAACAGCTATGGTAACATGTAGGTAAAAATTATTGCATAGTTTCGAAATTAATAACATGGTCAAGATATCGTGTCACATACTTCAAATACACATTGCAATGCGTGATTTAAAATGAAATTCACCACCTGCTTAAATTTCAGAACCATCCGTCAATTTCTAGGGATATGAGATGGACCTTGACAGCTAGAATGACACGTGGAAAAAATGATTCAATAGTTTAGATAATAATTACACGATCAAGATATCGTTTCGCATACTTCAGGTTTACATCAAAATACGGTTTGTGAACTAAACTTAAACACGGACTTCATTTTCAGATCCCTTCATCAATTTCTCGGCATGTACGAAAGACCTTAACATCTAGAATTATATGTGGGTAAAAATAATTCTGAAGTTTAGAAATTAATTACATGTTTAAGATATCGTGTCATATACTTCAAATGGGCATCAGGAAACGTGCATAAAAGTGAGCTTCAACACCTGCTTCAATTTGGAAACCCACCGTCAATTTCTATGGATGTTAGATAGACCTTAACAGCTAAAGTTACGAGCGGGTAAAAATAATTTTATCATTTAGTAATTAATTACATTCTCGAGATATCGTGTCACATACTTTCAGTTGACACTTGAATACGAGTTCTAGACTGATCTTCAACACCCGCTTTAACTTTGAGACCCTCAATCAAATTCTAAGGATATAAGGTGGACCTTAACAGCGAGAATCACACGTGGGTTAGAATGCTTTATGAGTTTAGGAATTAATTACATGGTCAAGAGGGCGTGTCGCGTACTGCTTGTTGACATACGAATACGCGATTTGAATTGATCTTCCACAAGTGCTTGGATTTCGGAACCCTTCGTCGATATCTACGGAGGACAGATGGACCTTAACAGCTAGAATTCGACGTGGTAGGAAATGATTTACTAGTTTACAAATTAATTACATTGTCAAGGTATCGTGTGGCATACTACTAGTTGACATATATATACGTGTTTTGAACTAAGCTTCAACAAATGCATCAATTACGAAACGCTCCTACGACAGCTAGGGACGTCAGATGGACCCGAACATCCAGAATTACATGTGGGTTAAAATGATTCCATAGTTGAGAAATTTATGACACGGTCAAGGTATCGTGTCATTTCTTTCTCATTAGCGTCAACATACTATGTTCCACTGAACTTCAATTAATTGTGCAATCTTGGAACCCTGCGCTGATTTATAGGAAAGTAAGATGGACATCAACAGCTAGAATTACACGTGAAGAAAAATGATTTATTAGTTTGGAAATTTATTACATGTCCAAGATATCGTGTCACACTATTCTCGATGAAAGCAAACTACGTGTTTCGAACGAATCTTCCGACAAGTACTGTAATTACGAAAACCTTCTTCGAATTCTAAGGACGTCAGAAAGTTCTCAACAGCTATGGTCACATGTAGGTAAAAATTATTGCATGGTTTCGAAATTAATAACATGGTCAAGATATCGTGTCACATACTTCAAATACACATTGCAATGCGTGATTTAAAATGAAATTCACCACCTGCTTAAACTTCAGAACCATCCGTCAATTTCTAGGGATATGAGATGGACCTTGACAGCTAGAATGACACGTGGATAAAAATGATTCAATAGTTTAGATAATAATTACACGATCAAGATATCGTTTCGCATACTTCAGGTTTACATCAAAATACGGTTTGTGAACTAAACTTAAACACGGACTTCATTTTCAGATCCCTTCATCAATTTCTCGGCATGTACGAAAGACCTTAACATCTAGAATTATATGTGGGTAAAAATAATTCTGAAGTTTAGAAATTAATTACATGTTTAAGATATCGTGTCATATACTTCAAATGGGCATCAGGAAACGTGCATAAAAGTGAGCTTCAACACCTGCTTCAATTTGGAAACCCACCGTCAATTTCTATGGATGTTAGATAGACCTTAACAGCTAAAGTTACGAGCGGGTAAAAATAATTTTATCATTTAGTAATTAATTACATTCTCGAGATATCGTGTCACATACTTTCAGTTGACACTTGAATACGAGTTCTAGACTGATCTTCAACACCCGCTTTAACTTTGAGACCCTCAATCAAATTCTAGGGATATAATGTGGACCTTAACAGCGAGAATCACACGTGGGTTAGAATGCTTTATGAGTTTAGAAATTAATTACATGGTCAAGAGGGCGTGTCGCGTACTGCTTGTTGACATACGAATACGCGATTTGAATTGATCCTCCACAAGTGCTTGGATTTCGGAACCCTTCGTCGATATCTACGAAGGACAGATGGACCTTAACAGCTAGAATTCGACGTGGTAGGAAATGATTTACTAGTTTACAAATTAATTACATTGTCAAGGTATCGTGTGGCATACTACTAGTTGACATAAATATACGTGTTTTGAACTAAGCTTTAACAAATGCATCAATTACGAAACGCTCCTACGACATCTAGGGACGTCAGATGGACCCGAACATCCAGAATTACATGTGGGTTAAAATGATTCTATAGTTAAGAAATTTATTACATGGTCAAGGTATCGTGTCATTTCCTTCTCATTAGCGTCAACATACTATGTTCCACTGAACTTCAATTAATTGTGCAATCTTGGAACCCTGCGCTGATTTATAGGAAAGTAAGATGGACATCAACAGCTAGAATTACACGTGAATAAAAATGATTTATGACTTTGGAAATTTATTACATGTCCAAGATATCGTGTCACACTATTCTCGATGACAGCAAACTACGTGTTTCGAACGAATCTTCCGACAAATACTGTAATTACGGAATCCTTCTTCGAATTCTAGGGACGTCAGAAGGACCTCAACAGCTATGGTAACATGTAGGTAAAAATTATTGCATAGTTTCGAAATTAATAACATGGTCAAGATATCGTGTCACATACTTCAAATACACATTGCAATGCGTGATTTAAAATGAAATTCACCACCTGCTTAAATTTCAGAACCATCCGTCAATTTCTAGGGATATGAGATGGACCTTGAGAGCTAGAATGACACGTGGAAAAAATGATTCAATAGTTTAGATAATAATTACACGATCAAGATATCGTTTCGCATACTTCAGGTTTACATCAAAATACGGTTTGTGAACTAAACTTAAACACGGACTTCATTTTCAGATCCCTTCTTCAATTTCTCGGCATGTACGAAAGACCTTAACATCTAGAATTATATGTGGGTAAAAATAATTCTGAAGTTTAGAAATTAATTACATGTTTAAGATATCGTGTCATATACTTCAAATGGACATCAGGAAACGTGCATAAAAGTGAGCTTCAACACCTGCTTCAATTTCGGAACCCACCGTCAATTTCTATGGATGTTAGATAGACCTTAACAGCTTAAGTTACGAGCGGGTAAAAATAATTTTATGAATTAGAAATTAATTACATTCTCGAGATATCGTGTCACATACTTTCAGTTGACACTTGAATACGAGTTCTAGACTGATCTTCAACACCCGCTTTAACTTTGAGACCCTCAATCAAATTCTAAGGATATAAGGTGGACCTTAACAGCGAGAATCACACGTGGGTTAGAATGCTTTATGAGTTTAGGAATTAATTACATGGTCAAGAGGGCGTGTCGCGTACTGCTTGTTGACATACGAATACGCGATTTGAATTGATCCTCCACAAGTGCTTGGATTTCGGAACCCTTCGTCGATATCTACGAAGGACAGATGGACCTTAACAGCTAGAATTCGACGTGGTAGGAAATGATTTACTAGTTTACAAATTAATTACATTGTCAAGGTATCGTGTGGCATACTACTAGTTGACATAAATATACGTGTTTTGAACTAAGCTTTAACAAATGCATCAATTACGAAACGCTCCTACGACATCTAGGGACGTCAGATGGACCCGAACATCCAGAATTACATGTGGGTTAAAATGATTCTATAGTTAAGAAATTTATTACATGGTCAAGGTATCGTGTCATTTCCTTCTCATTAGCGTCAACATACTATGTTCCACTGAACTTCAATTAATTGTGCAATCTTGGAACCCTGCGCTGATTTATAGGAAAGTAAGATGGACATGAACAGCTAGAATTACACGTGAATAAAAATGATTTATGACTTTGGAAATTTATTACATGTCCAAGATATCGTGTCACACTATTCTCGATGACAGCAAACTACGTGTTTCGAACGAATCTTCCGACAAATACTGTAATTACGAAAACCTTCTTCGAATTCTAAGGACGTCAGAAAGTTCTCAACATTTATGGTCACATGTAGGTAAAAATTATTGCATAGTTTCGAAATCAATAACATGGTCAAGATATCGTGTCACATACTTTAAATACACATGGCAATGCGTGATTTAAAATGAAATTCACCACCTGCTTAAATTTCAGAACCATCCGTCAATTTCTAGGGATATGAGATGGACCTTGACAGCTAGAATGACACGTGGATAAAAATGATTCAATAGTTTAGATAAAAATTACACGATCAAGATATCGTTTCGCATACTTCAGGTTGACATCAAAATACGGTTTTTGAACTAAACTTAAACACGGACTTCATTTTCAGATCCCTTCATCAATTTCTCGGCATGTACGAAAGACCTTAACATCTAGAATTACATGTGGGTAAAAATAATTCTGAAGTTTAGAAATTAATTACATGTTTAAGATATCGTGTCATATACTTCAAATGGACATCAGGAAACGTGCATTAAAGTGAGCTTCAACACCTGCTTCAATTTCGGAACCCACCGTCAATTTCTATGGATGTTAGATAGACCTTAACAGCTAAAGTTACGAGCGGGTTAAAATAATTTTATGAATTAGAAATTAATTACATTCTCGAGATATCGTGTCACATACTTTCAGTTGACACTTGAATACGAGTTCTAAACTGATCTTCAACACCCGCTTTAACTTTGAGACCCTCAATCAAATTCTAGGGATATAGGGTGAACCTTAACAGCGAGAATCACACGTGGGTTAGAATGCTTTATGAGTTTAGAAATTAATTACATGGTCAAGAGGGCGTGTCGCGTACTGCTTGTTGACATACGAATACGCGATTTGAATTGATCCTCCACAAGTGCTTGGATTTCGGAACCCTTCGTCGATATCTACGGAGGACAGATGGACCTTAACAGCTATAATTCGACGTGGTTAGAAATGATTTACTAGTTTAGAAATTAATTACATTGTCAAGGTATCGTGTCGCATACTACTAGTTGACATATATATACGTGTTTTGAACTAAGCTTCAACAAATGCATCAATTACGAAACGCTACTACGACATCTAGGGACGTCAGATGGACCCGAACATCCAGAATTACATGTGGGTTAAAATGATTCTATAGTTAAGAAATTTATTACATGGTCAAGGTATCGTGTCATTTCCTTCTCATTAGCGTCAACATACTATGTTCCACTGAACTTCAATTAATTGTGCAATCTTGGAACCCTGCGCTGATTTATAGGAAAGTAAGATGGACATGAACAGCTAGAATTACACGTGAATAAAAATGATTTATGACTTTGGAAATTTATTACATGTCCAAGATATCGTGTCACACTATTCTCGATGACAGCAAACTACGTGTTTCGAACGAATCTTCCGACAAATACTGTAATTACGGAATCCTTCTTCGAATTCTAGGGACGTCAGAAGGACCTCAACAGCTATGGTAACATGTAGGTAAAAATTATTGCATGGTTTCGAAATTAATAACATGGTCAAGATATCGTGTCACATAATTCAAATACACATTGCAATGCGTGATTTAAAATGAAATTCACCACCTGCTTAAACTTCAGAACCATCCGTCAATTTCTAGGGATATGAGATGGACCTTGACAGCTAGAATGACACGTGGATAAAAATGATTCAATAGTTTAGATAATAATTACACGATCAAGATATCGTTTCGCATACTTCAGGTTTACATCAAAATACGGTTTGTGAACTAAACTTAAACACGGACTTCATTTTCAGATCCCTTCATCAATTTCTCGGCATGTACGAAAGACCTTAACATCTAGAATTATATGTGGGTAAAAATAATTCTGAAGTTTAGAAATTAATTACATGTTTAAGATATCGTGTCATATACTTCAAATGGGCATCAGGAAACGTGCATAAAAGTGAGCTTCAACACCTGCTTCAATTTGGAAACCCACCGTCAATTTCTATGGATGTTAGATAGACCTTAACAGCTAAAGTTACGAGCGGGTAAAAATAATTTTATCATTTAGTAATTAATTACATTCTCGAGATATCGTGTCACATACTTTCAGTTGACACTTGAATACGAGTTCTAGACTGATCTTCAACACCCGCTTTAACTTTGAGACCCTCAATCAAATTCTAGGGATATAAGGTGGACCTTAACAGCGAGAATCACACGTGGGTTAGAATGCTTTATGAGTTTAGAAATTAATTACATGGTCAAGAGGGCGTGTCGCGTACTGCTTGTTGACATACAAGAACGCGATTTGAATTGATCCTCCACAAGTGCTTGGATTTCGGAACCCTTCGTCGATATCTACGGAGGACAGATGGACCTTAACAGCTAGAATTCGACGTGGTAGGAAATGATTTACTAGTTTACAAATTAATTACATTGTCAAGGTATCGTGTGGCATACTACTAGTTGACATAAATATACGTGTTTTGAACTAAGCTTCAACAAATGCATGAATTACGAAACGCTCCTACGACATCTAGGGACGTCAGATGGACCCGAACATCCAGAATTACATGTGGGTTAAAATGATTCTATAGTTAAGAAATTTATTACATGGTCAAGGTATCGTGTCATTTCCTTCTCATTAGCGTCAACATACTATGTTCCACTGAACTTCAATTAATTGTGCAATCTTGGAACCCTGCGCTGATTTATAGGAAAGTAAGATGGACATGAACAGCTAGAATTACACGTGAATAAAAATGATTTATGACTTTGGAAATTTATTACATGTCCAAGATATCGTGTCACACTATTCTCGATGACAGCAAACTACGTGTTTCGAACGAATCTTCCGACAAATACTGTAATTACGAATACCTTCTTCGAATTCTAAGGACGTCAGAAAGTTCTCAACAGCTATGGTCACATGTAGGTAAAAATTATTGCATAGTTTCGAAATTAATAACATGGTCAAGATATCGTGTCACATACTTTAAATACACATGGCAATGCGTGATTTAAAATGAAATTCACCACCTGCTTAAATTTCAGAACCATCCGTCAATTTCTAGGGATATGAGATGGACCTTGACAGCTAGAATGACACGTGGATAAAAATGATTCAATAGTTTAGATAAAAATTACACGATCAAGATATCGTTTCGCATACTTCAGGTTGACATCAAAATACGGTTTTTGAACTAAACTTAAACACGGACTTCATTTTCAGATCCCTTCATCAATTTCTCGGCATGTACGAAAGACCTTAACATCTAGAATTACATGTGGGTAAAAATAATTCTGAAGTTTAGAAATTAATTACATGTTTAAGATATCGTGTCATATACTTCAAATGGACATCAGGAAACGTGCATAAAAGTGAGCTTCAACACCTGCTTCAATTTCGGAACCCACCGTCAATTTCTATGGATGTTAGATAGACCTTAACAGCTAAAGTTACGAGCGGGTTAAAATAATTTTATGAATTAGAAATTAATTACATTCTCGAGATATCGTGTCACATACTTTCAGTTGACACTTGAATACAAGTTCTAAACTGATCTTCAACACCCGCTTTAACTTTGAGACCCTCAATCAAATTCTAGGGATATAGGGTGAACCTTAACAGCGAGAATCACACGTGGGTTAGAATGCTTTATGAGTTTAGAAATTAATTACATGGTCAAGAGGGCGTGTCGCATACTGCTTGTTGACATACGAATACGCGATTTGAATTGATCCTCCACAAGTGCTTGGATTTCGGAACCCTTCGTCGATATCTACGGAGGACAGATGGACCTTAACAGCTATAATTCGACGTGGTTAGAAATGATTTACTAGTTTAGAAATTAATTACATTGTCAAGGTATCGTGTCGCATACTACTAGTTGACATATATATACGTGTTTTGAACTAAGCTTCAACAAATGCATCAATTACGAAACGCTACTACGACATCTAGGGACGTCAGATGGACCCGAACATCCAGAATAACATGTGGGTTAAAATGATTCTATAGTTAAGAAATTTATTACATGGTCAAGGTATCGTGTCATTTCCTTCTCATTAGCGTCAACATACTATGTTCCACTGAACTTCAATTAATTGTGCAATCTTGGAACCCTGCGCTGATTTATAGGAAAGTAAGATGGACATGAACAGCTAGAATTACACGTGAATAAAAATGATTTATGACTTTGGAAATTTATTACATGTCCAAGATATCGTGTCACACTATTCTCGATAACAGCAAACTACGTGTTTCGAACGAATCTTCCGACAAGTACTGTAATTACGAAAACCTTCTTCGAATTCTAAGGACGTCAGAAAGTTCTCAACAGCTATGGTCACATGTAGGTAAAAATTATTGCATGGTTTCGAAATTAATAACATGGTCAAGATATCGTGTCACATACTTCAAATACACATTGCAATGCGTGATTTAAAATGAAATTCACCACCTGCTTAAACTTCAGAACCATCCGTCAATTTCTAGGGATATGAGATGGACCTTGACAGCTAGAATGACACGTGGATAAAAATGATTCAATAGTTTAGATAATAATTACACGATCAAGATATCGTTTCGCATACTTCAGGTTTACATCAAAATACGGTTTGTGAACTAAACTTAAACACGGACTTCATTTTCAGATCCCTTCATCAATTTCTCGGCATGTACGAAAGACCTTAACATCTAGAATTATATGTGGGTAAAAATAATTCTGAAGTTTAGAAATTAATTACATGTTTAAGATATCGTGTCATATACTTCAAATGGGCATCAGGAAACGTGCATAAAAGTGAGCTTCAACACCTGCTTCAATTTGGAAACCCACCGTCAATTTCTATGGATGTTAGATAGACCTTAACAGCTAAAGTTACGAGCGGGTAAAAATAATTTTATCATTTAGTAATTAATTACATTCTCGAGATATCGTGTCACATACTTTCAGTTGACACTTGAATACGAGTTCTAGACTGATCTTCAACACCCGCTTTAACTTTGAGACCCTCAATCAAATTCTAGGGATATAATGTGGACCTTAACAGCGAGAATCACACGTGGGTTAGAATGCTTTATGAGTTTAGAAATTAATTACATGGTCAAGAGGGCGTGTCGCGTACTGCTTGTTGACATACGAATACGCGATTTGAATTGATCCTCCACAAGTGCTTGGATTTCGGAACCCTTCGTCGATATCTACGAAGGACAGATGGACCTTAACAGCTAGAATTCGACGTGGTAGGAAATGATTTACTAGTTTACAAATTAATTACATTGTCAAGGTATCGTGTGGCATACTACTAGTTGACATAAATATACGTGTTTTGAACTAAGCTTTAACAAATGCATCAATTACGAAACGCTCCTACGACATCTAGGGACGTCAGATGGACCCGAACATCCAGAATTACATGTGGGTTAAAATGATTCTATAGTTAAGAAATTTATTACATGGTCAAGGTATCGTGTCATTTCCTTCTCATTAGCGTCAACATACTATGTTCCACTGAACTTCAATTAATTGTGCAATCTTGGAACCCTGCGCTGATTTATAGGAAAGTAAGATGGACATGAACAGCTAGAATTACACGTGAATAAAAATGATTTATGACTTTGGAAATTTATTACATGTCCAAGATATCGTGTCACACTATTCTCGATGACAGCAAACTACGTGTTTCGAACGAATCTTCCGACAAATACTGTAATTACGAAAACCTTCTTCGAATTCTAAGGACGTCAGAAAGTTCTCAACAGCTATGGTCACATGTAGGTAAAAATTATTGCATAGTTTCGAAATTAATAACATGGTCAAGATATCGTGTCACATACTTCAAATACACATTGCAATGCGTGATTTAAAATGAAATTCACCACCTGCTTAAACTTCAGAACCATCCGTCAATTTCTAGGGATATGAGATGGACCTTGACAGCTAGAATGACACGTGGATAAAAATGATTCAATAGTTTAGATAAAAATTACACGATCAAGATATCGTTTCGCATACTTCAGGTTGACATCAAAATACGGTTTTTGAACTAAACTTAAACACGGACTTCATTTTCAGATCCCTTCATCAATTTCTCGGCATGTACGAAAGACCTTAACATCTAGAATTACATGTGGGTAAAAATAATTCTGAAGTTTAGAAATTAATTACATGTTTAAGATATCGTGTCATATACTTCAAATGGACATCAGGAAACGTGCATAAAAGTGAGCTTCAACACCTGCTTCAATTTCGGAACCCACCGTCAATTTCTATGGATGTTAGATAGACCTTAACAGCTAAAGTTACGAGCGGGTTAAAATAATTTTATGAATTAGAAATTAATTACATTCTCGAGATATCGTGTCACATACTTTCAGTTGACACTTGAATACGAGTTCTAAACTGATCTTCAACACCCGCTTTAACTTTGAGACCCTCAATCAAATTCTAGGGATATAGGGTGAACCTTAACAGCGAGAATCACACGTGGGTTAGAATGCTTTATGAGTTTAGGAATTAATTACATGGTCAAGAGGGCGTGTCGCGTACTGCTTGTTGACATACGAATACGCGATTTGAATTGATCCTCCACAAGTGCTTGGATTTCGGAACCCTTCGTCGATATCTACGGAGGACAGATGGACCTTAACAGCTATAATTCGACGTGGTTAGAAATGATTTACTAGTTTAGAAATTAATTACATTGTCAAGGTATCGTGTCGCATACTACTAGTTGACATATATATACGTGTTTTGAACTAAGCTTCAACAAATGCATCAATTACGAAACGCTACTACGACATCTAGGGACGTCAGATGGACCCGAACATCCAGAATAACATGTGGGTTAAAATGATTCTATAGTTAAGAAATTTATTACATGGTCAAGGTATCGTGTCATTTCCTTCTCATTAGCGTCAACATACTATGTTCCACTGAACTTCAATTAATTGTGCAATCTTGGAACCCTGCGCTGATTTATAGGAAAGTAAGATGGACATGAACAGCTAGAATTACACGTGAATAAAAATGATTTATGACTTTGGAAATTTATTACATGTCCAAGATATCGTGTCACACTATTCTCGATAACAGCAAACTACGTGTTTCGAACGAATCTTCCGACAAGTACTGTAATTACGAAAACCTTCTTCGAATTCTAAGGACGTCAGAAAGTTCTCAACAGCTATGGTCACATGTAGGTAAAAATTATTGCATGGTTTCGAAATTAATAACATGGTCAAGATATCGTGTCACATACTTCAAATACACATTGCAATGCGTGATTTAAAATGAAATTCACCACCTGCTTAAACTTCAGAACCATCCGTCAATTTCTAGGGATATGAGATGGACCTTGACAGCTAGAATGACACGTGGATAAAAATGATTCAATAGTTTAGATAATAATTACACGATCAAGATATCGTTTCGCATACTTCAGGTTTACATCAAAATACGGTTTGTGAACTAAACTTAAACACGGACTTCATTTTCAGATCCCTTCATCAATTTCTCGGCATGTACGAAAGACCTTAACATCTAGAATTATATGTGGGTAAAAATAATTCTGAAGTTTAGAAATTAATTACATGTTTAAGATATCGTGTCATATACTTCAAATGGGCATCAGGAAACGTGCATAAAAGTGAGCTTCAACACCTGCTTCAATTTCGGAACCCACCGTCAATTTCTATGGATGTTAGATAGACCTTAACAGCTAAAGTTACGAGCGGGTAAAAATAATTTTATCATTTAGTAATTAATTACATTCTCGAGATATCGTGTCACATACTTTCAGTTGACACTTGAATACGAGTTCTAGACTGATCTTCAACACCCGCTTTAACTTTGAGACCCTCAATCAAATTCTAGGGATATAATGTGGACCTTAACAGCGAGAATCACACGTGGGTTAGAATGCTTTATGAGTTTAGAAATTAATTACATGGTCAAGAGGGCGTGTCGCGTACTGCTTGTTGACATACGAATACGCGATTTGAATTGATCCTCCACAAGTGCTTGGATTTCGGAACCCTTCGTCGATATCTACGAAGGACAGATGGACCTTAACAGCTAGAATTCGACGTGGTAGGAAATGATTTACTAGTTTACAAATTAATTACATTGTCAAGGTATCGTGTGGCATACTACTAGTTGACATAAATATACGTGTTTTGAACTAAGCTTTAACAAATGCATCAATTACGAAACGCTCCTACGACATCTAGGGACGTCAGATGGACCCGAACATCCAGAATTACATGTGGGTTAAAATGATTCTATAGTTAAGAAATTTATTACATGGTCAAGGTATCGTGTCATTTCCTTCTCATTAGCGTCAACATACTATGTTCCACTGAACTTCAATTAATTGTGCAATCTTGGAACCCTGCGCTGATTTATAGGAAAGTAAGATGGACATGAACAGCTAGAATTACACGTGAATAAAAATGATTTATGACTTTGGAAATTTATTACATGTCCAAGATATCGTGTCACACTATTCTCGATGACAGCAAACTACGTGTTTCGAACGAATCTTCCGACAAATACTGTAATTACGGAATCCTTCTTCGAATTCTAGGGACGTCAGAAGGACCTCAACAGCTATGGTAACATGTAGGTAAAAATTATTGCATAGTTTCGAAATTAATAACATGGTCAAGATATCGTGTCACATACTTCAAATACACATTGCAATGCGTGATTTAAAATGAAATTCACCACCTGCTTAAATTTCAGAACCATCCGTCAATTTCTAGGGATATGAGATGGACCTTGACAGCTAGAATGACACGTGGAAAAAATGATTCAATAGTTTAGATAATAATTACACGATCAAGATATCGTTTCGCATACTTCAGGTTTACATCAAAATACGGTTTGTGAACTAAACTTAAACACGGACTTCATTTTCAGATCCCTTCTTCAATTTCTCGGCATGTACGAAAGACCTTAACATCTAGAATTATATGTGGGTAAAAATAATTCTGAAGTTTAGAAATTAATTACCTGTTTAAGATATCGTGTCATATACTTCAAATGGACATCAGGAAACGTGCATAAAAGTGAGCTTCAACACCTGCTTCAATTTCGGAACCCACCGTCAATTTCTATGGATGTTAGATAGACCTTAACAGCTTAAGTTACGAGCGGGTAAAAATAATTTTATGAATTAGAAATTAATTACATTCTCGAGATATCGTGTCACATACTTTCAGTTGACACTTGAATACGAGTTCTAGACTGATCTTCAACACCCGCTTTAACTTTGAGACCCTCAATCAAATTCTAAGGATATAAGGTGGACCTTAACAGCGAGAATCACACGTGGGTTAGAATGCTTTATGAGTTTAGGAATTAATTACATGGTCAAGAGGGCGTGTCGCGTACTGCTTGTTGACATACGAATACGCGATTTGAATTGATCCTCCACAAGTGCTTGGATTTCGGAACCCTTCGTCGATATCTACGAAGGACAGATGGACCTTAACAGCTAGAATTCGACGTGGTAGGAAATGATTTACTAGTTTACAAATTAATTACATTGTTAAGGTATCGTGTGGCATACTACTAGTTGACATAAATATACGTGTTTTGAACTAAGCTTTAACAAATGCATCAATTACGAAACGCTCCTACGACATCTAGGGACGTCAGATGGACCCGAACATCCAGAATTACATGTGGGTTAAAATGATTCTATAGTTAAGAAATTTATTACATGGTCAAGGTATCGTGTCATTTCCTTCTCATTAGCGTCAACATACTATGTTCCACTGAACTTCAATTAATTGTGCAATCTTGGAACCCTGCGCTGATTTATAGGAAAGTAAGATGGACATGAACAGCTAGAATTACACGTGAATAAAAATGATTTATGACTTTGGAAATTTATTACATGTCCAAGATATCGTGTCACACTATTCTCGATGACAGCAAACTACGTGTTTCGAACGAATCTTCCGACAAATACTGTAATTACGGAATCCTTCTTCGAATTCTAGGGACGTCAGAAGGACCTCAACAGCTATGGTAACATGTAGGTAAAAATTATTGCATAGTTTCGAAATTAATAACATGGTCAAGATATCGTGTCACATACTTCAAATACACATTGCAATGCGTGATTTAAAATGAAATTCACCACCTGCTTAAATTTCAGAACCATCCGTCAATTTCTAGGGATATGAGATGGACCTTGACAGCTAGAATGACACGTGGATAAAAATGATTCAATAGTTTAGATAAAAATTACACGATGAAGATATCGTTTCGCATACTTCAGGTTGACATCAAAATACGGTTTTTGAACTAAACTTAAACACGGACTTCATTTTCAGATCCCTTCATCAATTTCTCGGCATGTACGAAAGACCTTAACATCTAGAATTACATGTGGGTAAAAATAATTCTGAAGTTTAGAAATTAATTACATGTTTAAGATATCGTGTCATATACTTCAAATGGACATCAGGAAACGTGCATAAAAGTGAGCTTCAACACCTGCTTCAATTTCGGAACCCACCGTCAATTTCTATGGATGTTAGATAGACCTTAACAGCTAAAGTTACGAGCGGGTTAAAATAATTTTATGAATTAGAAATTAATTACATTCTCGAGATATCGTGTCACATACTTTCAGTTGACACTTGAATACAAGTTCTAAACTGATCTTCAACACCCGCTTTAACTTTGAGACCCTCAATCAAATTCTAGGGATATAGGGTGAACCTTAACAGCGAGAATCACACGTGGGTTAGAATGCTTTATGAGTTTAGAAATTAATTACATGGTCAAGAGGGCGTGTCGCATACTGCTTGTTGACATACGAATACGCGATTTGAATTGATCCTCCACAAGTGCTTGGATTTCGGAACCCTTCGTCGATATCTACGGAGGACAGATGGACCTTAACAGCTATAATTCGACGTGGTTAGAAATGATTTACTAGTTTAGAAATTAATTACATTGTCAAGGTATCGTGTCGCATACTACTAGTTGACATATATATACGTGTTTTGAACTAAGCTTCAACAAATGCATCAATTACGAAACGCTACTACGACATCTAGGGACGTCAGATGGACCCGAACATCCAGAATAACATGTGGGTTAAAATGATTCTATAGTTAAGAAATTTATTACATGGTCAAGGTATCGTGTCATTTCCTTCTCATTAGCGTCAACATACTATGTTCCACTGAACTTCAATTAATTGTGCAATCTTGGAACCCTGCGCTGATTTATAGGAAAGTAAGATGGACATGAACAGCTAGAATTACACGTGAATAAAAATGATTTATGACTTTGGAAATTTATTACATGTCCAAGATATCGTGTCACACTATTCTCGATAACAGCAAACTACGTGTTTCGAACGAATCTTCCGACAAGTACTGTAATTACGAAAACCTTCTTCGAATTCTAAGGACGTCAGAAAGTTCTCAACAGCTATGGTCACATGTAGGTAAAAATTATTGCATGGTTTCGAAATTAATAACATGGTCAAGATATCGTGTCACATACTTCAAATACACATTGCAATGCGTGATTTAAAATGAAATTCACCACCTGCTTAAACTTCAGAACCATCCGTCAATTTCTAGGGATATGAGATGGACCTTGACAGCTAGAATGACACGTGGATAAAAATGATTCAATAGTTTAGATAATAATTACACGATCAAGATATCGTTTCGCATACTTCAGGTTTACATCAAAATACGGTTTGTGAACTAAACTTAAACACGGACTTCATTTTCAGATCCCTTCATCAATTTCTCGGCATGTACGAAAGACCTTAACATCTAGAATTATATGTGGGTAAAAATAATTCTGAAGTTTAGAAATTAATTACATGTTTAAGATATCGTGTCATATACTTCAAATGGGCATCAGGAAACGTGCATAAAAGTGAGCTTCAACACCTGCTTCAATTTGGAAACCCACCGTCAATTTCTATGGATGTTAGATAGACCTTAACAGCTAAAGTTACGAGCGGGTAAAAATAATTTTATCATTTAGTAATTAATTACATTCTCGAGATATCGTGTCACATACTTTCAGTTGACACTTGAATACGAGTTCTAGACTGATCTTCAACACCCGCTTTAACTTTGAGACCCTCAATCAAATTCTAGGGATATAATGTGGACCTTAACAGCGAGAATCACACGTGGGTTAGAATGCTTTATGAGTTTAGAAATTAATTACATGGTCAAGAGGGCGTGTCGCGTACTGCTTGTTGACATACGAATACGCGATTTGAATTGATCCTCCACAAGTGCTTGGATTTCGGAACCCTTCGTCGATATCTACGAAGGACAGATGGACCTTAACAGCTAGAATTCGACGTGGTAGGAAATGATTTACTAGTTTACAAATTAATTACATTGTCAAGGTATCGTGTGGCATACTACTAGTTGACATAAATATACGTGTTTTGAACTAAGCTTTAACAAATGCATCAATTACGAAACGCTCCTACGACATCTAGGGACGTCAGATGGACCCGAACATCCAGAATTACATGTGGGTTAAAATGATTCTATAGTTAAGAAATTTATTACATGGTCAAGGTATCGTGTCATTTCCTTCTCATTAGCGTCAACATACTATGTTCCACTGAACTTCAATTAATTGTGCAATCTTGGAACCCTGCGCTGATTTATAGGAAAGTAAGATGGACATGAACAGCTAGAATTACACGTGAATAAAAATGATTTATGACTTTGGAAATTTATTACATGTCCAAGATATCGTGTCACACTATTCTCGATGACAGCAAACTACGTGTTTCGAACGAATCTTCCGACAAATACTGTAATTACGAAAACCTTCTTCGAATTCTAAGGACGTCAGAAAGTTCTCAACAGCTATGGTCACATGTAGGTAAAAATTATTGCATAGTTTCGAAATTAATAACATGGTCAAGATATCGTGTCACATACTTTAAATACACATGGCAATGCGTGATTTAAAATGAAATTCACCACCTGCTTAAATTTCAGAACCATCCGTCAATTTCTAGGGATATGAGATGGACCTTGACAGCTAGAATGACACGTGGATAAAAATGATTCAATAGTTTAGATAAAAATTACACGATCAAGATATCGTTTCGCATACTTCAGGTTGACATCAAAATACGGTTTTTGAACTAAACTTAAACACGGACTTCATTTTCAGATCCCTTTATCAATTTCTCGGCATGTACGAAAGACCTTAACATCTAGAATTACATGTGGGTAAAAATAATTCTGAAGTTTAGAAATTAATTACATGTTTAAGATATCGTGTCATATACTTCAAATGGACATCAGGAAACGTGCATAAAAGTGAGCTTCAACACCTGCTTCAATTTCGGAACCCACCGTCAATTTCTATGGATGTTAGATAGACCTTAACAGCTAAAGTTACGAGCGGGTTAAAATAATTTTATGAATTAGAAATTAATTACATTCTCGAGATATCGTGTCACATACTTTCAGTTGACACTTGAATACGAGTTCTAAACTGATCTTCAACACCCGCTTTAACTTTGAGACCCTCAATCAAATTCTAGGGATATAGGGTGAACCTTAACAGCGAGAATCACACGTGGGTTAGAATGCTTTATGAGTTTAGGAATTAATTACATGGTCAAGAGGGCGTGTCGCGTACTGCTTGTTGACATACGAATACGCGATTTGAATTGATCCTCCACAAGTGCTTGGATTTCGGAACCCTTCGTCGATATCTACGGAGGACAGATGGACCTTAACAGCTATAATTCGACGTGGTTAGAAATGATTTACTAGTTTAGAAATTAATTACATTGTCAAGGTATCGTGTCGCATACTACTAGTTGACATATATATACGTGTTTTGAACTAAGCTTCAACAAATGCATCAATTACGAAACGCTACTACGACATCTAGGGACGTCAGATGGACCCGCACATCCAGAATAACATGTGGGTTAAAATGATTCTATAGTTAAGAAATTTATTACATGGTCAAGGTATCGTGTCATTTCCTTCTCATTAGCGTCAACATACTATGTTCCACTGAACTTCAATTAATTGTGCAATCTTGGAACCCTGCGCTGATTTATAGGAAAGTAAGATGGACATGAACAGCTAGAATTACACGTGAATAAAAATGATTTATGACTTTGGAAATTTATTACATGTCCAAGATATCGTGTCACACTATTCTCGATAACAGCAAACTACGTGTTTCGAACGAATCTTCCGACAAGTACTGTAATTACGAAAACCTTCTTCGAATTCTAAGGACGTCAGAAAGTTCTCAACAGCTATGGTCACATGTAGGTAAAAATTATTGCATGGTTTCGAAATTAATAACATGGTCAAGATATCGTGTCACATACTTCAAATACACATTGCAATGCGTGATTTAAAATGAAATTCACCACCTGCTTAAACTTCAGAACCATCCGTCAATTTCTAGGGATATGAGATGGACCTTGACAGCTAGAATGACACGTGGATAAAAATGATTCAATAGTTTAGATAATAATTACACGATCAAGATATCGTTTCGCATACTTCAGGTTTACATCAAAATACGGTTTGTGAACTAAACTTAAACACGGACTTCATTTTCAGATCCCTTCATCAATTTCTCGGCATGTACGAAAGACCTTAACATCTAGAATTATATGTGGGTAAAAATAATTCTGAAGTTTAGAAATTAATTACATGTTTAAGATATCGTGTCATATACTTCAAATGGGCATCAGGAAACGTGCATAAAAGTGAGCTTCAACACCTGCTTCAATTTCGGAACCCACCGTCAATTTCTATGGATGTTAGATAGACCTTAACAGCTAAAGTTACGAGCGGGTAAAAATAATTTTATCATTTAGTAATTAATTACATTCTCGAGATATCGTGTCACATACTTTCAGTTGACACTTGAATACGAGTTCTAGACTGATCTTCAACACCCGCTTTAACTTTGAGACCCTCAATCAAATTCTAGGGATATAATGTGGACCTTAACAGCGAGAATCACACGTGGGTTAGAATGCTTTATGAGTTTAGAAATTAATTACATGGTCAAGAGGGCGAGTCGCGTACTGCTTGTTGACATACGAATACGCGATTTGAATTGATCCTCCACAAGTGCTTGGATTTCGGAACCCTTCGTCGATATCTACGAAGGACAGATGGACCTTAACAGCTAGAATTCGACGTGGTAGGAAATGATTTACTAGTTTACAAATTAATTACATTGTCAAGGTATCGTGTGGCATACTACTAGTTGACATAAATATACGTGTTTTGAACTAAGCTTTAACAAATGCATCAATTACGAAACGCTCCTACAACATCTAGGGACGTCAGATGGACCCGAACATCCAGAATTACATGTGGGTTAAAATGATTCTATAGTTAAGAAATTTATTACATGGTCAAGGTATCGTGTCATTTCCTTCTCATTAGCGTCAACATACTATGTTCCACTGAACTTCAATTAATTGTGCAATCTTGGAACCCTGCGCTGATTTATAGGAAAGTAAGATGGACATGAACAGCTAGAATTACACGTGAATAAAAATGATTTATGACTTTGGAAATTTATTACATGTCCAAGATATCGTGTCACACTATTCTCGATGACAGCAAACTACGTGTTTCGAACGAATCTTCCGACAAATACTGTAATTACGGAATCCTTCTTCGAATTCTAGGGACGTCAGAAGGACCTCAACAGCTATGGTAACATGTAGGTAAAAATTATTGCATAGTTTCGAAATTAATAACATGGTCAAGATATCGTGTCACATACTTCAAATACACATTGCAATGCGTGATTTAAAATGAAATTCACCACCTGCTTAAATTTCAGAACCATCCGTCAATTTCTAGGGATATGAGATGGACCTTGACAGCTAGAATGACACGTGGAAAAAATGATTCAATAGTTTAGATAATAATTACACGATCAAGATATCGTTTCGCATACTTCAGGTTTACATCAAAATACGGTTTGTGAACTAAACTTAAACACGGACTTCATTTTCAGATCCCTTCATCAATTTCTCGGCATGTACGAAAGACCTTAACATCTAGAATTATATGTGGGTAAAAATAATTCTGAAGTTTAGAAATTAATTACATGTTTAAGATATCGTGTCATATACTTCAAATGGACATCAGGAAACGTGCATAAAAGTGAGCTTCAACACCTGCTTCAATTTCGGAACCCACCGTCAATTTCTATGGATGTTAGATAGACCTTAACAGCTTAAGTTACGAGCGGGTAAAAATAATTTTATGAATTAGAAATTAATTACATTCTCGAGATATCGTGTCACATACTTTCAGTTGACACTTGAATACGAGTTCTAGACTGATCTTCAACACCCGCTTTAACTTGGAGACCCTCAATCAAATTCTAAGGATATAAGGTGGACCTTAACAGCGAGAATCACACGTGGGTTAGAATGCTTTATGAGTTTAGGAATTAATTACATGGTCAAGAGGGCGTGTCGCGTACTGCTTGTTGACATACGAATACGCGATTTGAATTGATCTTCCACAAGTGCTTGGATTTCGGAACCCTTCGTCGATATCTACGGAGGACAGATGGACCTTAACAGCTAGAATTCGACGTGGTAGGAAATGATTTACTAGTTTACAAATTAATTACATTGTCAAGGTATCGTGTGGCATACTACTAGTTGACATATATATACGTGTTTTGAACTAAGCTTCAACAAATGCATCAATTACGAAACGCTCCTACGACAGCTAGGGACGTCAGATGGACCCGAACATCCAGAATTACATGTGGGTTAAAATGATTCCATAGTTGAGAAATTTATGACACGGTCAAGGTATCGTGTCATTTCTTTCTCATTAGCGTCAACATACTATGTTCCACTGAACTTCAATTAATTGTGCAATCTTGGAACCCTGCGCTGATTTATAGGAAAGTAAGATGGACATCAACAGCTAGAATTACACGTGAAGAAAAATGATTTATTAGTTTGGAAATTTATTACATGTCCAAGATATCGTGTCACACTATTCTCGATGAAAGCAAACTACGTGTTTCGAACGAATCTTCCGACAAGTACTGTAATTACGAAAACCTTCTTCGAATTCTAAGGACGTCAGAAAGTTCTCAACAGCTATGGTCACATGTAGGTAAAAATTATTGCATGGTTTCGAAATTAATAACATGGTCAAGATATCGTGTCACATACTTCAAATACACATTGCAATGCGTGATTTAAAATGAAATTCACCACCTGCTTAAATTTCAGAACCATCCGTCAATTTCTAGGGATATGAGATGGACCTTGACAGCTAGAATGACACGTGGAAAAAATGATTCAATAGTTTAGATAATAATTACACGATCAAGATATCGTTTCGCATACTTCAGGTTTACATCAAAATACGGTTTGTGAACTAAACTTAAACACGGACTTCATTTTCAGATCCCTTCTTCAATTTCTCGGCATGTACGAAAGACCTTAACATCTAGAATTATATGTGGGTAAAAATAATTCTGAAGTTTAGAAATTAATTACCTGTTTAAGATATCGTGTCATATACTTCAAATGGACATCAGGAAACGTGCATAAAAGTGAGCTTCAACACCTGCTTCAATTTCGGAACCCACCGTCAATTTCTATGGATGTTAGATAGACCTTAACAGCTTAAGTTACGAGCGGGTAAAAATAATTTTATGAATTAGAAATTAATTACATTCTCGAGATATCGTGTCACATACTTTCAGTTGACACTTGAATACGAGTTCTAGACTGATCTTCAACACCCGCTTTAACTTTGAGACCCTCAATCAAATTCTAAGGATATAAGGTGGACCTTAACAGCGAGAATCACACGTGGGTTAGAATGCTTTATGAGTTTAGGAATTAATTACATGGTCAAGAGGGTGTGTCGCGTACTGCTTGTTGACATACGAATACGCGATTTGAATTGATCCTCCACAAGTGCTTGGATTTCGGAACCCTTCGTCGATATCTACGAAGGACAGATGGACCTTAACAGCTAGAATTCGACGTGGTAGGAAATGATTTACTAGTTTACAAATTAATTACATTGTCAAGGTATCGTGTGGCATACTACTAGTTGACATAAATATACGTGTTTTGAACTAAGCTTTAACAAATGCATCAATTACGAAACGCTCCTACGACATCTAGGGACGTCAGATGGACCCGAACATCCAGAATTACATGTGGGTTAAAATGATTCTATAGTTAAGAAATTTATTACATGGTCAAGGTATCGTGTCATTTCCTTCTCATTAGCGTCAACATACTATGTTCCACTGAACTTCAATTAATTGTGCAATCTTGGAACCCTGCGCTGATTTATAGGAAAGTAAGATGGACATGAACAGCTAGAATTACACGTGAATAAAAATGATTTATGACTTTGGAAATTTATTACATGTCCAAGATATCGTGTCACACTATTCTCGATGACAGCAAACTACGTGTTTCGAACGAATCTTCCGACAAATACTGTAATTACGGAATCCTTCTTCGAATTCTAGGGACGTCAGAAGGACCTCAACAGCTATGGTAACATGTAGGTAAAAATTATTGCATAGTTTCGAAATTAATAACATGGTCAAGATATCGTGTCACATACTTCAAATACACATTGCAATGCGTGATTTAAAATGAAATTCACCACCTGCTTAAATTTCAGAACCATCCGTCAATTTCTAGGGATATGAGATGGACCTTGACAGCTAGAATGACACGTGGAAAAAATGATTCAATAGTTTAGATAATAATTACACGATCAAGATATCGTTTCGCATACTTCAGGTTTACATCAAAATACGGTTTGTGAACTAAACTTAAACACGGACTTCATTTTCAGATCCCTTCATCAATTTCTCGGCATGTACGAAAGACCTTAACATCTAGAATTATATGTGGGTAAAAATAATTCTGAAGTTTAGAAATTAATTACATGTTTAAGATATCGTGTCATATACTTCAAATGGACATCAGGAAACGTGCATAAAAGTGAGCTTCAACACCTGCTTCAATTTCGGAACCCACCGTCAATTTCTATGGATGTTAGATAGACCTTAACAGCTTAAGTTACGAGCGGGTAAAAATAATTTTATGAATTAGAAATTAATTACATTCTCGAGATATCGTGTCACATACTTTCAGTTGACACTTGAATACGAGTTCTAGACTGATCTTCAACACCCGCTTTAACTTTGAGACCCTCAATCAAATTCTAAGGATATAAGGTGGACCTTAACAGCGAGAATCACACGTGGGTTAGAATGCTTTATGAGTTTAGGAATTAATTACATGGTCAAGAGGGCGTGTCGCGTACTGCTTGTTGACATACGAATACGCGATTTGAATTGATCTTCCACAAGTGCTTGGATTTCGGAACCCTTCGTCGATATCTACGGAGGACAGATGGACCTTAACAGCTAGAATTCGACGTGGTAGGAAATGATTTACTAGTTTACAAATTAATTACATTGTCAAGGTATCGTGTGGCATACTACTAGTTGACATATATATACGTGTTTTGAACTAAGCTTCAACAAATGCATCAATTACGAAACGCTCCTACGACAGCTAGGGACGTCAGATGGACCCGAACATCCAGAATTACATGTGGGTTAAAATGATTCCATAGTTGAGAAATTTATGACACGGTCAAGGTATCGTGTCATTTCTTTCTCATTAGCGTCAACATACTATGTTCCACTGAACTTCAATTAATTGTGCAATCTTGGAACCCTGCGCTGATTTATAGGAAAGTAAGATGGACATCAACAGCTAGAATTACACGTGAAGAAAAATGATTTATTAGTTTGGAAATTTATTACATGTCCAAGATATCGTGTCACACTATTCTCGATGAAAGCAAACTACGTGTTTCGAACGAATCTTCCGACAAGTACTGTAATTACGAAAACCTTCTTCGAATTCTAAGGACGTCAGAAAGTTCTCAACAGCTATGGTCACATGTAGGTAAAAATTATTGCATGGTTTCGAAATTAATAACATGGTCAAGATATCGTGTCACATACTTCAAATACACATTGCAATGCGTGATTTAAAATGAAATTCACCACCTGCTTAAATTTCAGAACCATCCGTCAATTTCTAGGGATATGAGATGGACCTTGACAGCTAGAATGACACGTGGAAAAAATGATTCAATAGTTTAGATAATAATTACACGATCAAGATATCGTTTCGCATACTTCAGGTTTACATCAAAATACGGTTTGTGAACTAAACTTAAACACGGACTTCATTTTCAGATCCCTTCATCAATTTCTCGGCATGTACGAAAGATCTTAACATCTAGAATTATATGTGGGTAAAAATAATTCTGAAGTTTAGAAATTAATTACATGTTTAAGATATCGTGTCATATACTTCAAATGGACATCAGGAAACGTGCATAAAAGTGAGCTTCAACACCTGCTTCAATTTCGGAACCCACCGTCAATTTCTATGGATGTTAGATAGACCTTAACAGCTTAAGTTACGAGCGGGTAAAAATAATTTTATGAATTAGAAATTAATTACATTCTCGAGATATCGTGTCACATACTTTCAGTTGACACTTGAATACGAGTTCTAGACTGATCTTCAACACCCGCTTTAACTTTGAGACCCTCAATCAAATTCTAAGGATATAAGGTGGACCTTAACAGCGAGAATCACACGTGGGTTAGAATGCTTTATGAGTTTAGGAATTAATTACATGGTCAAGAGGGCGTGTCGCGTACTGCTTGTTGACATACGAATACGCGATTTGAATTGATCCTCCACAAGTGCTTGGATTTCGGAACCCTTCGTCGATATCTACGGAGGACAGATGGACCTTAACAGCTAGAATTCGACGTGGTAGGAAATGATTTACTAGTTTACAAATTAATTACATTGTCAAGGTATCGTGTGGCATACTACTAGTTGACATAAATATACGTGTTTTGAACTAAGCTTCAACAAATGCATCAATTACGAAACGCTCCTACGACATCTAGGGACGGCAGATGGACCCGAACATCCAGAATTACATGTGGGTTAAAATGATTCTATAGTTAAGAAATTTATTACATGGTCAAGGTATCGTGTCATTTCCTTCTCATTAGCGTCAACATACTATGTTCCACTGAACTTCAATTAATTGTGCAATCTTGGAACCCTGCGCTGATTTATAGGAAAGTAAGATGGACATGAACAGCTAGAATTACACGTGAATAAAAATGATTTATGACTTTGGAAATTTATTACATGTCCAAGATATCGTGTCACACTATTCTCGATGACAGCAAACTACGTGTTTCGAACGAATCTTCCGACAAATACTGTAATTACGAAAACCTTCTTCGAATTCTAAGGACGTCAGAAAGTTCTCAACAGCTATGGTCACATGTAGGTAAAAATTATTGCATAGTTTCGAAATCAAAAACATGGTCAAGATATCGTGTCACATACTTCAAATACACATTGCAATGCGTGATTTAAAATGAAATTCACCACCTGCTTAAACTTCAGAACCATCCGTCAATTTCTAGGGATATGAGATGGACCTTGACAGCTAGAATGACACGTGGATAAAAATGATTCAATAGTTAAGATAATAATTACACGATCAAGATATCGTTTCGCATACTTCAGGTTTACATCAAAATACGGTTTTTGAACTAAACTTAAACACGGACTTCATTTTCAGATCCCTTCATCAATTTCGCGGCATGTACGAAAGACCTTAACATCTAGAATTACATGTGGGTAAAAATAATTCTGAAGTTTAGAAATTAATTACATGTTTAAGATATCGTGTCATATACTTCAAATGGACATCAGGAAACGTGCATAAAAGTGAGCTTCAACACCTGCTTCAATTTCGGAACCAACCGTCAATTTCTATGGATGTTAGATAGACCTTAACAGCTAAAGTTACGAGCGGGTAAAAATAATTTTATAATTTAGAAATTAATTACATTCTCGAGATATCGTGTCACATACTTTCAGTTGACACTTAAATACGAGTTCTAAACTGATCTTCAACACCCGCTTTAACTGTGAGACCCTCAATCAAATTCTAGGGATATAAGATGGACCTTAACAGCGAGAATCACACGTGGGTTAGAATGCTTTATGAGTTTAGAAATAAATTACATGGTCAAGAGGGCGTGTCGCATACTGCTTGTTGACATACGAATACGCGATTTGAATTGATCCTCCACAAGTGCTTGGATTTCGGAACCCTTCGTCGATATCTACGGAGGACAGATGGACCTTAACAGCTAGAATTCGACGTGGTAGGAAATGATTTACTAGTTTACAAATTAATTACATTGTCAAGGTATCGTGTGGCATACTACTAGTTGACATATATATACGTGTTTTGAACTAAGCTTCAACAAATGCATGAATTACGAAACGCTCCTACGACATCTAGGGACGTCAGATGGACCCGAACATCCAGAATTAGATGTGGGTTCAAATGATTCTATAGTTAAGAAATTTATTACATGGTCAAGGTATCGTGTCATTTCCTTCTCATTAGCGTCAACATACTATGTTCCACTGAACTTCAATTAATTGTGCAAACTTGGAACCCTGCGCTGATTTAAAGGAAAGTAAGATGGACATGAACAGCTAGAATTACACGTGAAAAAAAATGGTTTATTACTTTAGAAATTTTTTACATGTCGAGATATCGTGTCACACTATTCTCGATGACAGCAAACTACGTGTTTCGAACGAATCTTCCGACAAATACTGTAATTACGGAATCCTTCTTCGAATTCTAGGGACGTCAGAAGGACCTCAACAGCTATGGTAACATGTAGGTAAAAATTATTGCATAGTTTCGAAATTAATAACATGGTCAAGATATCGTGTCACATACTTTGAATACACATTGCAATGCGTGATTTAAAATAAAATTCACCACCTGCTTAAATTTCAGAACCATCCGTCAATTTCTAGGGATATGAGATGGACCTTGACAGCTAGAATGACACGTGCATAAAAATGATTCAATAGTTTAGATAATAATTACACGATCAAGATATCGTTTCGCATACTTCAGGTTTACATCAAAATACGGTTTGTGAACTAAACTTAAACACGGACTTCATTTTCAGATCCCTTCATCAATTTCTCGGCATGTACGAAATACCTTAACATCTAGAATTACATGTGGGTAAAAATAATTCTGAAGTTTAGAAATTAATTACATGATTAAGATATCGTGTCATATACTTCAAATGGGCATCAGGAAACGTGCATAAAAGTGAGCTTCAACACCTGCTTCAATTTGGAAACCCACCGTCAATTTCTATGGATGTTAGATAGACCTTAACAGCTAAAGTTACGAGCGGGTAAAAATAATTTTATCATTTAGAAATTAATTACATTCTCGAGATATCGTGTCACATACTTTCAGTTGACACTTGAATACGAGTTCTAAACTGATCTTCAACACCCGCTTTAACTTTGAGACCCTCAATCAAATTCTAGGGATATAGGGTGAACCTTAACAGCGAGAATCACACGTGGGTTAGAATGCTTTATGAGTTTAGAAATTAATTACATGGTCAAGAGGGCGTGTCGCGTACTGCTTGTTGACATACGAATACGCGATTTGAATTGATCCTCCACAAGTGCTTGGATTTCGGAACCCTTCGTCGATATCTACGGAGGACAGATGGACCTTAACAGCTAGAATTCGACGTGGTAGGAAATGATTTACTAGTTTACAAATTAATTACATTGTTAAGGTATCGTGTGGCATACTACTAGTTGACATAAATATACGTGTTTTGAACTAAGCTTCAACAAATGCATGAATTACGAAACGCTCCTACGACATCTAGGGACGTCAGATGGACCCGAACATCCAGAATTACATGTGGGTTAAAATGATTCTATAGTTAAGAAATTTATTACATGGTCAAGGTATCGTGTCATTTCCTTCTCATTAGCGTCAACATACTATGTTCCACTGAACTTCAATTGATTGTGCAATCTTGGAACCCTGCGCTGATTTATAGGAAAGTAAGATGGACATGAACAGCTAGAATTACACGTGAATAAAAATGATTTATGACTTTGGAAATTTATTACATGTCCAAGATATCGTGTCACACTATTCTCGATGACAGCAAACTACGTGTTTCGAACGAATCTTCCGACAAATACTGTAATTACGAAAACCTTCTTCGAATTCTAAGGACGTCAGAAAGTTCTCAACAGCTATGGTCACATGTAGGTAAAAATTATTGCATAGTTTCGAAATCAATAACATGGTCAAGATATCGTGTCACATACTTTAAATACACATGGCAATGCGTGATTTAAAATGAAATTCACCACCTGCTTAAATTTCAGAACCATCCGTCAATTTCTAGGGATATGAGATGGACCTTGACAGCTAGAATGACACGTGGATAAAAATGATTCAATAGTTTAGATAAAAATTACACGATCAAGATATCGTTTCGCATACTTCAGGTTGACATCAAAATACGGTTTTTGAACTAAACTTAAACACGGACTTCATTTTCAGATCCCTTCATCAATTTCTCGGCATGTACGAAAGACCTTAACATCTAGAATTACATGTGGGTAAAAATAATTCTGAAGTTTAGAAATTAATTACATGTTTAAGATATCGTGTCATATACTTCAAATGGACATCAGGAAACGTGCATAAAAGTGAGCTTCAACACCTGCTTCAATTTCGGAACCCACCGTCAATTTCTATGGATGTTAGATAGACCTTAACAGCTAAAGTTACGAGCGGGTTAAAATAATTTTATGAATTAGAAATTAATTACATTCTCGAGATATCGTGTCACATACTTTCAGTTGACACTTGAATACGAGTTCTAAACTGATCTTCAACACCCGCTTTAACTTTGAGACCCTCAATCAAATTCTAGGGATATAGGGTGAACCTTAACAGCGAGAATCACACGTGGGTTAGAATGCTTTATGAGTTTAGAAATTAATTACATGGTCAAGAGGGCGTGTCGCGTACTGCTTGTTGACATACGAATACGCGATTTGAATTGATCCTCCACAAGTGCTTGGATTTCGGAACCCTTCGTCGATATCTACGGAGGACAGATGGACCTTAACAGCTATAATTCGACGTGGTTAGAAATGATTTACTAGTTTAGAAATTAATTACATTGTCAAGGTATCGTGTCGCATACTACTAGTTGACATATATATACGTGTTTTGAACTAAGCTTCAACAAATGCATCAATTACGAAACGCTACTACGACATCTAGGGACGTCAGATGGACCCGAACATCCAGAATTACATGTGGGTTAAAATGATTCTATAGTTAAGAAATTTATTACATGGTCAAGGTATCGTGTCATTTCCTTCTCATTAGCGTCAACATACTATGTTCCACTGAACTTCAATTAATTGTGCAATCTTGGAACCCTGCGCTGATTTATAGGAAAGTAAGATGGACATGAACAGCTAGAATTACACGTGAATAAAAATGATTTATGACTTTGGAAATTTATTACATGTCCAAGATATCGTGTCACACTATTCTCGATGACAGCAAACTACGTGTTTCGAACGAATCTTCCGACAAATACTGTAATTACGGAATCCTTCTTCGAATTCTAGGGACGTCAGAAGGACCTCAACAGCTATGGTAACATGTAGGTAAAAATTATTGCATGGTTTCGAAATTAATAACATGGTCAAGATATCGTGTCACATAATTCAAATACACATTGCAATGCGTGATTTAAAATGAAATTCACCACCTGCTTAAACTTCAGAACCATCCGTCAATTTCTAGGGATATGAGATGGACCTTGACAGCTAGAATGACACGTGGATAAAAATGATTCAATAGTTTAGATAATAATTACACGATCAAGATATCGTTTCGCATACTTCAGGTTTACATCAAAATACGGTTTGTGAACTAAACTTAAACACGGACTTCATTTTCAGATCCCTTCATCAATTTCTCGGCATGTACGAAAGACCTTAACATCTAGAATTATATGTGGGTAAAAATAATTCTGAAGTTTAGAAATTAATTACATGTTTAAGATATCGTGTCATATACTTCAAATGGGCATCAGGAAACGTGCATAAAAGTGAGCTTCAACACCTGCTTCAATTTGGAAACCCACCGTCAATTTCTATGGATGTTAGATAGACCTTAACAGCTAAAGTTACGAGCGGGTAAAAATAATTTTATCATTTAGTAATTAATTACATTCTCGAGATATCGTGTCACATACTTTCAGTTGACACTTGAATACGAGTTCTAGACTGATCTTCAACACCCGCTTTAACTTTGAGACCCTCAATCAAATTCTAGGGATATAAGGTGGACCTTAACAGCGAGAATCACACGTGGGTTAGAATGCTTTATGAGTTTAGAAATTAATTACATGGTCAAGAGGGCGTGTCGCGTACTGCTTGTTGACATACAAGAACGCGATTTGAATTGATCCTCCACAAGTGCTTGGATTTCGGAACCCTTCGTCGATATCTACGGAGGACAGATGGACCTTAACAGCTAGAATTCGACGTGGTAGGAAATGATTTACTAGTTTACAAATTAATTACATTGTCAAGGTATCGTGTGGCATACTACTAGTTGACATAAATATACGTGTTTTGAACTAAGCTTCAACAAATGCATGAATTACGAAACGCTCCTACGACATCTAGGGACGTCAGATGGACCCGAACATCCAGAATTACATGTGGGTTAAAATGATTCTATAGTTAAGAAATTTATTACATGGTCAAGGTATCGTGTCATTTCCTTCTCATTAGCGTCAACATACTATGTTCCACTGAACTTCAATTAATTGTGCAATCTTGGAACCCTGCGCTGATTTATAGGAAAGTAAGATGGACATGAACAGCTAGAATTACACGTGAATAAAAATGATTTATGACTTTGGAAATTTATTACATGTCCAAGATATCGTGTCACACTATTCTCGATGACAGCAAATTACGTGTTTCGAACGAATCTTCCGACAAATACTGTAATTACGAAAACCTTCTTCGAATTCTAAGGACGTCAGAAAGTTCTCAACAGCTATGGTCACATGTAGGTAAAAATTATTGCATGGTTTCGAAATTAATAACATGGTCAAGATATCGTGTCACATACTTCAAATACACATTGCAATGCGTGATTTAAAATGAAATTCACCACCTGCTTAAACTTCAGAACCATCCGTCAATTTCTAGGGATATGAGATGGACCTTGACAGCTAGAATGACACGTGGATAAAAATGATTCAATAGTTTAGATAATAATTACACGATCAAGATATCGTTTCGCATACTTCAGGTTTACATCAAAATACGGTTTGTGAACTAAACTTAAACACGGACTTCATTTTCAGATCCCTTCATCAATTTCTCGGCATGTACGAAAGACCTTAACATCTAGAATTATATGTGGGTAAAAATAATTCTGAAGTTTAGAAATTAATTACATGTTTAAGATATCGTGTCATATACTTCAAATGGGCATCAGGAAACGTGCATAAAAGTGAGCTTCAACACCTGCTTCAATTTCGGAACCCACCGTCAATTTCTATGGATGGTAGATAGACCTTAACAGCTAAAGTTACGAGCGGGTAAAAATAATTTTATCATTTAGTAATTAATTACATTCTCGAGATATCGTGTCACATACTTTCAGTTGACACTTGAATACGAGTTCTAGACTGATCTTCAACACCCGCTTTAACTTTGAGACCCTCAATCAAATTCTAGGGATATAATGTGGACCTTAACAGCGAGAATCACACGTGGGTTAGAATGCTTTATGAGTTTAGAAATTAATTACATGGTCAAGAGGGCGTGTCGCGTACTGCTTGTTGACATACGAATACGCGATTTGAATTGATCCTCCACAAGTGCTTGGATTTCGGAACCCTTCGTCGATATCTACGAAGGACAGATGGACCTTAACAGCTAGAATTCGACGTGGTAGGAAATGATTTACTAGTTTACAAATTAATTACATTGTCAAGGTATCGTGTGGCATACTACTAGTTGACATAAATATACGTGTTTTGAACTAAGCTTTAACAAATGCATCAATTACGAAACGCTCCTACGACATCTAGGGACGTCAGATGGACCCGAACATCCAGAATTACATGTGGGTTAAAATGATTCTATAGTTAAGAAATTTATTACATGGTCAAGGTATCGTGTCATTTCCTTCTCATTAGCGTCAACATACTATGTTCCACTGAACTTCAATTAATTGTGCAATCTTGGAACCCTGCGCTGATTTATAGGAAAGTAAGATGGACATGAACAGCTAGAATTACACGTGAATAAAAATGATTTATGACTTTGGAAATTTATTACATGTCCAAGATATCGTGTCACACTATTCTCGATGACAGCAAACTACGTGTTTCGAACGAATCTTCCGACAAATACTGTAATTACGAAAACCTTCTTCGAATTCTAAGGACGTCAGAAAGTTCTCAACAGCTATGGTCACATGTAGGTAAAAATTATTGCATAGTTTCGAAATTAATAACATGGTCAAGATATCGTGTCACATACTTTAAATACACATGGCAATGCGTGATTTAAAATGAAATTCACCACCTGCTTAAATTTCAGAACCATCCGTCAATTTCTAGGGATATGAGATGGACCTTGACAGCTAGAATGACACGTGGATAAAAATGATTCAATAGTTTAGATAAAAATTACACGATCAAGATATCGTTTCGCATACTTCAGGTTGACATCAAAATACGGTTTTTGAACTAAACTTAAACACGGACTTCATTTTCAGATCCCTTCATCAATTTCTCGGCATGTACGAAAGACCTTAACATCTAGAATTACATGTGGGTAAAAATAATTCTGAAGTTTAGAAATTAATTACATGTTTAAGATATCGTGTCATATACTTCAAATGGACATCAGGAAACGTGCATAAAAGTGAGCTTCAACACCTGCTTCAATTTCGGAACCCACCGTCAATTTCTATGGATGTTAGATAGACCTTAACAGCTAAAGTTACGAGCGGGTTAAAATAATTTTATGAATTAGAAATTAATTACATTCTCGAGATATCGTGTCTTATACTTTCAGTTGACACTTGAATACGAGTTCTAAACTGATCTTCAACACCCGCTTTAACTTTGAGACCCTCAATCAAATTCTAGGGATATAGGGTGAACCTTAACAGCGAGAATCACACGTGGGTTAGAATGCTTTATGAGTTTAGAAATTAATTACATGGTCAAGAGGGCGTGTCGCATACTGCTTGTTGACATACGAATACGCGATTTGAATTGATCCTCCACAAGTGCTTGGATTTCGGAACCCTTCGTCGATATCTACGGAGGACAGATAGACCTTAACAGCTATAATTCGACGTGGTTAGAAATGATTTACTAGTTTAGAAATTAATTACATTGTCAAGGTATCGTGTCGCATACTACTAGTTGACATATATATACGTGTTTTGAACTAAGCTTCAACAAATGCATCAATTACGAAACGCTACTACGACATCTAGGGACGTCAGATGGACCCGAACATCCAGAATAACATGTGGGTTAAAATGATTCTATAGTTAAGAAATTTATTACATGGTCAAGGTATCGTGTCATTTCCTTCTCATTAGCGTCAACATACTATGTTCCACTGAACTTCAATTAATTGTGCAATCTTGGAACCCTGCGCTGATTTATAGGAAAGTAAGATGGACATGAACAGCTAGAATTACACGTGAATAAAAATGATTTATGACTTTGGAAATTTATTACATGTCCAAGATATCGTGTCACACTATTCTCGATAACAGCAAACTACGTGTTTCGAACGAATCTTCCGACAAGTACTGTAATTACGAAAACCTTCTTCGAATTCTAAGGACGTCAGAAAGTTCTCAACAGCTATGGTCACATGTAGGTAAAAATTATTGCATGGTTTCGAAATTAATAACATGGTCAAGATATCGTGTCACATACTTCAAATACACATTGCAATGCGTGATTTAAAATGAAATTCACCACCTGCTTAAACTTCAGAACCATCCGTCAATTTCTAGGGATATGAGATGGACCTTGACAGCTAGAATGACACGTGGATAAAAATGATTCAATAGTTTAGATAATAATTACACGATCAAGATATCGTTTCGCATACTTCAGGTTTACATCAAAATACGGTTTGTGAACTAAACTTAAACACGGACTTCATTTTCAGATCCCTTCATCAATTTCTCGGCATGTACGAAAGACCTTAACATCTAGAATTATATGTGGGTAAAAATAATTCTGAAGTTTAGAAATTAATTACATGTTTAAGATATCGTGTCATATACTTCAAATGGGCATCAGGAAACGTGCATAAAAGTGAGCTTCAACACCTGCTTCAATTTCGGAACCCACCGTCAATTTCTATGGATGTTAGATAGACCTTAACAGCTAAAGTTACGAGCGGGTAAAAATAATTTTATCATTTAGTAATTAATTACATTCTCGAGATATCGTGTCACATACTTTCAGTTGACACTTGAATACGAGTTCTAGACTGATCTTCAACACCCGCTTTAACTTTGAGACCCTCAATCAAATTCTAGGGATATAATGTGGACCTTAACAGCGAGAATCACACGTGGGTTAGAATGCTTTATGAGTTTAGAAATTAATTACATGGTCAAGAGGGCGTGTCGCGTACTGCTTGTTGACATACGAATACGCGATTTGAATTGATCCTCCACAAGTGCTTGGATTTCGGAACCCTTCGTCGATATCTACGAAGGACAGATGGACCTTAACAGCTAGAATTCGACGTGGTAGGAAATGATTTACTAGTTTACAAATTAATTACATTGTCAAGGTATCGTGTGGCATACTACTAGTTGACATAAATATACGTGTTTTGAACTAAGCTTTAACAAATGCATCAATTACGAAACGCTCCTACGACATCTAGGGACGTCAGATGGACCCGAACATCCAGAATTACATGTGGGTTAAAATGATTCTATAGTTAAGAAATTTATTACATGGTCAAGGTATCGTGTCATTTCCTTCTCATTAGCGTCAACATACTATGTTCCACTGAACTTCAATTAATTGTGCAATCTTGGAACCCTGCGCTGATTTATAGGAAAGTAAGATGGACATGAACAGCTAGAATTACACGTGAATAAAAATGATTTATGACTTTGGAAATTTATTACATGTCCAAGATATCGTGTCACACTATTCTCGATGACAGCAAACTACGTGTTTCGAACGAATCTTCCGACAAATACTGTAATTACGGAATCCTTCTTCGAATTCTAGGGACGTCAGAAGGACCTCAACAGCTATGGTAACATGTAGGTAAAAATTATTGCATAGTTTCGAAATTAATAACATGGTCAAGATATCGTGTCACATACTTCAAATACACATTGCAATGCGTGATTTAAAATGAAATTCACCACCTGCTTAAATTTCAGAACCATCCGTCAATTTCTAGGGATATGAGATGGACCTTGACAGCTAGAATGACACGTGGAAAAAATGATTCAATAGTTTAGATAATAATTACACGATCAAGATATCGTTTCGCATACTTCAGGTTTACATCAAAATACGGTTTGTGAACTAAACTTAAACACGGACTTCATTTTCAGATCCCTTCTTCAATTTCTCGGCATGTACGAAAGACCTTAACATCTAGAATTATATGTGGGTAAAAATAATTCTGAAGTTTAGAAATTAATTACATGTTTAAGATATCGTGTCATATACTTCAAATGGACATCAGGAAACGTGCATAAAAGTGAGCTTCAACACCTGCTTCAATTTCGGAACCCACCGTCAATTTCTATGGATGTTAGATAGACCTTAACAGCTTAAGTTACGAGCGGGTAAAAATAATTTTATGAATTAGAAATTAATTACATTCTCGAGATATCGTGTCACATACTTTCAGTTGACACTTGAATACGAGTTCTAGACTGATCTTCAACACCCGCTTTAACTTTGAGACCCTCAATCAAATTCTAAGGATATAAGGTGGACCTTAACAGCGAGAATCACACGTGGGTTAGAATGCTTTATGAGTTTAGGAATTAATTACATGGTCAAGAGGGCGTGTCGCGTACTGCTTGTTGACATACGAATACGCGATTTGAATTGATCCTCCACAAGTGCTTGGATTTCGGAACCCTTCGTCGATATCTACGAAGGACAGATGGACCTTAACAGCTAGAATTCGACGTGGTAGGAAATGATTTACTAGTTTACAAATTAATTACATTGTCAAGGTATCGTGTGGCATACTACTAGTTGACATAAATATACGTGTTTTGAACTAAGCTTTAACAAATGCATCAATTACGAAACGCTCCTACGACATCTAGGGACGTCAGATGGACCCGAACATCCAGAATTACATGTGGGTTAAAATGATTCTATAGTTAAGAAATTTATTACATGGTCAAGGTATCGTGTCATTTCCTTCTCATTAGCGTCAACATACTATGTTCCACTGAACTTCAATTAATTGTGCAATCTTGGAACCCTGCGCTGATTTATAGGAAAGTAAGATGGACATGAACAGCTAGAATTACACGTGAATAAAAATGATTTATGACTTTGGAAATTTATTACATGTCCAAGATATCGTGTCACACTATTCTCGATGACAGCAAACTACGTGTTTCGAACGAATCTTCCGACAAATACTGTAATTACGGAATCCTTCTTCGAATTCTAGGGACGTCAGAAGGACCTCAACAGCTATGGTAACATGTAGGTAAAAATTATTGCATAGTTTCGAAATTAATAACATGGTCAAGATATCGTGTCACATACTTCAAATACACATTGCAATGCGTGATTTAAAATGAAATTCACCACCTGCTTAAATTTCAGAACCATCCGTCAATTTCTAGGGATATGAGATGGACCTTGACAGCTAGAATGACACGTGGAAAAAATGATTCAATAGTTTAGATAATAATTACACGATCAAGATATCGTTTCGCATACTTCAGGTTTACATCAAAATACGGTTTGTGAACTAAACTTAAACACGGACTTCATTTTCAGATCCCTTCATCAATTTCTCGGCATGTACGAAAGACCTTAACATCTAGAATTATATGTGGGTAAAAATAATTCTGAAGTTTAGAAATTAATTACATGTTTAAGATATCGTGTCATATACTTCAAATGGACATCAGGAAACGTGCATAAAAGTGAGCTTCAACACCTGCTTCAATTTCGGAACCCACCGTCAATTTCTATGGATGTTAGATAGACCTTAACAGCTTAAGTTACGAGCGGGTAAAAATAATTTTATGAATTAGAAATTAATTACATTCTCGAGATATCGTGTCACATACTTTCAGTTGACACTTGAATACGAGTTCTAGACTGATCTTCAACACCCGCTTTAACTTTGAGACCCTCAATCAAATTCTAAGGATATAAGGTGGACCTTAACAGCGAGGATCACACGTGGGTTAGAATGCTTTATGAGTTTAGGAATTAATTACATGGTCAAGAGGGCGTGTCGCGTACTGCTTGTTGACATACGAATACGCGATTTGAATTGATCTTCCACAAGTGCTTGGATTTCGGAACCCTTCGTCGATATCTACGGAGGACAGATGGACCTTAACAGCTAGAATTCGACGTGGTAGGAAATGATTTACTAGTTTACAAATTAATTACATTGTCAAGGTATCGTGTGGCATACTACTAGTTGACATATATATACGTGTTTTGAACTAAGCTTCAACAAATGCATCAATTACGAAACGCTCCTACGACAGCTAGGGACGTCAGATGGACCCGAACATCCAGAATTACATGTGGGTTAAAATGATTCCATAGTTGAGAAATTTATGACACGGTCAAGGTATCGTGTCATTTCTTTCTCATTAGCGTCAACATACTATGTTCCACTGAACTTCAATTAATTGTGCAATCTTGGAACCCTGCGCTGATTTATAGGAAAGTAAGATGGACATCAACAGCTAGAATTACACGTGAAGAAAAATGATTTATTAGTTTGGAAATTTATTACATGTCCAAGATATCGTGTCACACTATTCTCGATGAAAGCAAACTACGTGTTTCGAACGAATTTTCCGACAAGTACTGTAATTACGAAAACCTTCTTCGAATTCTAAGGACGTCAGAAAGTTCTCAACAGCTATGGTCACATGTAGGTAAAAATTATTGCATGGTTTCGAAATTAATAACATGGTCAAGATATCGTGTCACATACTTCAAATACACATTGCAATGCGTGATTTCAAATGAAATTCACCACCTGCTTAAATTTCAGAACCATCCGTCAATTTCTAGGGATATGAGATGGACCTTGACAGCTAGAATGACACGTGGAAAAAATGATTCAATAGTTTAGATAATAATTACACGATCAAGATATCGTTTCGCATACTTCAGGTTTACATCAAAATACGGTTTGTGAACTAAACTTAAACACGGACTTTATTTTCAGATCCCTTCATCAATTTCTCGGCATGTACGAAAGACCTTAACATCTAGAATTATATGTGGGTAAAAATAATTCTGAAGTTTAGAAATTAATTACATGTTTAAGATATCGTGTCATATACTTCAAATGGACATCAGGAAACGTGCATAAAAGTGAGCTTCAACACCTGCTTCAATTTCGGAACCCACCGTCAATTTCTATGGATGTTAGATAGACCTTAACAGCTTAAGTTACGAGCGGGTAAAAATAATTTTATGAATTAGAAATTAATTACATTCTCGAGATATCGTGTCACATACTTTCAGTTGACACTTGAATACGAGTTCTAGACTGATCTTCAACACCCGCTTTAACTTTGAGACCCTCAATCAAATTCTAAGGATATAAGGTGGACCTTAACAGCGAGAATCACACGTGGGTTAGAATGCTTTATGAGTTTAGGAATTAATTACATGGTCAAGAGGGCGTGTCGCGTACTGCTTGTTGACATACGAATACGCGATTTGAATTGATCTTCCACAAGTGCTTGGATTTCGGAACCCTTCGTCGATATCTACGGAGGACAGATGGACCTTAACAGCTAGAATTCGACGTGGTAGGAAATGATTTACTAGTTTACAAATTAATTACATTGTCAAGGTATCGTGTGGCATACTACTAGTTGACATAAATATACGTGTTTTGAACTAAGCTTCAACAAATGCATCAATTACGAAACGCTCCTACGACATCTAGGGACGTCAGATGGACCCGAACATCCAGAATTACATGTGGGTTAAAATGATTCTATAGTTAAGAAATTTATTTCATGGTCAAGGTATCGTGTCATTTCCTTCTCATTAGCGTCAACATACTATGTTCCACTGAACTTCAATTAATTGTGCAATCTTGGAACCCTGCGCTGATTTATAGGAAAGTAAGATGGACATGAACAGCTAGAATTACACGTGAATAAAAATGATTTATGACTTTGGAAATTTATTACATGTCCAAGATATCGTGTCACACTATTCTCGATGACAGCAAACTACGTGTTTCGAACGAATCTTCCGACAAATACTGTAATTACGAAAACCTTCTTCGAATTCTAAGGACGTCAGAAAGTTCTCAACAGCTATGGTCACATGTAGGTAAAAATTATTGCATAGTTTCGAAATCAATAACATGGTCAAGATATCGTGTCACATACTTTAAATACACATGGCAATGCGTGATTTAAAATGAAATTCACCACCTGCTTAAATTTCAGAACCATCCGTCAATTTCTAGGGATATGAGATGGACCTTGACAGCTAGAATGACACGTGGATAAAAATGATTCAATAGTTTAGATAAAAATTACACGATCAAGATATCGTTTCGCATACTTCAGGTTGACATCAAAATACGGTTTTTGAACTAAACTTAAACACGGACTTCATTTTCAGATCCCTTCATCAATTTCTCGGCATGTACGAAAGACCTTAACATCTAGAATTACATGTGGGTAAAAATAATTCTGAAGTTTAGAAATTAATTACATGTTTAAGATATCGTGTCATATACTTCAAATGGACATCAGGAAACGTGCATAAAAGTGAGCTTCAACACCTGCTTCAATTTCGGAACCCACCGTCAATTTCTATGGATGTTAGATAGACCTTAACAGCTAAAGTTACGAGCGGGTTAAAATAATTTTATGAATTAGAAATTAATTACATTCTCGAGATATCGTGTCACATACTTTCAGTTGACACTTGAATACGAGTTCTAAACTGATCTTCAACACCCGCTTTAACTTTGAGACCCTCAATCAAATTCTAGGGATATAGGGTGAACCTTAACAGCGAGAATCACACGTGGGTTAGAATGCTTTATGAGTTTAGAAATTAATTACATGGTCAAGAGGGCGTGTCGCGTACTGCTTGTTGACATACGAATACGCGATTTGAATTGATCCTCCACAAGTGCTTGGATTTCGGAACCCTTCGTCGATATCTACGGAGGACAGATGGACCTTAACAGCTATAATTCGACGTGGTTAGAAATGATTTACTAGTTTAGAAATTAATTACATTGTCAAGGTATCGTGTCGCATACTACTAGTTGACATATATATACGTGTTTTGAACTAAGCTTCAACAAATGCATCAATTACGAAACGCTACTACGACATCTAGGGACGTCAGATGGACCCGAACATCCAGAATTACATGTGGGTTAAAATGATTCTATAGTTAAGAAATTTATTACATGGTCAAGGTATCGTGTCATTTCCTTCTCATTAGCGTCAACATACTATGTTCCACTGAACTTCAATTAATTGTGCAATCTTGGAACCCTGCGCTGATTTATAGGAAAGTAAGATGGACATGAACAGCTAGAATTACACGTGAATAAAAATGATTTATGACTTTGGAAATTTATTACATGTCCAAGATATCGTGTCACACTATTCTCGATGACAGCAAACTACGTGTTTCGAACGAATCTTCCGACAAATACTGTAATTACGGAATCCTTCTTCGAATTCTAGGGACGTCAGAAGGACCTCAACAGCTATGGTAACATGTAGGTAAAAATTATTGCATGGTTTCGAAATTAATAACATGGTCAAGATATCGTGTCACATAATTCAAATACACATTGCAATGCGTGATTTAAAATGAAATTCACCACCTGCTTAAACTTCAGAACCATCCGTCAATTTCTAGGGATATGAGATGGACCTTGACAGCTAGAATGACACGTGGATAAAAATGATTCAATAGTTTAGATAATAATTACACGATCAAGATATCGTTTCGCATACTTCAGGTTTACATCAAAATACGGTTTGTGAACTAAACTTAAACACGGACTTCATTTTCAGATCCCTTCATCAATTTCTCGGCATGTACGAAAGACCTTAACATCTAGAATTATATGTGGGTAAAAATAATTCTGAAGTTTAGAAATTAATTACATGTTTAAGATATCGTGTCATATACTTCAAATGGGCATCAGGAAACGTGCATAAAAGTGAGCTTCAACACCTGCTTCAATTTGGAAACCCACCGTCAATTTCTATGGATGTTAGATAGACCTTAACAGCTAAAGTTACGAGCGGGTAAAAATAATTTTATCATTTAGTAATTAATTACATTCTCGAGATATCGTGTCACATACTTTCAGTTGACACTTGAATACGAGTTCTAGACTGATCTTCAACACCCGCTTTAACTTTGAGACCCTCAATCAAATTCTAGGGATATAAGGTGGACCTTAACAGCGAGAATCACACGTGGGTTAGAATGCTTTATGAGTTTAGAAATTAATTACATGGTCAAGAGGGCGTGTCGCGTACTGCTTGTTGACATACAAGAACGCGATTTGAATTGATCCTCCACAAGTGCTTGGATTTCGGAACCCTTCGTCGATATCTACGGAGGACAGATGGACCTTAACAGCTAGAATTCGACGTGGTAGGAAATGATTTACTAGTTTACAAATTAATTACATTGTCAAGGTATCGTGTGGCATACTACTAGTTGACATAAATATACGTGTTTTGAACTAAGCTTCAACAAATGCATGAATTACGAAACGCTCCTACGACATCTAGGGACGTCAGATGGACCCGAACATCCAGAATTACATGTGGGTTAAAATGATTCTATAGTTAAGAAATTTATTACATGGTCAAGGTATCGTGTCATTTCCTTCTCATTAGCGTCAACATACTATGTTCCACTGAACTTCAATTAATTGTGCAATCTTGGAACCCTGCGCTGATTTATAGGAAAGTAAGATGGACATGAACAGCTAGAATTACACGTGAATAAAAATGATTTATGACTTTGGAAATTTATTACATGTCCAAGATATCGTGTCACACTATTCTCGATGACAGCAAACTACGTGTTTCGAACGAATCTTCCGACAAATACTGTAATTACGAAAACCTTCTTCGAATTCTAAGGACGTCAGAAAGTTCTCAACAGCTATGGTCACATGTAGGTAAAAATTATTGCATAGTTTCGAAATTAATAACATGGTCAAGATATCGTGTCACATACTTTAAATACACATGGCAATGCGTGATTTAAAATGAAATTCACCACCTGCTTAAATTTCAGAACCATCCGTCAATTTCTAGGGATATGAGATGGACCTTGACAGCTAGAATGACACGTGGATAAAAATGATTCAATAGTTTAGATAAAAATTACACGATCAAGATATCGTTTCGCATACTTCAGGTTGACATCAAAATACGGTTTTTGAACTAAACTTAAACACGGACTTCATTTTCAGATCCCTTCATCAATTTCTCGGCATGTACGAAAGACCTTAACATCTAGAATTACATGTGGGTAAAAATAATTCTGAAGTTTAGAAATTAATTACATGTTTAAGATATCGTGTCATATACTTCAAATGGACATCAGGAAACGTGCATAAAAGTGAGCTTCAACACCTGCTTCAATTTCGGAACCCACCGTCAATTTCTATGGATGTTAGATAGACCTTAACAGCTAAAGTTACGAGCGGGTTAAAATAATTTTATGAATTAGAAATTAATTACATTCTCGAGATATCGTGTCACATACTTTCAGTTGACACTTGAATACGAGTTCTAAACTGATCTTCAACACCCGCTTTAACTTTGAGACCCTCAATCAAATTCTAGGGATATAGGGTGAACCTTAACAGCGAGAATCACACGTGGGTTAGAATGCTTTATGAGTTTAGAAATTAATTACATGGTCAAGAGGGCGTGTCGCGTACTGCTTGTTGACATACGAATACGCGATTTGAATTGATCCTCCACAAGTGCTTGGATTTCGGAACCCTTCGTCGATATCTACGGAGGACAGATGGACCTTAACAGCTATAATTCGACGTGGTTAGAAATTATTTACTAGTTTAGAAATTAATTACATTGTCAAGGTATCGTGTCGCATACTACTAGTTGACATATATATACGTGTTTTGAACTAAGCTTCAACAAATGCATCAATTACGAAACGCTACTACGACATCTAGGGACGTCAGATGGACCCGAACATCCAGAATTACATGTGGGTTAAAATGATTCTATAGTTAAGAAATTTATTACATGGTCAAGGTATCGTGTCATTTCCTTCTCATTAGCGTCAACATACTATGTTCCACTGAACTTCAATTAATTGTGCAATCTTGGAACCCTGCGCTGATTTATAGGAAAGTAAGATGGACATGAACAGCTAGAATTACACGTGAATAAAAATGATTTATGACTTTGGAAATTTATTACATGTCCAAGATATCGTGTCACACTATTCTCGATGACAGCAAACTACGTGTTTCGAACGAATCTTCCGACAAATACTGTAATTACGGAATCCTTCTTCGAATTCTAGGGACGTCAGAAGGACCTCAACAGCTATGGTAACATGTAGGTAAAAATTATTGCATGGTTTCGAAATTAATAACATGGTCAAGATATCGTGTCACATAATTCAAATACACATTGCAATGCGTGATTTAAAATGAAATTCACCACCTGCTTAAACTTCAGAACCATCCGTCAATTTCTAGGGATATGAGATGGACCTTGACAGCTAGAATGACACGTGCATAAAAATGATTCAATAGTTTAGATAATAATTACACGATCAAGATATCGTTTCGCATACTTCAGGTTTACATCAAAATACGGTTTGTGAACTAAACTTAAACACGGACTTCATTTTCAGATCCCTTCATCAATTTCTCGGCATGTACGAAATACCTTAACATCTAGAATTACATGTGGGTAAAAATAATTCTGAAGTTTAGAAATTAATTACATGATTAAGATATCGTGTCATATACTTCAAATGGGCATCAGGAAACGTGCATAAAAGTGAGCTTCAACACCTGCTTCAATTTGGAAACCCACCGTCAATTTCTATGGATGTTAGATAGACCTTAACAGCTGAAGTTACGAGCGGGTAAAAATAATTTTATCATTTAGAAATTAATTACATTCTCGAGATATCGTGTCACATACTTTCAGTTGACACTTGAATACGAGTTCTAAACTGATCTTCAACACCCGCTTTAACTTTGAGACCCTCAATCAAATTCTAGGGATATAGGGTGAACCTTAACAGCGAGAATCACACGTGGGTTAGAATGCTTTATGAGTTTAGAAATTAATTACATGGTCAAGAGGGCGTGTCGCGTACTGCTTGTTGACATACGAATACGCGATTTGAATTGATCCTCCACAAGTGCTTGGATTTCGGAACCCTTCGTCGATATCTACGGAGGACAGATGGACCTTAACAGCTAGAATTCGACGTGGTAGGAAATGATTTACTAGTTTACAAATTAATTACATTGTCAAGGTATCGTGTGGCATACTACTAGTTGACATAAATATACGTGTTTTGAACTAAGCTTCAACAAATGCATGAATTACGAAACGCTCCTACGACATCTAGGGACGTCAGATGGACCCGAACATCCAGAATTACATGTGGGTTAAAATGATTCTATAGTTAAGAAATTTATTACATGGTCAAGGTATCGTGTCATTTCCTTCTCATTAGCGTCAACATACTATGTTCCACTGAACTTCAATTAATTGTGCAATCTTGGAACCCTGCGCTGATTTATAGGAAAGTAAGATGGACATGAACAGCTAGAATTACACGTGAATAAAAATGATTTATGACTTTGGAAATTTATTACATGTCCAAGATATCGTGTCACACTATTCTCGATGACAGCAAACTACGTGTTTCGAACGAATCTTCCGACAAATACTGTAATTACGAAAACCTTCTTCGAATTCTAAGGACGTCAGAAAGTTCTCAACAGCTATGGTCACATGTAGGTAAAAATTATTGCATAGTTTCGAAATCAATAACATGGTCAAGATATCGTGTCACATACTTTAAATACACATGGCAATGCGTGATTTAAAATGAAATTCACCACCTGCTTAAATTTCAGAACCATCCGTCAATTTCTAGGGATATGAGATGGACCTTGACAGCTAGAATGACACGTGGATAAAAATGATTCAATAGTTTAGATAAAAATTACACGATCAAGATATCGTTTCGCATACTTCAGGTTGACATCAAAATACGGTTTTTGAACTAAACTTAAACACGGACTTCATTTTCAGATCCCTCCATCAATTTCTCGGCATGTACGAAAGACCTTAACATCTAGAATTACATGTGGGTAAAAATAATTCTGAAGTTTAGAAATTAATTACATGTTTAAGATATCGTGTCATATACTTCAAATGGACATCAGGAAACGTGCATAAAAGTGAGCTTCAACACCTGCTTCAATTTCGGAACCCACCGTCAATTTCTATGGATGTTAGATAGACCTTAACAGCTAAAGTTACGAGCGGGTTAAAATAATTTTATGAATTAGAAATTAATTACATTCTCGAGATATCGTGTCACATACTTTCAGTTGACACTTGAATACGAGTTCTAAACTGATCTTCAACACCCGCTTTAACTTTGAGACCCTCAATCAAATTCTAGGGATATAGGGTGAACCTTAACAGCGAGAATCACACGTGGGTTAGAATGCTTTATGAGTTTAGAAATTAATTACATGGTCAAGAGGGCGTGTCGCGTACTGCTTGTTGACATACGAATACGCGATTTGAATTGATCCTCCACAAGTGCTTGGATTTCGGAACCCTTCGTCGATATCTACGGAGGACAGATGGACCTTAACAGCTATAATTCGACGTGGTTAGAAATGATTTACTAGTTTAGAAATTAATTACATTGTCAAGGTATCGTGTCGCATACTACTAGTTGACATATATATACGTGTTTTGAACTAAGCTTCAACAAATGCATCAATTACGAAACGCTACTACGACATCTAGGGACGTCAGATGGACCCGAACATCCAGAATTACATGTGGGTTAAAATGATTCTATAGTTAAGAAATTTATTACATGGTCAAGGTATCGTGTCATTTCCTTCTCATTAGCGTCAACATACTATGTTCCACTGAACTTCAATTAATTGTGCAATCTTGGAACCCTGCGCTGATTTATAGGAAAGTAAGATGGACATGAACAGCTAGAATTACACGTGAATAAAAATGATTTATGACTTTGGAAATTTATTACATGTCCAAGATATCGTGTCACACTATTCTCGATGACAGCAAACTACGTGTTTCGAACGAATCTTCCGACAAATACTGTAATTACGGAATCCTTCTTCGAATTCTAGGGACGTCAGAAGGACCTCAACAGCTATGGTAACATGTAGGTAAAAATTATTGCATGGTTTCGAAATTAATAACATGGTCAAGATATCGTGTCACATAATTCAAATACACATTGCAATGCGTGATTTAAAATGAAATTCACCACCTGCTTAAACTTCAGAACCATCCGTCAATTTCTAGGGATATGAGATGGACCTTGACAGCTAGAATGACACGTGCATAAAAATGATTCAATAGTTTAGATAATAATTACACGATCAAGATATCGTTTCGCATACTTCAGGTTTACATCAAAATACGGTTTGTGAACTAAACTTAAACACGGACTTCATTTTCAGATCCCTTCATCAATTTCTCGGCATGTACGAAATACCTTAACATCTAGAATTACATGTGGGTAAAAATAATTCTGAAGTTTAGAAATTAATTACATGATTAAGATATCGTGTCATATACTTCAAATGGGCATCAGGAAACGTGCATAAAAGTGAGCTTCAACACCTGCTTCAATTTGGAAACCCACCGTCAATTTCTATGGATGTTAGATAGACCTTAACAGCTGAAGTTACGAGCGGGTAAAAATAATTTTATCATTTAGAAATTAATTACATTCTCGAGATATCGTGTCACATACTTTCAGTTGACACTTGAATACGAGTTCTAAACTGATCTTCAACACCCGCTTTAACTTTGAGACCCTCAATCAAATTCTAGGGATATAGGGTGAACCTTAACAGCGAGAATCACACGTGGGTTAGAATGCTTTATGAGTTTAGAAATTAATTACATGGTCAAGAGGGCGTGTCGCGTACTGCTTGTTGACATACGAATACGCGATTTGAATTGATCCTCCACAAGTGCTTGGATTTCGGAACCCTTCGTCGATATCTACGGAGGACAGATGGACCTTAACAGCTAGAGTTCGACGTGGTAGGAAATGATTTACTAGTTTACAAATTAATTACATTGTCAAGGTATCGTGTGGCATACTACTAGTTGACATAAATATACGTGTTTTGAACTAAGCTTCAACAAATGCATGAATTACGAAACGCTCCTACGACATCTAGGGACGTCAGATGGACCCGAACATCCAGAATTACATGTGGGTTAAAATGATTCTATAGTTAAGAAATTTATTACATGGTCAAGGTATCGTGTCATTTCCTTCTCATTAGCGTCAACATACTATGTTCCACTGAACTTCAATTAATTGTGCAATCTTGGAACCCTGCGCTGATTTATAGGAAAGTAAGATGGACATGAACAGCTAGAATTACACGTGAATAAAAATGATTTATGACTTTGGAAATTTATTACATGTCCAAGATATCGTGTCACACTATTCTCGATGACAGCAAACTACGTGTTTCGAACGAATCTTCCGACAAATACTGTAATTACGAAAACCTTCTTCGAATTCTAAGGACGTCAGAAAGTTCTCAACAGCTATGGTCACATGTAGGTAAAAATTATTGCATAGTTTCGAAATCAATAACATGGTCAAGATATCGTGTCACATACTTTAAATACACATGGCAATGCGTGATTTAAAATGAAATTCACCACCTGCTTAAATTTCAGAACCATCCGTCAATTTCTAGGGATATGAGATGGACCTTGACAGCTAGAATGACACGTGGATAAAAATGATTCAATAGTTTAGATAAAAATTACACGATCAAGATATCGTTTCGCATACTTCAGGTTGACATCAAAATACGGTTTTTGAACTAAACTTAAACACGGACTTCATTTTCAGATCCCTTCATCAATTTCTCGGCATGTACGAAAGACCTTAACATCTAGAATTACATGTGGGTAAAAATAATTCTGAAGTTTAGAAATTAATTACATGTTTAAGATATCGTGTCATATACTTCAAATGGACATCAGGAAACGTGCATAAAAGTGAGCTTCAACACCTGCTTCAATTTCGGAACCCACCGTCAATTTCTATGGATGTTAGATAGACCTTAACAGCTAAAGTTACGAGCGGGTTAAAATAATTTTATGAATTAGAAATTAATTACATTCTCGAGATATCGTGTCACATACTTTCAGTTGACACTTGAATACGAGTTCTAAACTGATCTTCAACACCCGCTTTAACTTTGAGACCCTCAATCAAATTCTAGGGATATAGGGTGAACCTTAACAGCGAGAATCACACGTGGGTTAGAATGCTTTATGAGTTTAGAAATTAATTACATGGTCAAGAGGGCGTGTCGCGTACTGCTTGTTGACATACGAATACGCGATTTGAATTGATCCTCCACAAGTGCTTGGATTTCGGAACCCTTCGTCGATATCTACGGAGGACAGATGGACCTTAACAGCTATAATTCGACGTGGTTAGAAATGATTTACTAGTTTAGAAATTAATTACATTGTCAAGGTATCGTGTCGCATACTACTAGTTGACATATATATACGTGTTTTGAACTAAGCTTCAACAAATGCATCAATTACGAAACGCTACTACGACATCTAGGGACGTCAGATGGACCCGAACATCCAGAATTACATGTGGGTTAAAATGATTCTATAGTTAAGAAATTTATTACATGGTCAAGGTATCGTGTCATTTCCTTCTCATTAGCGTCAACATACTATGTTCCACTGAACTTCAATTAATTGTGCAATCTTGGAACCCTGCGCTGATTTATAGGAAAGTAAGATGGACATGAACAGCTAGAATTACACGTGAATAAAAATGATTTATGACTTTGGAAATTTATTACATGTCCAAGATATCGTGTCACACTATTCTCGATGACAGCAAACTACGTGTTTCGAACGAATCTTCCGACAAATACTGTAATTACGGAATCCTTCTTCGAATTCTAGGGACGTCAGAAGGACCTCAACAGCTATGGTAACATGTAGGTAAAAATTATTGCATGGTTTCGAAATTAATAACATGGTCAAGATATCGTGTCACATAATTCAAATACACATTGCAATGCGTGATTTAAAATGAAATTCACCACCTGCTTAAACTTCAGAACCATCCGTCAATTTCTAGGGATATGAGATGGACCTTGACAGCTAGAATGACACGTGGATAAAAATGATTCAATAGTTTAGATAATAATTACACGATCAAGATATCGTTTCGCATACTTCAGGTTTACATCAAAATACGGTTTGTGAACTAAACTTAAACACGGACTTCATTTTCAGATCCCTTCATCAATTTCTCGGCATGTACGAAAGACCTTAACATCTAGAATTATATGTGGGTAAAAATAATTCTGAAGTTTAGAAATTAATTACATGTTTAAGATATCGTGTCATATACTTCAAATGGGCATCAGGAAACGTGCATAAAAGTGAGCTTCAACACCTGCTTCAATTTGGAAACCCACCGTCAATTTCTATGGATGTTAGATAGACCTTAACAGCTAAAGTTACGAGCGGGTAAAAATAATTTTATCATTTAGTAATTAATTACATTCTCGAGATATCGTGTCACATACTTTCAGTTGACACTTGAATACGAGTTCTAGACTGATCTTCAACACCCGCTTTAACTTTGAGACCCTCAATCAAATTCTAGGGATATAAGGTGGACCTTAACAGCGAGAATCACACGTGGGTTAGAATGCTTTATGAGTTTAGAAATTAATTACATGGTCAAGAGGGCGTGTCGCGTACTGCTTGTTGACATACAAGAACGCGATTTGAATTGATCCTCCACAAGTGCTTGGATTTCGGAACCCTTCGTCGATATCTACGGAGGACAGATGGACCTTAACAGCTAGAATTCGACGTGGTAGGAAATGATTTACTAGTTTACAAATTAATTACATTGTCAAGGTATCGTGTGGCATACTACTAGTTGACATAAATATACGTGTTTTGAACTAAGCTTCAACAAATGCATGAATTACGAAACGCTCCTACGACATCTAGGGACGTCAGATGGACCCGAACATCCAGAATTACATGTGGGTTAAAATGATTCTATAGTTAAGAAATTTATTACATGGTCAAGGTATCGTGTCATTTCCTTCTCATTAGCGTCAACATACTATGTTCCACTGAACTTCAATTAATTGTGCAATCTTGGAACCCTGCGCTGATTTATAGGAAAGTAAGATGGACATGAACAGCTAGAATTACACGTGAATAAAAATGATTTATGACTTTGGAAATTTATTACATGTCCAAGATATCGTGTCACACTATTCTCGATGACAGCAAACTACGTGTTTCGAACGAATCTTCCGACAAATACTGTAATTACGAAAACCTTCTTCGAATTCTAAGGACGTCAGAAAGTTCTCAACAGCTATGGTCACATGTAGGTAAAAATTATTGCATAGTTTCGAAATTAATAACATGGTCAAGATATCGTGTCACATACTTTAAATACACATGGCAATGCGTGATTTAAAATGAAATTCACCACCTGCTTAAATTTCAGAACCATCCGTCAATTTCTAGGGATATGAGATGGACCTTGACAGCTAGAATGACACGTGGATAAAAATGATTCAATAGTTTAGATAAAAATTACACGATCAAGATATCGTTTCGCATACTTCAGGTTGACATCAAAATACGGTTTTTGAACTAAACTTAAACACGGACTTCATTTTCAGATCCCTTCATCAATTTCTCGGCATGTACGAAAGACCTTAACATCTAGAATTACATGTGGGTAAAAATAATTCTGAAGTTTAGAAATTAATTACATGTTTAAGATATCGTGTCATATACTTCAAATGGACATCAGGAAACGTGCATAAAAGTGAGCTTCAACACCTGCTTCAATTTCGGAACCCACCGTCAATTTCTATGGATGTTAGATAGACCTTAACAGCTAAAGTTACGAGCGGGTTAAAATAATTTTATGAATTAGAAATTAATTACATTCTCGAGATATCGTGTCACATACTTTCAGTTGACACTTGAATACGAGTTCTAAACTGATCTTCAACACCCGCTTTAACTTTGAGACCCTCAATCAAATTCTAGGGATATAGGGTGAACCTTAACAGCGAGAATCACACGTGGGTTAGAATGCTTTATGAGTTTAGAAATTAATTACATGGTCAAGAGGGCGTGTCGCGTACTGCTTGTTGACATACGAATACGCGATTTGAATTGATCCTCCACAAGTGCTTGGATTTCGGAACCCTTCGTCGATATCTACGGAGGACAGATGGACCTTAACAGCTATAATTCGACGTGGTTAGAAATTATTTACTAGTTTAGAAATTAATTACATTGTCAAGGTATCGTGTCGCATACTACTAGTTGACATATATATACGTGTTTTGAACTAAGCTTCAACAAATGCATCAATTACGAAACGCTACTACGACATCTAGGGACGTCAGATGGACCCGAACATCCAGAATTACATGTGGGTTAAAATGATTCTATAGTTAAGAAATTTATTACATGGTCAAGGTATCGTGTCATTTCCTTCTCATTAGCGTCAACATACTATGTTCCACTGAACTTCAATTAATTGTGCAATCTTGGAACCCTGCGCTGATTTATAGGAAAGTAAGATGGACATGAACAGCTAGAATTACACGTGAATAAAAATGATTTATGACTTTGGAAATTTATTACATGTCCAAGATATCGTGTCACACTATTCTCGATGACAGCAAACTACGTGTT
>JAPDSM010000025.1:0-5000 GCA_028476575.1 Platygaster robiniae
GCATCATGAATAAGTTACATCTTTCAACAACCTATTGGCTCAGGCTTGAGACTGGTAACGAATGGATTGCCATACCACCCTAGCCCGATACATTGCATTTCGTTTGTAAAGATAGTCATCAATTTGAAACGTTATTACTCACAACCCCCTCGAAGATAACTATCAACAAAGACTGCCAACTCATGTCTGATTATGTGATTCTGAAACCTAGCCAGGAAATCCAGCAGGTAACCTTGGTGGGAATTCGGATGGACTTGTCTGGACAGCGTAACATTTCTGATATTGTTGTTAGTAAAATCCGAGCACCTAACATCACTCAGGCCAATTTGTCACCTAAGTTGTTGCAAACATTGGCTCTCTCCATGGATGAAATTGATTCTCAAATTGATGAACTTGAGACACACCATCGAACTCTCACATGGAAAGAAGAAGCTTACCAGATACTGACGTATATCGGGCACGCTTGCATCATTGGAGTGATTTTATACATACTCTTTAGATTGCATTTTTTCCACTGGATTTGGGCCAAGATACACCATTCGTTGAATCGCAACTGCTGTTGTAATATTTTCAATTACTGCCATTTCGGGACAGGAAACCAAGATAATCGCTATATCTCAACTCCGAATACTTCTTTGCAGCCTGTGCAACCGAACGATTACTCGGGACTCATCCCTCACGAACAAATCACGGTCCCTATCACTCTAACCACTCAAAGGGTCAAACCACGCAGAACAGTAGATATTTCCCAATCATTAGGGAAATCAACTCCTATTCGGAAACAGACTTCATTCTCTTAAGCAGATAATCTGATTTGGTTTGATTTTCTTTTTTTTTGTTCCATGTTTTCATCTTATATATGCAACTTAGAGGACTAAGTTAATTTTAAGGAGGGAGATGTCGCGCTGTTCCAAAAATCGCAACGTTCATTGAAATTGGGTAGTGCGATCCCGCACCAACCAATAGGAAGCTGCCATTCGACTCGTATGAGCTGATTAACGAGCGGACGACGACGGCGGAGCGGTTGGACGAAGGAGTTCACGGCAGTTCACACTGAGCGGGTTTGAACGATCGAGCAATATTTTTTCGATACAGTATTTGTCGGGCAACTTTATGTCACATTTCCTTCAAGAATAAAGATTTTATTCTTAAAATCTAATAAAGACTTTTTAATCGTGCCAAGGCACGACAATTCGGCGTCATCGAACGATTTTCGCTTGCCGGAACGTGCGGCGTCGTTCAGGTCGAAATCTCCATTTTTGAACTGTCGAAACCACGTTTCACATGTTCGAAGTGTTAATGCACGATCACCATAAACTTCTACAAGCGCACAGTGGCTCTCGGACACTTTTTTCCTCTGATTGAACATGAAAAGCAATGCATGGCTCATATGCTCAAAATTCGGTACAAAATTCGACATTTTTGAAGCGCAATAAAAACTTACTGGAAGATTTTTTCGAGAAAATGTCAACGCAGTTCAAGCACTCGATATGACTGAACAAAATGACATATGGTATGTGTTACCAACAGCGGTACAAAACAGAACGCCATCCATTGAAAAAACCGGAAATTACTTAGGAGTACACCTGGTAGATCCCGCGAAATATATCTCAAAAACTTTTAACACGTTGGAAATTAATTTCGAAAATCTATGAATATCAAGTGAAATTATTAATATTACAGGATTGAGAAATTAATGTCTATTTTTTCAACAATACATTTTTGTGAAAAATTATAAACTTTTGTAAGTGATAATTCGATTATCGTATATGTGTAAACGTAATTCAAACATCGATCAATTTTATGCAATTATTTATCTTATGAAACTAATATTAAAAATACGACACCAAGATAGGCTCTACCCAATTTGTTTATAGTGTTGGATTTCTCTTTGTAAATGTAACCTCCTTCACCAACCCCACCAAACATTGCCAATGTGTAAATGCTTGAATTAATAAAAAGAGAGTGTAATTGTAGTTAAGAAAAAACCTCATGAAAAAAATGAGATACAAAAGTATTGAAATTAGTACTGAATTAATGTATGAAAACGAAAAGTATTTGATTGTTATGCAATTAGTATTGTTTATGCAAGAACGAGATTAAAATTTATTAGATGATATACGCCATCATACTTGAGTGGTATACAAAACGAAACAAAAAATGACAAAACATCAGTTTTTACAGTTTTTCATAGCACCATATCGAAGCAATTTCTGGAAACAATGTCCTCTTTTCAGGACAACCATGATGCAATTCCTCAGCGAGAGCAATCCTGGGGATCGCTCCTTCTGGACAATTTTTGCGGGAGCAACCCCAAGATTGCTCCTGCAAAAAAATTCATAGCAGATACCTAAAAAAGAGGACACTATTCCTGCAAATCTTGTTGACAAATTGACCATTTCTGTATACGTATGGAAAAAAAATGTTCAACTTGGGAGGAAGTGATTCCAACTCGTATGTATTTTTTGACCTCGCTCCGCACAGTCTCAAAATATACATTCATCGGGATCATCCTTTTCCTTCCTTGATGAATAAATATCTATTTCTACTCGAAAAAGTTGCATTGCGAAAATGAAAGGGGTATTCATGGACTGTACAAGAATTATTCTTACTTCGTCTGTAGTTCTTTTTAAGATTCTTTTGTAAGATTTGTAATCATCGCACCTAAAAACTATAATATGCATATATATGCATTTTCAAAACAATGTTATTGTTTAACGTTATTTGTTGAACAAACATTTCAATGAATGAATTATCTAAACCTGTCACTAGATTCATGACGAGTGACCTAGAAAACTGGGGAAAGTATATTAATCTTACAAAAACCGCTATTTCGCAAATGACATTTAAAAAACGTTTCAACAAATAAATTTTAAATGTCTGTTGCCATACTAGTGATCAGATCACCAAATAAACTAAGAAAGCGTTTGCACATTGCAGAAAATATAATTTTAATGATTCATTTGTTTGGACAAATAGTTGTTCACATAATTTGTAAATCTAAAGCCACAGATCACCTGATCAGTGCTCAGGGAATGGCGAAGAGCGTGAATCTCGACCAAAGTCGGTATTTTTTTCTGTGAGTGTCTCAAAGCTTGTAAAATATTACATTGAAATGGCCTATAATTTGCGAAAAATATATATAAATGTAAGCGCGTTGCTATACGATGCTTCACATGGTTACAATACACCGGAGGTATCGAATCGTAGCTAATAGCAAATTTCAATAGCTTTTCTCGGTAAATAACATTCTATGTAAAAAAAGATACTACAGGAATATTAAACCTTCATGCATTTCTAACGAAACTTTTCGTACACAAATGATGTAAGTTTTTAATAGAATCAATTGTAGAAAAAAAAAAATTTTCCTCAATAAGGATCGAACCAGAGACTTTCCGAATGCGAGGTGGGCATTCTCTCCACTACGCCACTACTCGTTTACGAAATTCAAAGTAAATGTAGCAATTCACCACGCCATGCTTATTTATTTCCCGCAAAATCATTAAGTCATGACCGTTTCGACTTCCGACAGATAAGATGAATGCAAATGCGCGTAAATGAACAGTACTGTGTAGTTGTGTGCAGTTGTTTGTGGTAGTACAGTCTCTGTACTACTACTATATATATATAAATGTATGCGCGTGCGCGACATTGGGCGCGGTCGGGCAAGCTCGGAAAAGTTCAGGGTCCTTAGTGAACTTAACCTTCCCCGAGCCATCGGTTAGAAGGGGTAGGAAGATAGGAAGAAAATATATAGATATAGTAACCGAGTTTCGTTTCGGTAGTCCAAGTTTTCGCCGCTTGGGGCGCTGCGAACATGGCTGATGGAATCCCTACGAGAAGAAATTTCTGAGGCATGTTATGTATAATATATTCTCAGTTGACTTTAACGTTCTTTTTTTTTTTTTAATTCCATAATCTGAACTAAGATTATTGATTCGGAAATGAACCAATTTTATGCAATTATTATTTTACGAAAATGCTAAAAATATGATAGCAAGATAAGATTTACTTTATTTGTTTAGAGAGTAGGATTTATCGGTTTAAATGTAATTTGATCATAGCTGAATATAGATCTAGCTGTTTGCATGAAAAATTGCTGCGTAAATGTAATCTGAATCTTTTGTTTAGAAAAGGCACTCGCTGCGAAGATGTAATTAAATCTCATTACCAATTCCCAGCACTGTAATCATTTATTTACAATTCGGCATTCTTTGAACGCGTCAAATTTATGACTTTTGTTATCTTTATTTACAGACTGACTACCACTCCTAGATGTAATATGATCATGGTGTTTTTTCGGTGCGCAGTTGTAATTTGATACTTTTGTGTACACTTTCAGTGCAAATGTAATCTGAGTATCCTTTTTGGAACTCTGCGCAGAAGTCACGTGATTCCGTTACTTACAGAAGCATTTATCCTTATCGCTCGATTCTCAAAACCTCAAACTCAACATCTCTGACTCATATTAAGCAGGGTGGTCCGAAGGTGACGTCATCATTCATCTATATAATATCCTCTGATTTCCCTATCATCAGTCAGTCACATCTTTGACATGATCGCGAGTCACTCTATAATTATTGCATCGTTGAACGAAAACTTGGAAAGATTTCAAGTGTACGGGATTATTTAAAGGAAATTTTAGGACAATGCGTGTCGATAGACGTGACAACAATGCGCAATGATAGACGTGACGCCGCAGCCTGACAATGTAGCGTGACAACATAGCGTGACAACGTAGCGCGATCAATTTGGAAAGAGTGCGCGGTTTTGAACATTGCCGAACATTGCCAAATATTTCCGAGTGTTACCGAGCGTATTCGAACATTCCCAAGTGTTGCCGAACATTACCGAACAGTGAGCGATCGCAGCGCCATGACTATCTATAAATACGACATTCTCGAGCGGGATCATCAGTTTTCTCGCAACATTCTTTGAAGACATTCGATAAAGATGGATGCAAAAGTCAAGGCCGCGTACGTGGTAGTAAACGCGCAGAA
>JAPDSM010000025.1:10000-70000 GCA_028476575.1 Platygaster robiniae
AATTATGAATTTGCTTACGAGATTATCACAAGAGAGAAAAAGAAAGTCACAGTGTATTACATTATCAGACACGAATGTTGTCTAGATGATACCCGACAAATATTCACTGTTCGTAGGATATTTGTTACAATTTTTACTCGGATTTATTTTAGTTCTACAGAAAAAAGTCGCAAAAAGGTCCGACTTCCCGCTTATGCACTGCAACAACGTATTATATGTCTCATAAAAATGATCCTTTTCGATTGAATCTAGTACGTTCTTGTTATCATTACGATCCAAATAATGAATGTCATAAGTATTTACTGTTTTATCAAAATCGTATTAATGTGTCCATCAGAGACTCGCAAATAGGTCCAAAAAATACGTAGCTGAGCTCTGCTAAGAAAGAAGCCAGAAGATTTCACTTTAAAAGTGTCACACAATGTTTAAAGTATTAGTAGCAATTATTAAATGTATCATGAAAACTACAAATTATACATGTTATGCTTATCCATTGATTTAAAATACTCTTGCACAATCATCCAATACTCACTCAAAGTTCAGTATCGACACCATAACGTTGAAGACAGTACAAACTAAAAGGGGTTTTAAAAAGCACAACATTTGAAGAGTTAGATCAAGTTTATTTTAATCGTTTAACGTCGTAATGCATAACATATATGCACAATAATACACAGTTTATAAAATGATAGTACACAATATGACATTGCATTATATTTCAATATTACTTTTCTTCGAGTTTCCCAGTCAAAAGATAATAATATAATTATCACATTTATGCGAGAAAAAATTTGTCTGAAGCCGGGATTCGAACCTGAGATTTGTATTACATGTCTTGTCTTACATGTATTACATGTATTACATGTATTACATGTCGAGTGCTCATCCATGTGAGCTACTTCTGGATTAATGTAATGAAAAAATCGGGTTGTCGGACCTTTTTGTTACTTTTTTCTGTGGGACTAAAATAAATCCGAGTTAAAGTTGTAACAAATATCCTACGAACAGTGAATATTCGTCGGGTATCATCTAGACAACATTCGTGTCTGATAATGTAATACACTATGACTTTCTTTTTCTCTCTTGTGATATTCTCGTAAGCAAATTAATAATTGGTTTTCCTGAAAACCGACAGTAGAATATTGATATTTTTAAACGAATAACTCATCCATGTTTTGCCCGACAACCTTTTTTACTTTTTTTAATTTTTTGTTTTATGAGGATATCAATATTTTTTGTAATATTGTCGAATTTTTCGCTATTTATTATCAACTGTAATCGTTTGATCAGTAAATAAATACTCAAGTTGATGCATAAAAAAACTTGCTCTATTGGAGAAATTCGGTAATAGTTTATAACAAGACATTTTCACACATTACATTGAAATTCTTTAATTGAATTTTAATTTTTCAATCACGTTCAAATTTTTACAATCAAATCTGTTACTTATAAAAACCGTCTATATTCCACTAACAGTAAATTTAATTTACGAAATAAAATAATGATTTACTCGATTTTTTTTAACTTGATTCCAATTTTTTTCTGATTTTAATAATACAGCGTGTAGCTCTTGAAAGTGTTTATGAAGAAACCGCGTATGCGGTCCTTATGCGTTACTGAAAGCCGTAAAGCCGAGATTAGCAAGGTCAACTCGAAAAATTCTTACTCAATAGGCTTTCCGGCTTCTTTTCAAAGGTGCTTGTTTTCTTGATAATTTATACAGATGAATTTAATATGAGTTTACCGAACTTTCATCATGGCTAATTAGCAAAGTCTTTCGTGATTTCTTGATGCCAAAAATCAGGATTCGCTGTTTCAGAAATTCTTGATTCCAGGTGATTGCGGGAAATCGTTATAAATCATTCAGATTTATGGATAAAAAGAATCGTGTAGAATGAGAATAATTATTGGAAGGCATGGAAAAATCGATTAACTAAGGAAAATAGTGGAGAATAATTCACACGTAAGAAACCTCCGTCAATTGTGTGAAATCGTAATTTACATTGAGTTATGATAAAAAAGTATGAAATTTTAATTTATCGCGGAAAATCATAGTTGTTCTGAAAAGAGAAAGTTCTTCTGAAAAATAATTATTGAAAGTGAAGGACGAAGCATTTCGTAATTTTCATGTTTATAATATATTAAGTAAGCATTTTTCGAGTTGACTTTGCTAATCTCTGCCTTACGGCTTTCAGTATAACGCGGTTTCTCCATAAACACTTTAAAAAGCTACACACTGTATTTTATTACAAAATCAAATGATGATTTTATTTGTTTTTTCCTACTTGATTTCAATGTTTTTTAAATTTCAATTATATTTTATTACAAAATCGAACAATGATTTTATCTGTTTATTCTAACTCTATTTCAAAATTTTTCCAAAATTTGCAGAACTAATATTAAAAACATGCATGAAAATTCAAATTTATCTTTGATGTTTCTGCACAAGTATTTGTCATTTGATTAGCTTTTACATTTTATATATAGTATACAGATATATTTTCTATCCATCTTGAGCAAACATTTTTTCCCTAACCTTCCATGTTCTGCACAAGTATTGCTATTCAATCATATTAAAATATATTTCTTATCCACCTTGAGCAAAAAAACATATATCGCGTGATATGACAATCGACAACAATCAAAATAGAATGAAATTGTCAAAACAAACGATTGCAAGGTGGTAAGGTGTGGCACAGTGTGGCACAGCCACTGCCAGCCACTGCGCACTAGTGGCGCCAGTTCATTGCAGTGGTAGTTTTTGGAAAGTCAGAAATCGCATGGCCAGGGGGGGCCGGGGCCCCCTGGCCATGCGAGGGGAAAGCGACTGAATTTTCGTTAAGGCCGAAAGAGACCGGGAGCGAAAAAACACGGGAGCGCGCGAAGATGATCGTAAGCGATTGGTCAATTCGGTTGTAGCGCGCATTGCCATTGGTGGAATATGTGTATTTGCCGCCACGCCTCTGATTTTTCTGGAAAAGAAAAGCGGTCGAGATCTTGTCGTCATATTTTACCCAACAAGAAAGTTCCACCGAACTTTTCGATTTGGGTGAACTTCAGAAACTTGAGTGAATTCTACAAATTTAGGTGTATTTCAGAAATTTCAGTGAACTTCGCAAATACAATAACGTTTTTAAAACTCAGGTAAATTCAGGAAAGTTACGCGAATTTTACAAATTGCAGTAAATTTTACAAGTTAAAGTAAATTTTGCAAATTTGAGTCAATTTTTCAAGTTGAACCGAATTTGAAGAACTGAAAGTAATTTTATGAGTTTAAATGAATTCCATAAATTCGAGTGAATTTTAGAAACATTTTTGTATTTGTCAATTTAGTAAATCGTACGACTTTAGATAAATTTTGTGGAAAGTAAGTTTATTTCTTAAATTCAATTTGTGAAATTCAACTGTACTTGTAAAATCAACTTGGGACCGTATCTTAAATCGGTAAAATTTACTTACATTTGCAAAATTCACTTATACTTGTAAAATTCACTTGAGTTTGTGTTATCTACTTGTTTTATTATACGTTCTTACATACGTTATAGCGTGAAAATAAGGTTGAATTTGTAAAATTTACTTATTAACTCTCGGAAACTTACTTAAATTTGCGAGGCGAACTTAAAGTTGTAAATTGATTTCGTATCGTAGAATCGGCTGTAACTTGTCAAACTTTCCGAAATCCGCAAAATTTTCTTAAACTTTTGCAATTCACTTAGAGAGGAATATTATTAAAATGAAAAAAACAGTCACTTGACTTCAGGCGTGGATAGCGAAAAAACTATTAATGATACTAATATTTCAATTTTTGACGAATGTAGTACCCCCGCCACCTCCCTCCACTCACCACACGCCTCAGAGGGGGTGAAAGTCCCATGTTAAATTCGAGTACCTCTTTGTGGCGCTAGTGTCGACGAACTCCCTTCGATTCAAACTAAAAACGGCCGCGGATATTTTGAAAAGCTGTCAAAATTTGTATTCGTATGTTGTTCCATTAGTTGTCGTTTGCAGTAGTTTTTTGGAAAAACGGTGTAAAAACATTGACAAATAATCATGAATAAAAATTAAGAAGGTAATACATAATGTGAAACGTGATGAGTTCTTCGAAGATCGAAAATACTACGTAATCAAAGGAGGTATAAAAAAAAGGATCGTAAAGTAAGCGCTTATTGAATTCTAAAAATCTTTTCTGCTGAACATTTGTGGATTGTATTCATTGAAAGTTGAAAAATACTGCGAGGAGTGAGGAAAAATATAGAAAGATTAGAAAGTAAAACACCGTTTAGACAGTAAACACAGTAAGTTTACAAAAACACATAATGTTGTTTTTATTCATAAAATATTACTAAAATTATAAAATTTGTTCTCCTGAATGTAAAAAAAATTTGTTCAACAGATGGAAATCAGAGCTCAGAGAAATCATAATTAAAGATACACAAAAATAACCTAAAACGAAATATTGTTGTTCAAAATAAAATAAAAATAATCCACAAACACAAAGAAAATGAAAAACCAAACTTTGTGAATGAAAAATGGCTCGAATTCATTCGTAAACAGAATCGTTTTTATTTTTCTACTTTGTAAAACTTGGTGTTGTTTTTTTTCAAGTATTTTTTGGGCGATTTTCGTTGCATGGTTATACATGAAGATATCACTATTCGTGATTTTGATTTTTCTCCTCAAAATCGAATTCATAAAATAACACCATTGACTGATAAATATTTGAGCACTACATTCAAACAATATTTTTTGAAATTCACAATTTGATGGACAAGATATACAACTGATTGTTTTGAAAGCATGTTCTTGCAGAAGAGCAACGATTTTTTTTTTTTTTGTCAATTTCGTGGCAAAAATGAATGAATTTTTTTTTTTAATTTACGAAAGCATCTCAAAATGAAAATTTCAACATCTTTTGAGAGACATTTTTTTTGACATTTTCTGCACATTTTACTATTTCTTGAAATGATTTTCTGAACTGGGTGACTGTTAACCGGCATCATATTCTTTGTTGTCTGTGGAATATTTGCACTGAAGCATTCCACATTTTTAGTGGTTAAATGAGCTGATACATTGTTGTAAGAAATTATATCTAATATTGCAAGATTATTGCCAATATCTTCTTTTTCACAATTCGATTCCTTTGAATGAGATGCAGAAATTTCTGCGATGGCGATTGATTTTAATGAACCCCGGTGATTAGCAGCCGTCAAATTGTTGCCAGCCAACGCATGTTGGCGAATTTGCTCATTGCAATTTTCCAAGGCATCTTGGTTTAGGGTTTTCAGATTGAGTTTCTTAAACCCATTTTCTTTCAAAAATTTCCACAATGTCACCACCCCCTCAATTGTCGTTATCCAATCTTTCAAAGACCTGGGCCTTGCTTTTGGGTCAAGGGGTTTATGAGTTTTTTGTTGAACAAATGAAAATCTTTTCAGTTGGGCAATAGCAACTGGCTACCATTCGAGATGCCCACTTTTATCGTTTAGCCAGTTGTCTATCGATTCATCTTCTCCTCCATTGAACGAGCACCACAGTTTATATATGAATTTAATGTATTCTCTGGTGGTGCTCGCATTTTGCCCAAGATAAAGGTCAGACGTGTCTAGCCCAACTGGAAATGGCATTTTGTCTGTAATTGAAAAAATTTCATGATTTTCTTCCCCAAACTTTACCACATACAATCATGCACATTGAAAATATGCAATAATATGCACACCATCGAGTTTCAAAACAATATCAACGAAATTGCTGACGTGTGGTTGGAAAGTTTGTACAATATATTTCACTTTCATCTTGGGGAACCTTTGAAGATCCACATGTAGTTCTGTCAGCTTCGTTTGGCTGTCAGAAAATAGACAAAATGAATCTATTTTCTGTCATTTTTGGATGTCTGTAAATGAGGCATATGTTTTGTTGGCTGATTTGTTGGTAGAATCGCAGTCTACATCTTACTTGCGGAAAGCCACATTGTCTGACTTGAAAATGTGTACGTAATCGTACAAAGGTACAATTTTGTATACTTGACCATTAAAGGTCACACAAATCGTTCGACCTGTAAAAATCAGTTTTACTAATGTATTGTACTGACATCGTAATTATTTTCACTCATTCCCTTACATGTTTGGTTTTCATGTGCGAGTTCTATATTTTTTTAATGTTATAGATTATAAATTGAAATTTATTTAATGTTTGAGACTATCATTATTAATTTGTGAAACATAAATATCAGAATCCGTATTGTTGTTCTTTTCGAATTTTTTATTAGCAATTTTTTTCAATAAACTTTGCTAACTCTAAGTTGCCATACTTCTTTTATAATTATCTATATTGCTTTCTTCAACAAGTTGGTTTACAGCGGCAACGTTGGTTGGTCCTCTGTCACAAACTGTCGCGGCTGGCCTGAGACCCGTTTCAAAAAGAATTTGAAACCACTCTCTCAAGCATGCTTTTAAGATCGGCGTCTGAGTTGTGCCCAAACAATAACCATATCCAACAGGCATACGTTCGCTTGTATTAAGGAACCGTATGAAAAAATTGAGGGCATGATCTGCAATCTCACGTTTGCGAAGATACGCCCAATCTGCAAAACCACTAATCTTATCCAGTTTCACATCATATTGGAGATTAGGAACCAAGCTCATTTCGTCCCAGCCGAATGCAATGAACTTATCAAGATCAGTGGCTAATGATGCGTGGGCTGACAGATATTGTACCACCACCTCTGGTTGACCAGCACCAAAAATAATTTTAGCCATTTCGTTCTCCAATGTTCTTATTGTTGGGCCCTGTACTATGTGTGAAAAAAAATGGTAGCATGCTTCCGATCTTCTCGCCATTGATGCACACAGCATTTTGGCAACATCGGAATAACGTCGGGCCTAAATAAGGAAAAACAAAGGAAACAATTGTAAGGAAAATATGAATCACATCATAAAGAAGGAACAACAACAGTTTTTGGTCAACATACTATCATTGTGCGTCCACTTTTATTATTTCACACAAAATGGTGGCAAGTTGCAAAAAAAACCCGATTCCTGAAGCTATAAAAAATGATAAAGCTCCAATAAATACCGGGAATGTTTTCAGAACTATAAAATGCTTTCAAGTATCTGCAATCGAGGACACTGCACCTTTGGTTCCTTTCCACCGTTGTCGCAAATCATGTCAAGCAAAGCCTTTTTTGTACTCTGTTGTTTCAATAGTTTCTTCCTGCTTGTTTGTTTGTTGCATCACAAATTTTGCTGGTGCTTTTGTAGATAGCCTTGAAGCATTGATTTGACGAGAATAGCGACAATGAATTTTTAAATTAGTTCTCCACTTTTCATAAAACTGTAGGAATTTCGGTGTAAGCAGACGTCGTTCTAGTCGTTTAATTTTAAGCTTAGAACTTTTGTTTTTCTTTGACCTTGACACAGGAGTTTGCCCCTGATTTTGCAATGTTACATTAAATTGCTCAGGAGAATCGACCTTGAAAAATGTATCAGCCAATTAAAAAATTTTTAATTCATAAGAACTCAACAGTTTTTAACTACTTGTAAGCATTTATTTACTTTTCAAATATTATATGTATTTATTTATTACACGAAATATGTTGTAAGCAGTTTTTGAGGGGAAAATTTTGAAAAATTTTTTTTTAATAGATTTCTTTGCTTGATCACAAATATACATTCAGTGCATTATTTACTACAGGTGAACAATTTTTAAATAATTTATTACCAATTCACCTTCACGTGCATCGCCTGGTTCACCGTGACATTGCTCTGGTGGGTCAACCTTGAAAAAAGTACAAGAAAATTAAAAAATTATTAATTCATAAGAACTCAACATTTTTCTACCTCTTGTAAACATTTATTCTCTTCTTAAATTCAGTATTTTCATATTTTACATAAATTTTCTTAGCTAATTTTTTTGTTTTATTTAAAAATAATTTTTGAAAAGGTTTTTTAGCTGAAATATGAAAATCCATCAAATTTATTTTTCCTGTAAATAATATTTACAATAATTTCTTACTGATTCGCTTTCGTCGACGACTTTTCGATTATATAATTCTCCTTCCGGTACAATGAGTTTTGGAATAGCATTAGGTTTTAAAATGGGCGCATGCTATGATCGGGCAACGCTTTTATCGTAATCATTTTAGGAGAAGTGTTTATAACACACCAAGTATTTTTTATTGTCGTTGACACACTCCGGTAAATCTAAACTCGCAAACCACTTTTCGCGAAGCTCACGTTTTTTGGGAACGACATGAAATAAAATTAAATCTTTAGAATCTTTAAATCTGCTGAAAAATATTATAAAACTCAATAAATACAAAAAAAAAAAAAAAAAATAAACATTACTCATGGACGGGATTCCTAACTTTTTACAAGCACAACACGTTCTCGGCATTTTTTTTTAAACACCCACAAACACTGCAAAAGTGAGTAAATGTTTGGAAGCTGTAAAAAGCAGTCGAAAAATGTCAAAAACTGCCGAAGACTGTTGACGGTATTGGATGGTATTTGACGTTTCTGTTTCTCTGTTTACAATTTTAGTTCCACGAAAGGAGACAATTCCTCCTAGGTGGCGCGATTTACCGGTACTAATCGTCCCATAAGGCTTTTACCCCTGTGACACACCTTGCCAATGTAAAGGCCGGCCGTCGCTTTTATGTGCAAACAAATCCATTTTTTATTAATTACACCGTTTTTTTCTATTCTTATAAAACTTTACTTCAAAATCACCCATTTGAAAGTCGTGATATCTAACAATTCGTCGATTATCAAATAAACATTACACAAACAAAAGTTGTCATATCCACAACGACACGTCGATCTACATTTTTGATTTTAATTTCTTTCCTAAAAAAAAATTACCTTTCAATCAAAAAATTGAAACCAAAATATTAGTATTTTACCAGCAACTGATTATTTGATGTTCAAAGGCAAGCGATGCTGACGGCCCGCTTCAAATACTGCTTTATAACGGCCTTGCCAATTGATTATGATAATTTTTTCTTAACGAGATTGTCTTTTTATTATTTTTTACTGTGATGACGCATAAATGCGAATGTGTTACATGAATAAAAAGATCGGAAGTAATCAAGGATTCTTTTAGTGTTTTTTAGTAACTTCGTGTGCAATAGTGTGTAATTATTACTTTAAATTAATTTTTCAATTCAATGTATGAGCCTAGTGAAATGAAATTTTTTCGAGAAAATTTTATGGTGTGAAAAGTAATATATTCGGGTGAACTGAATGAAACGCCTTAACATGTTTCCTTGCATTCAATATAATCTTGTCTTAGGATTTTTTAAACATTCACCTTGCTCAATACTTTCAGATAAAAACTGCATGTACCTTTATGACTGTGACGTTTCTCAGAACCATACAGCGATTTGAATTTCAAAAGATTTATTAATTCTTATAATGCAACCTTCAAAAACATATCAAGAATATAATGCCAAAAACGTTTATACGTTCATTTTGTACGGATCTAGAAATAATTAAAAGATTTTATTACATCGCCTCCAAAAGGTTCAAATTTATGTACGTAAGACTTTGATAAAATTCGCAATGAGCTGGTTAGTCATATTTTTGACCATCAATTGCACCCTGAACGCGCTTATAATATATCACTATGAATTCGCCAAAACTCGCTATACAACATTTCATTCATAATTTGTTGCATAATTTTGGTAACAGTTCAGATTATCTGCAAAACGTGGAGTCATGATTCCAAAACTTCTAGCCACATGCATGGACATAAAAAAGTGTATTTCATTTAAGTAAAATTATCATTACATATTCGAACCAGAGAAAATTCTTATTCATTGAAATGAAAGAGTCAATTGAAAGATTTGGTTCAAAAGGGACAATGTTACTGTTTTTTGCTTGTTTTACTGATAAAAGAAAAATTCATTGCTAGGAATGTTAGATTGTCGATGCACCTGATAAGACAAAAAGCGTTAAAAATTTCTTTTGAACAGAAAATTTTCGAGGACAACGTAGTTGCTTTACTTTGAAACGATTCTTATATTGTATAATAATTATCCAAGTACTTCTAAAAGCTTCTCTATTATTTTTCTTGAATAATTTCCTAAAAGATACACAAAATTTTTGGCAAAAAGAAGCACAGCGCGAATGATCGAAAGACATTCACAGAAGAAAAATTGAAAATTGCTTGGTCAGTTGTTTGGGGGTTAAACTCTAATTACCTGTCTTAGATGTCAAATCCATCTTCAAAGTATCTGAAAGTGTTCATGAATCAATTTCTTGACATTGCTTGCAACTAGAACGTATCACAGTAAAAAATGATTTAAAATACATTCTCGTCAAAAAAAAATGATCATAATAAAAAAGTATCATATCAGAAACTGATGATTTGATGTTGAAAGGCAAGCGACGGCCCGCTTCGAATACTGCTTAAAAACGGCCTTGCAAATTAATTAAGATCATTTTTTCTAGACAAGAATGTATTTTTAATTATTTTCAGTTGTGATACGTGCAGTTGCAAGAAATGTCGAGAAATTCAGACATTAATATACTTGCAGATGCTTCTAAGTTATGATTGACGGCTTATGCGGGAAACCAGATATTGAACCTTGAATGACCGGCCAAACAATATTCGATTCTACTAAGTGGAATGATTTTTGATCATTTGCGCTGCTCTTATTTTTGACAAAAATGTTGTGTATAAGTGTTAGGCAAATTTTTTACAGAAAATTAGGCAGAATTATAGAATGATTCTAGTGAAAATATTTACTTATTATATACAATACATACTAATTATATACTGTCATATATAATTAGTTCTAATTATATACAATATAAGAATTTTATGAATGAGAAGTTACCACGGTTGCCTTGAAATTTTTCTCATGAAAACGAATCGTTTAACACTTTTTTCCAAGTCACCTGCATCAACTATCTACAGACAGCAATAACTTTTTCTCTTATCAGAAAAATATCAAAGAAACGCTTACATAATCCTTTTTGGATCGAAATCTTTTAAATGAGTATTTTTTTCAATGAGAAAAATCTCATTCCGGTTTCGAGGGTACAATAATTTTAGTCAAATGGAATATATTTTTTTGATGTGCATGCATGTAGCTAAAACTTTTAGAATCTAGACTCCACAGTTGCTGATATTTGGAACTGTTTTCGTCAATTGCTCAACAAATTATAAATAATATATTGCATAGCGAGTCCTGGTATTGGTTTAAGCCGTAACAATATATTAGGTGCACGTTCAAAGTGCAATCAATGGTCAATAAATATGAATACCCAGCTAACTGCGTACCTCATCAAAGTTCTATATACTTTGTTGATTCCTGAGAGTGAATTTTCACTATATATCGAGTTCAAATACCGACACTCAAACAAGGAGTAACAATTCATTTCCAGGAATGCAGAAAGTATATTTCGAATTATTTTAAGGCAATGTAATAGTAAATGTCAATCTTTTATAAATTGTGTTGTAAAATTCTTATCAGGTGACCGTATGAAAAATTTATAAGAAAATTAAATTCAGATAAATTTTTTCAAGTGGCCTTATACGGATTGAAATACTTTATATAAGAATTCGGACCGTTATATACTTCTTGTAAGGATCACAGTCTTAAGTGTACATGTAAGTTGCTCCTTCAGTAATAGAAAAGGTTAAGAGTTTCAAAAAGGTCAGATAAGATAATATCAAGTGCAAGCAATCAAGTTAAAGAGTTTTGTTTAGCTCACCTGAAAAAATCAATGTTGAAAGAAAAAAAATTTTCTAAAAAATCACAACATTCAACAAGGCTGAAACGTTTAATTGAAAAATCAATGTAAAGCAATAACTAGGCACTAAGTTTCTATTACAAAAAACTCGCCAATACTGTCAAGTGATCATGTTCATATAACACACTCAGTTTTATGCATCATTACAACGGAAAATAATCAAAAATACATTCTTGTCTAGAAAAAATGATCATAATCAATTTGCGCGGTCGTTTAAAAGCAGTATTCAAAGCGTGCCGTCGCTTGCCTTTCAACATCGGTTTCTGGTATGATACTAAAACCTCGGTCAACTTGTTTTTTGAAAACATTTTTTTTTTGTTTATTTAAAGAAAAGAAGTTCATCATACAAGAATAGATTGACGCGACGTTGTAGATATCACATCTTTCATTTGTGCAATATTTATTTGAAAACCGACGAATTGTTAGATATCATAGCCTTCATATAAGTGATTTGGAAGTAAATTTTTCTAATAGAACAAACAAAAGGTTTCTCCAAGGGAAAAATGGATGAGTTGGCACACAAAAGCGACGGCCCGCCTTTACATTGGCAAGTTGTGTGGTAAGTGATGGGAGGTGGTGGGGGATATCACTTCGTTTACTGTGTTAATTGAAAAGCATCATTTTTTTACAAAAAAAAAAAAAAATGATTTAATTGTAATTTTTAATAAAAACGAACAATGAATCGAACATACAATTTTTTTCAAATCAAGGAGAAGGATTTATGAATATCTTTGGTGTTTTTATAAAAATTACCGCGAAGTAATATATAAAGCATAAATCAAAAAACTCAAAATGAAAAAAATGACAAATTAAAAAATGTCAATAGTCGTACTCGAAAATTTTTCATTAATAACAAAGCTATAATTTCACAAATTTTCAGAATATAACTGTCGAAACGAAACATTCGCACAAACAAAAATAATAAGTTGTTTCGTATCACTTGTGAATAATTTTTTTCAACTGACTAAAACTGAGCCATGTATCCTTTCAACTTTTGTATAAAAATAAAGGTCTTAAATATGTAAAATATAAAGTAAAAATTGGTGAATGCAAATAATGACACAAAAAAAAATGTCGACAGATGTACTTCAAGATTTAAGACTGTAAACAAAGCTGTATTGAAAAAAAAGCTAAAATATTACTATTTAGATACTGGAACAATTTTCTTCAACGATAAAAATGACTAAAAACTTGTTTCCTATTAAACTGAGAGAAATCAAGCGGAACCATTCCTTCTTAGACAGAAATGGTTCCTGCGTGGAAAAAAGAAGGCGTTCAGAAGAATTCAGAAAAAATCAGAAAAAATGATAAATGTGTGGACAGAGAAGGTTATATTATGGAAGAAACAGTTTCCTCGGAACAAAAACCTCATCTGTCTACGGAGTAGTCATTTTTCTTTAGTAGATGAACTATGGGGATACGCCCCCCCCACTCCTACTCCCATCACGTGACCCCCCACTCCTCCCCTCCTCTAATCACCAGACCACGCTCCCTGCGCCCTGATTAGTCCGCCTTTCCCTCCCTCTAGGCCCCGCCCCCTGCACCCTGATTAGTCCACCCCTCCCCGCGAATTTCCCGAGATTCTCCGCGAATTTTCCGAAATTTCCGCAGTTTTTCGTGATACTCAGCAAGTTTCCCGCGGTCTGCCACCCTTTTAAGCAGTATCCCACCCCTTTTAAGCAATTTCCCACCCCCTTTTCGCGGATTTTTCCCTACCCTTAGGAAACAAAATGGCATCCAAAATCCAAGATGACTGCCAAAATCCGAAATGGCGTCAAAAATCAAAAATCCAAGATGGCGGCCATAATCCAAAATAACGTCAAATATAAAAAAATGGCGGCCGTCAGTAAAACAGAGGGTGTATCCATTGCCGGTAAGGTAAGGACGCGGTCGGTCATGTTATCTATTAGTGAAACCTCCTGTCGGAAATACCTCCTTTCGAAGGGCTTTTTTAATGGTTTTTTTTTCGGTTTTGTTTTTTTTTCGATTTTTTTGATTACATTTGTTTTATTTTTACATTTCAAATTACAATGTTTATCATAATACATTCAGTTACTGAAAGAAAACTCGCAGACGTTGAATTTACCTCCAAGAAAACGGAAGTTCACTGAATTCTTCGACTTTGCAGAGTCTTCAATTTTCCGCAGCTCATTGGGATCTTCTTGTAGAATCTTGCAGATCCTCTCTTGCAGGAAAACCTCCAACTCTGAATCCAGAGTGATGATAAATTTAAGCCCGAATTTGGTAGCAACTGAGCGAATTCCAGTCACAGCATAGCTTTTGTTGACTTCCAACTCGGCAACCTTCCGCGTCGGGAGAAAACTCTCAGCACGAGCTACTTGGTTAAGCTTCGAAAAATTCATGTTGCTTGTCTAAAAATTTTCTTCAGACTGACACTTGGGCGCTCGCGTATCCGTATATCAAATGGTAGGCAATGACGTCATCACGACAAGCTCGAACACGCTACGTCATATAGGCAAGTTTAAACACGCTCGACTCTCATCCCGGAAACGATGACGTCACAACGACAAGTTTCAACTCGCAAGCATCAACCTTGAAACGTTCGAATGAAACTACGTAGTCATAATCTCAACTGCGATGAATTCCTGAACGATGACGTCATATCGGCAAGTTGAAACACGCTCGACCTGATTCTCGGAAACGATGACGTGATCCCAACATACATTGAAGGGATAAGCATTTATTCACAAGTCTACTCGAAAATTATTAATAAGATTTATTCATACATATTCTTTTTCTGCAAAGGGCCCCTGCTCGCCCTTTGATGTGAGGCTCAACCACAAGAGTAGCCTCTGCATTTTTTATTTTTTTTTGTTCTACAGTCTTTTACATTTTTTATTCTTCTACAATCTTTTACATGTTTTTTTTCTTTCTTACACATGCTACAACCCTTAATCATAGGATGTATACCAATATCATATCCACTAGTTGAATTCTAATGTTTTTCGCATAGTCTGCAAGCCATGAATTCTTTGTCGCTTTGCATATTCAGCGGCAACTTTTCCCAAGCTTGAGTGATACACTTTTTCCGGAAATAAAGTGAAAATTCTCATGGCAGTGCAGTGATATCCTCAGAATCCAACTTGTGCAGCCAGTTGGCGTATGAGTATAGAGTAACTGATCTTTTCGTTGATGGTGTATCACCAAATTTTTCCATAACCATATCCTTAGGCGGTGGGCGTTTTCCGTGGCACAGTGATGATCGTAGACGGGTCGATAAAAATTGTTGTAGGGGCATGCAGAGACTCGTAAATCATCCAGGGACGGGCAGTTTATATCCATCAAATCGATTATGACCGCATTTGTGTAATGCTTCAGCCAACGATTTTTGTCAAATCCGTTCACAAGTACAAAGCTGACATCCTCGAGTTGATTCTTGAGAACTTGGTAGAGTTCCTCGTATGGCACATCTCCAGAGTTCCAAGGTATACCATGATAGTTTCGCGTTAGCCATAAATCAGTCGCCACTACTTTTGGAGTCAAACCATCCCAGGCACATGGTGACTTGAATAACGTTGCGACAGCGTCGGCGTTGAAGGGCTCAAGATTTAATACTGCCAGCTCCTTGACGACAAACGTACTTTGCACGGAAAATCCTTGAACGTCCACGATGTACTTCATCTTGGTACACTGACGCGCTCTCACGTATCCACCTTTTTTTAAATCTACCCCCACCACCACCACCACCACCACCAACACATCAATTCTTCGTTTTCTCATACTTGGTACTAGACTTTTTCTCGTCCTTCTCCTTCTTATACGACACAGGCTTATACTTGTTAGGCAATTTATCTTCATTTAGAAGCCAACGACCTTCGTCGTTTGACTTATCCATTGTACCTGAGTAAAGTAGAGTAATTATCTTTATTTATATATACTTGATTATACATGTAAACATAACCTCAAATATAATCGATAACGTTGCAATGTAACAAGTATCGTTCAACAATATAAAAGTTGCAATCAAGAACCGCTAAGCTCTTGTGAGTACGTACAGCACATGCGCAGTAATTACAATCGAACGTTTTATAATTTTTTGACAATTCCACTGATTGGTTAATATTCAACAATGCGATCGTGTATAATGAGGCAATAAGCCGCAGTTTGAGCTGGAATATTAGTAGCTGATTCAAACTCCCAACGAACGTCAACTGACCCCGTAATGAAGGACTCGTTTTGTTTAGCACAATCAATGACTACAAGAGGCGCTAGATCCTTGAATTGTACTTTTGTTAACAATGGAGCATTTTCCCTGCCGTAATAGGATGACTGAAAGTTGGAAAACATTTCATACAACGCTGCGAATTGATTACGCTCGAAATTGATATTCAGATTCGTGTAAGGATAACATTGCGAGTTGAGATAGAGCTTGATCTCGCGCAAAGCGCAAGTATCAAAGCCACTTGTGCTTGCTCCGCGAGCATTCTTCCGCCCTGTTTGGAATCCTAAAATGACGTATCTCGGCTTTTTCAGTTGAGTCGTTGTTTTGACGCTCCACATATGCTTGGTAGTTGTAGGCAGCAAAGGATATTCGTAGAGTTCCCAGCTCCTGAAGCTCATAGCGATGGTGGGATCGCTAGCAATGTAGCTGAGCATTCGAATCTTTTCAACGTCCGACACTTGGACGTACGCAACATCCATTCGATCTGGCTGAAGATTATTTTGATCTCCTCTGGAACTGCAGGAGCTATAACCACTGACTGCTGGATAGCGTTGACGATGATTCGTTGATAGTCCTCAGCGAATCTAAAGAGAAATTTCAGTGAGATACATATATCGAAATATCCGTGATTGTCCACCAATGATCTCGTGTCGTCGCTAATCGATCCTGCATTTTCCATCAACTCCTTTTGATCCGGGCTTTGTGAGATGTAGGCTTTTATAGCGGTTGTTAGGCCAAAATTTTTCACCCTTTTAATCTCCACAGCATTCAGCTCGTAACGAATTTCCTTTAATAAATTATATATAAATAAGTATATAAGCTATACCATTATTGACTGTAGATGTATGAACGACATCAGCTCCGTCAGCTTTCGTTAAACGTCCTTCAATTTGCAGCGAACTCTTGCTCGGCAACATGTACGAATACTGGGTCTGTACACTGATGCGAATTTCATCGTTGTTGTTTTACGTCGATGACGAGTACAGTTGATGCGCGTGTACTTCGTACTTCGCTATAGACTCGTCGAAGATGATCTTCTTCTCGATGGATAACATGATATCAGGCAGATGAAACAGCAGCAAGTTTTATTCTCAAACCGAGGCTTTTCAGGAACTGCACGATCCGTGGTGTGAACACTTTGAAAGGTTTGTGCCGACTGATGATTCGTAGACATGTTGCTAGACTTTTATACTCTCCGTATACGATTCTCATTATTTACCTTTTACATGTAATCTGATAGTGATGATTTCTCCTCGAAAATTCACCAATTGTCCGGCTTGATCCAGAATGCAGAGCTGCAGGTGATGTATTGCCTGCACGGTGATCGGATGATAAATGACGTGTGTCGGTATTTCAATGATCTTATATCCTGGTGGCACTACGGGAATAAACTCGTGAATGGTATGCACGCGCCGCTCGTTGATTCACGCTCCCGTAGTGATGTTGCATTCGACGCGCAAGGCGTTAATAACGAGTATTCTCACCGGTGATTGAGACTCGTGTACAACGTCAGCCTTGAGAATAAGCGGATCGAAGCCCAAAAGTTTTCCAATAGAATCTTTCGGTTGAAAGTCGATGGCTCGATTACATTTGATTTTACTGCGCAGCGTGCTACTATTGGCTTGCAGGTGCAGTTCGATATCCGACGGCAACACTTTCTTCAGATAACCTTCGACGCCACCCAACTCGTAGATCCCTAGAGGTATGTTATACACTTTACCGTCCACGTAAAACTTGTTTCTACCAACGTCGAGGTTGGGGATGGAATTGAAAGTCAATAGTTCGACCAATAATCCTAATGAATAATTTTTCTGGCGTGACAGTTTAATCGGAGGAAAATAGTGTGCCTCCAAGACAGACGATGTTCCCGAGAGGGCTAAAGTCAGTGTATCTATGATGGTTGCTTGTTGTTGACTGATACTCACTCACACACTTGCAACACTTTTATCGAGTAAAAACTTGCGACGCATGTGCCCGCAAATAATTTTATCATAGTTTTGATACTGATCACGATTGTATCGAATAATGCCACCGACACCGAAATAATCCACAAGCTGGTCGTAAATTGCCAAAGCTGTCGAAACACGCGATTTGATTACCGGTTCTCCGATACGCGACCCAATGAGTTCCATGACCATTTTTGTCATTTAGATTAACGATGGAGGCCTCGTATTTTTTAGGTCCACTTTTAGGTAAATCATCACGCATGTACACGCCTCGAAACGATGGATTTTTAAACATTTTTGCATAGTTCAACAAATCTTTATCAGTAAGTGCTTGGTGTGGTAGCTCTACACGTTTTTTAAATGCAGTCTTAGTTTAGTTCCCCATGGTTTTCAATACAATCCTTTTCCCACGGCGATTGATTCCATTTTGAGGTTATGTCGTCTTGATTCATCCAATTGCCGCTTGGCAGCTCTGGCGTCGTTGATAGCTTTAGCGATGCTTGCAGTGCCACCTGCCAATGCTCCTGTTGCGCTTAATCCAGCAAAGACAGGGAGTAGAAAAGCAGGTAGAATACCACCAACTTTACAGGATACAGGTAGTACACGTGGTACTCGAACTTTCTTCTTTCCTCCTGCTTGGTTCACCGCGGCTCTTGCAGCTTTTAATGTTGATTGTATAGTACCTGTAGCTTCAGCTGCTACTTTCGCTTCGTCGATGACTTTTCTCAAGGGAACCTTTAATTTATTTGCTACTTTCTTCAATCCAATACCGAGTTTCTGCTTAACTCCCATGATACCAGCTACACCAAGCTGCAGTTTTTTCACAAGCTTCCGAATCTTTAGCGAGAAGACGTTCGATAGCTTTTTTTGCAAGAACTTTATCAGCTTCGTGTCTTGCTGTGAGATCAGAGATCTTTCGAATATGCGATATCGTGCTCCTTGCACGCTGAATCAAGTGGATTGATTTCACGATCCCCACGTTCTAGCTTTTTAGCAAGTTTAGTGCCTGGACCACAAAATTGATAGACAGGAATGTGAAGTTCAACAGGGAGCTGTTGATGATAGCGTTGACGAGTCCGCATCCTTTCACTGCCATTACGCAACAGAGCTCGTGGCTTTGAATACGCGGTATTTATAGGTTTTCGAGTCAGTCGTTGTCAGGTCGTCATGGTGTTTACACCGCAGAACGTCAAGTTACCTATTGTAAACTTTGAGAATGTGTAGAAAAGCGGGAAAAATTTAAACGTCATGGAAAACTTCTACCGAATATAGTTTGCGCAATTATATGTGGTCCTTCAAATTGTGGTAAAACTAACGCTCTGCTTTCACTTATTACACATCCAAACGGGTAAAGATTCGAAAACGTCTACATTTACCCGAAATCATTCGAGACACCTTAATACAAGTACCTCGAAAAAATCATTAAACCGGTCAAAGGAGTAGAATATTTTCCGTATAACGACAACGAACATGTAGTTAGTGTTGAGGAAGTCAAACCAAACTCTGTAATGATATTCGATGATGTAGCTTGCGAAAAACAAAATAACATTCGCGCATACTTTTGCATGGGGCGACATCGAGATGTAGACAGTTCTTATCTCTGTCAGACTTATGCGCGCATTCCTAAACACTTGGTGCGAGATAATGCTAATATGCTCGTTCTCTTGCGTCAAGATGATATGAACTTGAAGCATGTGTATGATGATCATGTAAATATGGTACCGACATGACATTCACACAATTTCGAGATTTATGCGCAGCATGTTAGAGCGACCAATATGGGTTCATTGTCATTGACAAGGATAGTGTGCAAGGACGGTTCGGAAAAGGATTCGATTGCTTTGCTACTATAAATAAAAGTGTTTTCGTGACAACTACATCAGTGTTGTCTCAACATTGAAATAAGATGAAGCCTAAAGATGTACTACATCACATCGTGCAAGCCAGTGAAGCGATTCGCCGCAAACATCGTCTGCTGAAACGCGGAAAAGCTGCTGCGGAGACGTCGGTGCGAGAAGTGTTCAAGCTCATCATCGATCCACTACAGTCAGTGGCTAGAAAACCAATGGACCTGAAGATGGAGTAAGTCAAGAAGGAGGAAGCCAAAGAAGAATTACCTACATTGGAGGATGATGATACATTTGAACTTGCCAAAGTGAAGCATTGGGATGCGTTTCTAGTTGAAAAAGTGTTGCGCAAGCGTGGAACCAAATTATATGTAAAATGGTTAGAGCTTGACAGTAAACACAAAAGTTGGATAAATAAATCAGACATGTAATCAATAAACGTTTATTCGTATATATCGAATGTTTTTATTTACCCTATACATACATATATAAAATAAATATATTTCTACTTTTAGCATCAATTCATTTCCGCACCACCAGAGCCCGCTCCGTTCTCGCATGGGGTGGTAGAATTCATGGTGCGTTTTTGCTGACGTGGTATCCCCAGTAGGCCTAATCCACGATCTATCTAAATAGCCTAGTACAAAGATATTTACAATTCGTTGATATCTATCAATCTCCTTGTTTGCCTAGAGCAATGTTTATTAAATTTATAATTCATCGTTGACATCCATTAATTCTCTTATTTTATAGTGGCCGTGAGCCAAGGTGTCCGTTGTAGTTGACAATAGGCGACGCTTGTCATCATATGGATTTAAAGCGAGTTTTGTTTGTTGAATTGTTTGAATTTCATGCAGGTGTGATCGAAACAGATGTTGAACGCGAAACTCTGTACTCTCACTGTACAAGCAATGTACGTAATCATCGAAATCTATTGTTTTCGCCACAACCGATCCTTTGACTCCTTTGGCTTTTTTTAATTCTATCCTGACCTTCAACTTTAACACTGTACTTCTTACTACTCAATGCTACAAATTCAGTTATGATTTTCCCGTCACATTCATCCTTCATGAGACCCACAACTTTTTTGTTTTTCAATTCGATTCCGAAACAATTAGGTGAGAGATAATCTGATGTATCGAATTCATCATTGTTTTCTTTCATCAGTTTATATGGGGCAAGATTTCGAATTTCATTAATCAGACTGTCTGTATCGGTATACAGTATTTACGCGTTTGTTGCAGGTTGCATTAAGTCATAATGAAAAGAGTAAAGACATGTTTTAGATAGGTCGAGAACGCAGAAATCTATATAAATGGGTTTGTTCATTGTAACCTCGATGCGTGCTAATTTAATGGCGACTAAATTCTCATCGAAAATTGTACAAGAGCTAAAATTTGGTTTCGAAATCAAGGCTTTTGCGCCGTATCGACCCAACCATTGCATGACTAGTTTTATATCTACACGTTTTCTTACATCCTCCATGGTTTTTCCGTATACTGCATTGTTCATCAATTTATAAAGATTTTTTTCAAACTCATTTTTTGCATTTTTACGCATTTCACTGTTAAAATCAATGTAAGATTTCAACCATGGAGACTGCTTAAATTTCAATATTCTATGAATGCAACGCAAAATCAGTCCATGATGCAATGCCTGCCTCAAATTTCTATAATGAATGACGTACCGCTTTTTCGGTTCAAGAGTTGTTAAGAGTTGTTTACATTTCTAACCGGGTGGAGTTTTGTGCTCTGCGCAAAACGGTAAGTCATTATGAGAATCATGAATTTCCGGTGGATACTCGAGATCCACTTCTAGGATGTAACCTTCTCCGGCATCATCAGCAACATCCCACGGAAAATCTTGTTGAAAATTTCCAACCCACTAAAATCCAGCGAAAGGCAAGCATTGCGTCATGGCCCACCTATAAAGGTTATGTACATCATAATACATATGGTATTTGTCTTATTCTTAGGGATTATAATCAGTGGCGTAGTAGGGATTGTTGGCCCTGGCGTATCGGTGGGTGCATTGGGAGATGCCTCCTCGGATCCCCCGTTCGATGAAGAGGAGCTTGTCGATGTCCGTAAGAAGCTCCAATTCTATACTCGTATGCTTGAGCATAGCGGCCCAGCTGAATCCTGGTGTTGTATAGTAGTGTGCAGGATCTAGTCCATAGGACGCGAGGCAGCTTTCACGAAAGTTTTCAAAGACATCAGCCAGGAGCAGCAAGTCTTCAGGTATAAGTCCGAGTACTCGCCCAAGTCCTGAATTCGGGAGGACTGCCAGACCGTCTGTGCATGACTGAAATCAAAAAAAAAATTTTTTTTTTTTTAGTCTTTGAACTCAAAAATGGCAATTATAACTTAAATATTTTATTTACTGATAGTCATTGTCGGAAATGTTCTCATCCATCAGGGTGCTGTGGAACGCTTCTTGGGGCGGCAGCTCGGTCGCCTCCAATTTTTCCCAAGAGTCCAGATACTCGTATGGGAACACTCCTTTCTTCGTGAGGAGTTTGAAACGTTCCTCGTCGAGATCGGGAAATTCTCTCTTTACGATGGCTTTCTTGTCATCTTCCAAGTACGACGCAAGTTTGTCCAGGGATGAGGCCATGAACCTGAACGAGTCGATGAAGCGCAGGGAAATCTTGTTGGCTTCAAAATGTTTCGTAAAGGAGATGTATCTTTCCATTGTCTGTGGAATTAGGGTGATGCGTCCCTCAATACAGTTGGCGAGTTGTTTGATTACAAGATGGCTGTTATATCCGCTTAGATTGTGGAATACGACCTGAAACAAAAAAAAAAACACAATTGTTACCTTTGAATCCTTGTTGCATGAGATGTATTTTCTAACAATAATCAAAATAGTAATAATTTTTTTCAAATCTCAATAGTATGATCAACCAAAGTTACAGTGCTTCTAGATATCTTTTTTCCAAGTTTAATAGAAAAATAAAATGACATAAAATCTTACCAGAATAGTGAGTGCATCCTGGTATAGGAGATTGCATCTTTGATGAGTCACACCTCGAAACTTGCCCGTAAGATGGCAGTGGTCTCTCACTCTGATTTGACCTTTCAGAGCTTTTCGAAACATTTTCTCTGCCAGGGTGAGGGACTCCATGGGTTTGGGATTTTTCATCTTCTCCTGGACTTTTTTCGTGAGTTTCACCAACTCATCGGAGAACTACTGTGCAGGATCGCAATCTCGATAGCTCGCATAGCGAGATTGTCCTTCATCGAAGCTACATTGGACATAGTAGCCAACGCTACAGGCCTCGTGAACTTGCACGACTCGAGTGTTTTTCTCTTTGTCCGTAACTACTTTTTCCAATAAACATTCACAATCCACGTAAACGACGTATGGGACTGTAATATTGTTTTTATGACTGTTAAATTTTAGAATATTTTTGTTGGTAGCAGGCTAATTGACTCTACATGTATTCGCTTCTTTACAATCAATTTCGTGGACATTCAACTTCTCCGAATCTCGAAAGTAGCGAAGACACCGGTCACAAATCCAATGTTTTTCATTGTTTTTAGAAAGCTGACTGCTTACAAGTTGAGAAAGATCTTTAATCCAAACATAATGGTAGCGGAGGGGTTCGCTTTCATCATCTTCATCATAATGATTTTGTATGAGAAGTAAATTTATATGCATGTCCTGTTTTTCTTTAGTAATATGGATGGGAGCGACTGTAAAATCTTTGTTTGTTAAAAGTATGTAGATGTTTATGGAAATATTATTAAGTTTTTCGAATAAAGAAGCCTGCTTTGGCATAACGGGAAAAGAAATTCCTTCAAAGTTTAGTTCTGCATCATATTTTTTGTAATAGGAAAGGCATCCTGGGTTTTTCACATTCCTTTCCACAGGATGCAGTGCCGAAAGAATAGCCTATTTAAAACACTCATCGTCATAATTTTGAATATTTACACATGCCTGCTTTCGTTTTATTGGTACTGGTAGTTCGATGAAGGAACTCGCTCCATCGTCTCGTCCATCCGGATCCTTGGTGTTGAAACTCTTTGATCTTTCTCAACAAGTGATCCCTGACGTTAGTGTCGAACCAGGTGTTGAGATCCGTTGTTTGGGTGATGCTGACGCTGCGAGTTTCAAAGTTGTTCAACTCTACGACCTCTTCATCGTTCTTTAGAATGCTGAATTCTCCATCCAGGGAAGTGTAGACTTTGACAGCATTTTCGGTCTTTAGACTTTCTTCCACTTTGGTAACGAAAATTTCTCGGACTTCCAACAAAAACTTGGTCATTGGTTGATTATGACACCCGTGCGGGTGTGCTTCTTGAAGGTGCTGTTAAGATCTTTCCATTTCACGCCATTTTGTAATCCAACTCCAATCACTAGTGAACCGCGCAACTGGATTACATAACTGCGTAGTCGTTGGATGGCACGAACACATTGAATTTTCACTGCACTCAATTCACGCAATTTATCGATTTGTGCTAAAGCGTCATTGTTCAACACTGTAGGATCGACAGCACCACCCCGTGTCAAAAGTCGTTTTTGCACGTTAATCACCTCGTACGTGGCCTTGAGTTTCGATTCTGCCATTTTTTCGAAAATTAAATGTCACTTTGCGCTCTAAAGTTCTACACTTTGATAGCCTTGTTGGTAGACTGATGCTCTCGGACTTGAGTTTGAATATATATATATATATGTATATATATATATATATCGTGCTAGCGCTACGATCGCGCACTGTTGCCAAGTCTACCACCGCGCACTGTTGCCATGTCTACCACCACGCACTGTTGCCAAGCCTACCACCACGCACTGTTACCAAGTCTATCACCACGCACTGTTGTCAAGTCTACCCCCACACTGTCTCACAATTTTCGTACACTTTGTTAGTAAAAAACTTTTTTATTTTAACGATTTTATTTTGAATTCTCTCACTTGAGAAAACAGCAGAATTCTTCAATAATATTGAAATTCTCAGAGACAATTCGTTTGACAATTGACTCTTCGCATATTTTTTGAAAATCAAAATTTAGGAATAACTTGGCTGCACTGTATGACTCCAAAATGATATAAAGGCGTTCCTTGCGCGAGTCAACATTCCTGGTATACAAAAATGTTAAAAAATGTTCAGGGACATAACTTGGGAACTTGTTGATTATTATTTGACGTTCGAGTGATTCTTTTTACGAATGATTGAATCGAGTCTCGAAATATTCTGATTGAGCCACGAAAATCGCACTGTGTACCTTGAATTCGCGGGTGGGAGTGATGATTGAAAAATCTGAGAGATCTCCCGTGAAAACTTTTCACGAAAACGTCGAGTCGATTAGCTTCATCAGAGTCAAAACCTCCCCGCAAGTGGTAGTATATTCTGAGTTTTATTAGGAATGTGCCGTCTTCAGTAGAGGGGCTAGGCGGGTTCTGCGTCACCCCACTCCTCCTCCCATCACGTGACCCCCTCCCCCTCGCGCTCCCTCCCCGCATCGGTAAGGTAGGTCCCCCTCCCCGCATCGGTAAGGTAGGAATCTAATATGGCGGCGATCGGTAAGGTAGGAATACAAAATGACGGCGGTCGGTAAAGTAGGAATACTAATGGCGGCGGTCGGTAAGGTAGGTGTGCGGTTGGTAATACCTGTAGTCGGTAATACCTTCGGTCGGTAATACCTCAGTCATTTTGTTTTTGTTTTGTTTTGTTTTGTTTTTTTATATTTTTATGTTTGGTTTTTTTTGTTTCATTTTTTTTCATATATATCTTTTTTTTGTCAATTGCATTTTTTTTGTCTATATATAATATCATTTTTTTTCGTTTTTTGTTTGTTTTTTTGTTTTGTTTTTTGTTTTTTAATACATTTTATACATTTTTATTACAATTTTCGTTGAATATATAAACTTATATGCGATGTGAGTAACTTATTAATTATTCATTCAAAATTTCCACCTCATCGTTATCGTCCGACCACAGAAGCCCCAATTTCACCTCGAGCTCTTCTCGGTTTTCCAACATTTTTACTCTCTGGGCTATACGGCCAAACAAACGCTGCAATTAAAATTTCTTATTAGTTAAAATCTTATATTTTGAAATCAATTTTAAATTCATACTTACAAGAACGAGGTATCCATCTTTCAATTCATATGTAGATCTTTCTATTTTTATTGGAGTATTTCACGAAAATTTGGTATAGTGTATTTGAATCTTGCGCACTATATTTTTTTTTTTTTCTTCAGAATACACCCTCATTTGCTGAGGCATGATCACCACCAAATTTCCAATATTAATTCGCCACAAGTCGCAAAAGTTGTACTCCATTGTCATAATGAATTTTTTTAAATTGTTTGACTGATGTAGTTTCGAATCAAACTGAAGTCTTGAAAAAATATGCATTTTGTTCGAGCCTATTTTTTTCGATAAAGATATTTGGAAATGAAATTGAACACCGCGCGCGAATTCATAAACACCGCGCCGCCTAATTACGCCGCCCGGGCGCGTTAGCTTTTTGTATATTTCGAAGACGAATTGTAATTTGAACACCTCGCGCGGATTAGAAACACCGCGCTGTTTAATCTCTCCGCCCGTGCGCGTTATCTTTTCTTGCGTTCCAAAGGCAGCGAATGATTAGAAATCATTCCTTAAAAACTTCAAACACACTTCAGCAAATAAAAGCAAATTAAAATTATTTCGATAGCTCATCAGTAGAAAAGTATATCAATAATATTTATATGCTGAGGGAATTTTAAATTCAGTTTTTTCATATCTTATTATGATTAATGATGAAAGTGGTTGATACCTTCAAAAATTATCCCACCGTTGATAATTTATCCACAGTTGATAACTTTCCTTTCGTCGATAAGTTGCCATAAGTCGATAAGTTGCCATAAGTCGATAAGTTACCCCCAGTCGATAAGTTACCTTAGTCGGTAAGGAAGATTTCTACTATGAAATAGTGATTGATCAGTTAGGTAGGGAACTACTTTACCGGCACTACAACTAACCTTCAATTGTTGTATCACCTCGAACTTTATTGTTACGATGATGTAATAATACTCTTAAAACTGAACCTACGTTCAAGTTCCCACGGCGTCATATGTGACTGCGTAAATGTAATTCGAAGATCGACCAATTTTTTCGCAATTATTTATATTTAAAAAATTCTAAAAATATGACACCAAGATATACTTTACACCATTTGTTTATAGAGTTGAGTTTCCATGTTTAACTGTAATTCGAACCTCGAGCAATTTCATGCAATTATTTTGTTATGAAAGTTCTAAAAATATGACACCAAGATAAGATTTGCTCCATTTGTTTATAGAGTTGGGTTTCACTGTTTAAATGTAATTTGATCATAGCTGAAAATAGATCTAGTTGTTTATATGAAAAATTGCTGCGTAAATGTAACCCGAATCCTTTGTTTAGAAAAGTCGTCCGCTGCGTAGATGTAATTCAATCTCATTGAAAACTTTCAGCATTCTTATCATTTGTTTACGAGTCGGCATCCTTTGATGTCATCAAATTTATGACATTTGTTATCTTTGTTTACAATCTGACTTCCGCTCCTAGATGTAATATGATCATGATGTTTTTCGCTGCGTAGTTGTCCTTTGATATTTTTGTTTACACTTTCTGTGCAATTGTAATCTGAGTATCCTGTTTTGAACTCTGCGTGGAATTCATTATTTACAGAAGCTATTGCTCGTTTCTCAGAACTTCAAAGTCAAAACTAAATTTTATCTCTGACTCATATCGAGCAGAGTAGGAGATGATGACATCATCATTCCTTTATATAATAACCTCCGATCTCCCCACCATCAGTCAGTCACATTTTCGACGTGAGCGCGCCGCGTAATTTAAAAAGTGATTGTGAAAAGTGAATATCTGTAGTGTTTTCAAATTTTCTACACGACAATGTGGTTTTTTTACATGACAATGGGGTTTTTTATACCAGTAGTGTTTTTCATATCTTTTTCTCCGCCTGTTGATAAGGATGAGGAAGAGGAATTTTTGATTGAATTGGTAAACAGATTCGAGGAGTTGACTCTGCTTGAACTTGAAATTCAGACACAACGCGCGGCTGTATTGCAACAACTTCACGCTTTGGAAGCACGCGTCGATACAACCTCTGCTGAGCAAGACTCTCAAGAATCTTAATTAAAGCGAGTGAGTTCAACATCATAGAAATTTTCAATAGTGAACGATGTCTGAAAAAATTTTTTTTGTAACAGTTATTTATTTTGGAAAACCTTAGCTTTGTTATTTTAAACGATGGCTCCGATAGAGTTATTTCTACGGTGTTATTTGAAGGAAAATAGTAACGATTGTAGTTCAAGTGATTATAAGGATTCCATGTTTACTTGGAAACTAACTGCGCGCAAAATAGACAAAAATAATATTCAACCCATTGTTAAGTGTCGTGCTCACATTGGCTCTTTTTCCGAGTGGCGTGTGGCAGCAGTAATCTACAAATATAATAGTGGACCTTTCCTTGATAAGTTTGCGCACATTTTTCATCCTGATAGTGAAGAATTATACCTCCCAACAGAACCGACATTGGAAAACGGTTTATTTCTAATGAAAATCAGCATATGCTATCACTTGTGGAGTGGTGTCTCTGAACATTATTACAATAAACAAACCGGTTTTTTTGTAAACGGTTTTAAAAACTTACTTCTCGCAGGAAATCAATCAGACTTTTCGATAATTACTGCTACACGCAAATTCAATGTACACAGTGCGGTCCTAGTAGCTCAATCAGAATATTTCGAGACTCTCTTCAAGCATTCGTGGAAAGAATCACATGAACGTAAAATCGTAATTGACGAGTTCCTTAGCGAAGTCATTGAAATATTTTTAACATTTTTGTATACTGGTAGTGTTGACTTGCATAGGGAACGTCTCGATATTACTTTAAAGTCATACGGTGCCGGCGATTTATTTATGAATTATAATTTTCGAATGATATGCGAAGAGGCAATCATTAAACGAGTCGTTCCTGATAATTTAAAAGTTATTGAAAAATATTTCACCATCTTCTCAAATGTCAAAATTCAAAATGAAATCCAAAAACTAAGAAAGTTTTTACTATATAGAGAGTGCGCGGTAGACTTGGCAACAGTGTAAAAGACTTGGTAACAGTGCGCGGTAGACTTGGCAACAGTGTAAAAGACTTGGTAACAGTGCGCGGTAGACTTGGCAACAGTGTAAAAGACTTGACAACAGTGCGTGGTAGAACTAACAGCGACTGCGGCGCCACCGGGATATATAAACTTAAACTCAAGTCCAGGAGCGTCAATCTACCAATGGGGGACTATCGAATAAAATCTCAAAGTGACATTTAGTTTTTGAACAATGGCGGAATCAAAACTCAAGACCGCGTACGAGGTGATAAACGCTCAAAAACGACTTTTACGACGGGGTGACGCTGCCGATCCTACAGTGTTGAACAATGACGCTAAAGCACAGATCAAACAATTGCGCGAACTGAGTGAGAATAGTTCGAGTGCAGTGAAACTTCAATGTGCGCGTGCTATTCAACGATTACGCAGTTACATTGTCCAGTTGCGCGGTTCGCCCGTAAGTGGAGCTGGATTACAAAATGGCGTACAATGAGAAGATCTCAACAGTGCTTTCAAGACACACATCCGCACGGGTGTCATAATCAACTTGCGCCACCTGGACATTACCAAGTTTTTGTTGGAAGCTCGAGAAGTTTTCGTCACCAAAGTGGAAGAAAGTCTGAAGATCAAAAACGCATTAAAAGTCTACACTTCTCTGGATGGAGAATTCAGCATTCTCAAGAACGATGAAGAGGTCGTTGAATTGAAAAACTTTGACACTCGCAGCGTCAGCATCACGCAAACAACAGATCTCAACACCTGGTTCGACGCCAACGTCAGAGATTCATTGTTGAAAAAGATCGAAGAGTTTCAACACCTAGGATCCGGATGGACGCTGCGTCGGATCGTGAGTCTCGGTGTGCATATCAACAAATACGATCCTTTGCGAGCGAGTTCCTTCATCGAACTACCAAAGACAATTCATAATAAAAAGGCTTGCGTGAACGTTCAAAATTTTGACGATGAGTGTTTCAAATGGGCTATTCTTTCAGCACTTCACCCAGTTGACAAGAAAGACAGAAATGTTAGTTGCATATCAAAGAATAGACCTTTCGAAAATGAACTTAATTTCGAAGGAATTTCTTTTCCCGTTATGCCAAAGCAGGCACCTTTATTCGAAAAACTCAACAATATTTCCATAAATATCTACATACTTTTAAAAAACAAAGATTTTTCAGTGGCTCCTATCCATATCACCAAAGAAAAGCAGAACAGGCATATAAATTTACTTCTCATACAAAATCATTATGACGAAGATGAAGAGGGTGAACCCCTTCGCTATCATTATGTCTGGATTAAAGACCTTTCACGCCTTGTCAACAGTCAACTTTCTAAAACTAACAGCAAACATTGGATTTGTGACCGATGCCTTCACTACTTTCGAGATTCTGAAAAGTTGAGGAATCACGAAATTGATTGCAAAGAAATCAATGATTGTAAAGTGAAATTGCCAACAGAGAAGAACAACATCCTTAAATTCAACAATCACAAAAACAATATCAAAGTTCCATACGTCGTTTACGCGGATTTTGAATGTTTGTTGAAAAAAGTCATTCCGAACGAAGAAAAAAACACTCGAGTCGTGCAAGTGCACGAGGCTTGTAGCGTTGGCTACTATGTACAGTGTAGCTTCGATAAAGGACAATCTCGCTACGCGAGCTATCGAGGCCATGATCCCGCGCAGTGGTTCTCTGAAGAGTTGGTGAAACTCACCGAAACAGTCCAGGAGAAGATGAAGACTCCTAAACCCATGGAGCCTCTCACTCCAGCAGAGAAGGAGATTTTTCGAAAAGCTGACAACTGTCACATCTGCAAAAACTCTCTAAAAGGACAAGTCAGAGTGAGAGACCACTGCCATCTTACGGTCAAGTTTCGAGGTGCGGCTCATCAAAAGTGCAATCTTCTCTACCAGGATGCACTCACTATTCCGGTAAGATTTTACGTCATTATATTTTTTCGATAAAAAACTTAAAAAAGATATTTATGAGCATATAGAATTGAGCGTACTATTTAGATTTTGAAAATATATCTCATGTAACAAGGATTCAAAGGTAACAATTGTGGTTTTTTCAGATTATTTTTCACAACCTAAGCGGTTATGACAGTCATCTTGTCATCAAACAAATCGCTACGTGCATCAAGGGACGCGTCACGCTGATTCCACAGACAATGGAAAGATACATCTCCTTTACGAAACATTTTGAAGCCAACAAGATTTCCCTGCGCTTCATCGACTCGTTCAGGTTCATGGCCTCATCCCTGGACAAACTTGCGTCGTACTTGGAAGATGACAAGAAAGCCATCGTAAAGAGAGAATTTCCCGATCTCGACGAGGAACGTTTCAAACTCCTCACGAAGAAAGGAGTGTTCCCATACGAGTATCTGGACTCTTGGGAAAAATTGGAGGCTACCCAGCTACCTCCCCACGAAGCGTTCCACAGCATCCTGATAAACGAGAACATTTCTGACGATGACTATCGGTAAACAAACCATTTTATTACCATAACCATTTTGAGTATTATTTTTGGGTTTAAGGACTTGAAAAAAAATTCTTTTTGATTTCAGTCATGCACAGACCGTCTGGCAGTCCTTCCGAATTCAGGACTTGGGCGAATACTCGGACTTATACCTGAAGACTGATGTCCTCCTCTTGACCAACGTTTTCGAAAACTTTCGCGAAAGCTGCCTCGCGTCCTATGGACTGGATCCTGCGCACTACTATACAACGCCAGGATTCAGCTGGGACGCCATGCTCAAACACACGGGTATGGAATTGGAGCTACTGACGGATATCGACAAGCTCCTCTACGTCGAACGGGGGATTCGAGGAGGAATCTCCCAATGCAGTCATCGATACGCCAGGGCCAACAATCCCTATTACGCTGCGGACTATAATCCACAAGAAGAGGACAAGTACCTCATGTATTATGATGTAAATAACCTTTATGGATGGGCCATGACGCAATGCTTGCCTCACGGGGGATTAGAGTGGGTTGAAAATTTCCAACAAGATTTTTCGTGGGATGTTGCTGATGATGCGGGTGAAGGTTACATCCTGGAAGTGGATCTCGAGTATCCACAAGAAATTCATGACTCCCATAATGACTTGCCGTTTTGCGCGGAGCACAAAACTCCACCCGGTTCAAAATGTAAAAAGCTCTTAACGACTCTTGAATCGAAAAAGCAGTACGTCATTCATTACAGAAATTTGAGGCAGGCATTGCACCACGGACTGGTTTTGCGTTGCATTCATAGAATATTGAAATTTAAGCAATCTCCATGGTTAAAGTCTTACATTGATTTAAACAGTGAATTGCGTAAAAATGCAAAAAATGAATTTGAAAAAAATTTATACAAACTGATGAACAATGCAGTTTACGGAAAAACCATGGAGAATGTTCGAAAACGTGTTGATATAAAACTAGTCATGCAATGGTTGGGTCGATACGGCGCAGAAGCCTTGATTTCAAAACCAAATTTTAGCTCTTGTACGATTTTTGATGAGAATTTAGTTGCTATTAAATTAGCTAAACTCGAGGTTACAATGAACAAACCAATTTATATAGGTTTCTGCGTTCTCGACCTATCCAAAACATGTCTTTACTCTTTTCATTACGACTTTATGAAACCTGCAACAAACGCGAAAATCCTGTATACCGATACAGACAGTCTGATTTATGAAATTCGAAATCTCGACCCATATAAAATGATGAATGAAAACAATGAGCACTTTGATACGTCGGATTATCCCTCCCCAAATCGTTTCGGAATCGAATTGAAAAACAAAAAAGTTGTAGGTCTCATGAAGGACGAATGCAACGGGAAAATCATTACTGAATTCGTAGCATTGAGAAGTAAGATGTGTAGCGTTCGAGTTGAAGGTCAGGATCGAATTAAGAAAGCCAAAGGAGTCAAAGGATCCGTTGTAGCGAAAACAATAGATTTCGATGATTACGTACATTGCTTGTTCAGTGAAAGTACAGAGTATCGCGTTCAACATCTTTTTCGATCACATCTGCATGAAATTCAAACCATTAGACAAACAAAAATCGCGTTAAATCCATATGATGACAAGCGTCACCTATTGACAACTACAACCGACACTTTGGCTCACGGCCACTATAAAATACGGGAATTGATGGATGTCGACGAGGAGTTATAAATATTAGTATGCCCTAAGCAAAACTAGAATTATGACAACTGTTTAGAATAGATCGTGGATTAGGCCTGCTGGGGATACCACGTAAAAATAAAACGCGCCATGAATTCTACCACCCCATGCGAGCGGGGCTCTGGTGGTGCGGAAATGGATTCAAAGTAGTTGCTTGTGGTAAATAAAAAACATATGCTATATATTTCGTTTTCTTTATTGATTACATATCCTTCTCATTTATCCAACTATTGTGTTCACTATCAAATCCCAACCACTTTACAAACACTTTGTTCCCACGTTTACGTAGCACTTTCTCAACGACGTATACATCAGGATGCTGCACTTTGGTAAGTTCTTCTGTGTAGAATCCTCCTTCGATGGGTTGATCTTGATAATCGTTAAGCTTGTACGTCGTTGGATATGTTGGTTTCACAGCAGCGATGGTGAATATTTCCATTGTCCAGTTCGGTGTGTATCCCTTCTCAAAGACGTGCTTGTACTTGCTGATTCGGACTTTGTCACCGACTTTGAATTTCCTCTTCTCTTTCTTTTGCTTGATATGGTAAATTTCATCAAGCAGGCGTTTTTCATCAGCTGCGACAACATCTTTAGGCTTCATCTTGATTGTTCGATGCTTGGTGGCGTTGTAATTTGCTATCAAATCAGGTAAGATGTCGATCCATTTGTAATGTCCTTGGAGGGAGAATCGTTTCCACATCCTGCCCTTGAGTGTACGATTGAAACATTCGCAGATGGATGCTTTCATACCGCTGAATGTAGAATACATGTTGCTTCATAAGAGCCTTAAAGTTTTTGTTGTAAAATTCTTTGCCTTGGTCGACGTGTAGATTCATGGGTTGGCGATCCTTGAGCGCAGTCTTCATAGCAGCGGTGACGTCGGGTCCATTTTTGGTTTTTATTGGTACAGCCCAGACGTACTTGGAGAATACGTCGATGACGGTGAGCAGAAACTTGTAGCCTTTATCCTTGTAAGCGGTCATGTCAACGAGATCAGCTTGCCACGTCTAATCTAATCCACGCATATCAACATGACGACGTCGATAATTTCTTCTCGCTGGTTTATGAATTTCTTCCACTAGTGCTTCCTTGAGATCCATGATGTTCGGAGGATGATTGTCGAATGGATTACTCGTAGACATTCTCTTTAGGTGTAACATCGATAAACACTTCCTCCTCGATACGTTTCAAGCGAGTTTGAATGGCCGAAATGATTGTAGAGTTTTCAGTCATATGCTTTTGATACATGTTTGCCAAGATTTCCAACGGTTTTTTTAAAGTGGTCAATTTCACTCGTTAACACTTCTTCGAAGTCAATAATATTTTGATACTAAGCGCCTTCCGTCTCGTAATCACCCTTTGCGACGTTGACTAATTTTTTATGTTGGAGATCGTAATGATCTTCGGAAGTCAATTTGAATCCAGCACCAGGTGGTCCACGTATGCCTCGGTTCTTGGTCAGATGTCTTCCGAAAACGTCTACACTCGACATTGTGTAGGTTGCGAATCCGGTCGATAATTTTTCTTGTCTGCGTTTGTTTGACGCACAATATTCTTATAATTTTCCATATCACTTTTCGATAGCATGGAGTCTTCCGGATCTTTTTTGAATAACAATTCAATCAATCCAGGCGTCTTCTTATACTTCACATCTCCGACATGAATTGCATCATGTGTAAAACTGATTCGTGCGTTTCCAATGAAGGGTCCAGTTTTCAATAAACGAACTCCGTATTGTGTATCAAATTTCTTTCTATGATTCACATTTTTCATCATCGTTAAGTACTTCGTCACCGTATCAATTACAGCTGGCGAGCTACTACTGCCAGGTGAAAATGTTGTATTACCAATCATTTCGTTCAAACTCTTGAATTCTCCATCGGATTGCTCAAATGAATCCTTTTCCGCTTCGGGTGATTCTGCCTCCATTGTTGACAATTCCGGCACTTCTTCCTTGACTTCCTCTTTCTTCACGCTCATCATTTTCACATCTTGCGGTTTTTGAGCTAATGACTGCAGTGGATCGATAATTGGTTTAAAAACTTCATTGATCGACATTTCTACAGCAGCTCTTCCTTGCTTGAGCAGACGATGTTTGCGTCGAATAGCTTCACTGGCTTGCACAATTTGATGCAGTACATCTTTACGCTCCATGATGTCGTCTCGATCGTAGTTCAGGTAATACTGATGCTGTCGTTGTGAAGTCACTTCAATTTATAGAAGCAGTCGAATCCTCTCCTGTATCGACCTTGATCAATGTCACTATCTTCGTCAACGACGAGAAAACCGTACTTGTCGTTCCAGCTGGTAGCACACAGTTCCCGAAATTGCGTAAACGGCATGTCCGTGTTTACATGATCGTCGTAAACATGCTTCAAATTCATGTCATCTTGACGAAACAGTACGAGCATATTGGCGTTGTCTCTCACCAAGTGTTTGGGAATGCGAGCGTAAGTTTGACAGAGATAGAAACTATCCACATCGTGATGCCGTCCCATGCAAAAGTATGCACGTATATTGTCTTGTTTTTCACATGCCACGTCATCGAATATCATCACAGAGTTTTGCTTGACGTTGTCCACACTGACGACTCCCTCGTTGTCACTATACGGAAAATATCCCACTCCTTTGACAGGTTCGATGATTTTCTTCAAGTATTCGTACTTGGGCTGGTTGAGCGACTTTGAGCAGAGGTAAACGTTTTCAAATCTCAATCCGCTGGGATGCGTTATGAGCGTGAGAAGAGCGTTAGTCTTGCCACAATTCTAAGGACCGCAAATTATAGAGCGAACTGTGTTTGGTAGCAGCTTTCCATGACGTTTGATTTTTTCCCGCCTCTGCGTTACATTGTCAAAGTTGATGACAGGTAACTTGATATTTTGCTGTGTCAACTCCATGACTGCTCGCGCGCGTCTGATTGGAAAACCTATAAATACCTGGCTTTTATAGCCTCGAGCTCAGTCGAGCAATGGCAGTGAGAGGTAACGGTCTCGTCAACACTCTCGTAAACAAGCTACCCGTCGAACTTCACATACCAGGCTATCAATTTTGCGGGCCAGGTACCAAGCTTGTTAAAAGATTGGAGCGTGGAGATCGTGGTATAAACCCTCTAGACGCAGCTTGCAGAGATCACGACATTGCATACTCGAAGAATCGGGAAAATCTAACGGCAAGACACGAAGCTGACAAGGTTCTCGCAAAAAGAGCTATCGAACGCGTCTACACCAAGGATTCTGGAGTTGGAGAAAAAGCAGCTGCTCTTGCGGTTGCCAGCATCATGAAAGTCAAGTCAAAACTCGGCATGGGCCTGAAGAAGAAGATGAAGAAAATGGTGAAGAAGAAGAAAATTCCGTTGAGAAAAGTCGTCAATGCAACGAAAATAGCAGCAAAAGCTACTGGTCCATACAATCAACTCTGAAAGCTGCACGTGCAGCTGTGAAAGAAGCTGGAGGGAAGAAAAAAGTTCGTATACCTCGTGTATTACCTGTACCAAGCAAAGTTGGAGGCATTTTACCAGCCTTTTTACTACCTATCTTCGCGGGACTTAGTGCAACAGGAGCATTGGCAGGTGGCGCTGCTAGTATCGCTAAAGCCATCAACGATGCCAGAGCCGCCAAACGTCAGTTGGAGGAATCAAAACGACATAACCTCAAGCTGGAATCGATCAGCGTGGGAAAAGGATTGTACTTGAAACCGTATGGAGCTGGCTTGAGACTGCATTTAAAAAACGTGTAGAGCTACCGAACCGACCACTGACCGATGTAGATTTGTTGAAGTATGTGAATATTCTTCAAATACCACATTTCCGAGGCGTATACATGAGAAATGATTTGCCGAAGAGTATAAAGAAAACTGAAGCTGCCATTATCAATTTGGATTCTAAAAATGGTCCAGGAACGCATTGGGTCGCTTATCGAAAAACCGACAATCGAGTTATGTATTTCGATAGTTTTGGCAATCTACAACCACCTCGAGAACTTATGGATTACTTCGGTGTCGGTAGCATAATCGAGTACAATCACAATCAATATCAAGCCTATAACGAGATCATCTGTGGTCATCTGTGTCTGGAGTTTCTAGTGAATAAAAGAGTTGATTACGAGTGAATACATGTCAGTCTACTAGTAACAGTCATGGCGGATTCATTGACGCTTACACTCTCAGGAGATACTTCCGTTTTAGAGGCAAATTATTTTCCCCCAATTGAATTGTTCAACCAAAAGAAATACTTTTTGGGGCTGGTGGAATTTTTAACATTCAATTCTATCCCCAACATTGACGTTGATAAAAATAAATTTTACATTGGTAATGATATAATAACAATACCTTCAGGAAGCTACGAGTTGGAGGATATAGAAAAATTTCTAAAGGAAGAGCTTCCACAGGATACTCAGCTAAGTCTACGAGCAAACAATAGTACACTACGCAGTGAAATTCGATGCAATAAAAGTATTGATTTTCAACCTGAGAATTCTATTGGTAAATTGTTGGGCTTTGATCCACGAATCATTCTTCAAAGCTAATGTGACACACAAGTCTGATTCGCCTGTAAGAATTCTCGCTGTTAACGCTTTACGAGTCGAGTGCAACATAACAACGGGAGCGTATATAAACGATAAGAAAGCGCATACCATCCACGAGTTCTTTTCAGTGGTACCACCAGGATATAAGATCGTTGAAGTGCCAACTCACGTCATTTACCAACCAATCGCCGTACAAGCAATACATCATCTGCAGCTGCGTATTGTTGATCAAGAAGATAAACTTGTGAATTTTCGAGGAGAAGCTATCACCATCAGACTACATGTGAAAAGTGAATAAAATGGGAATTGTTTACGGAGAGTATAAAAGTCCAGCAACATGTTCAAAAACCATCAGTCATCGCAAACCTCTCAAACAGCTCACACTAGAGAACGTCCAGTTCCTGAAAGGTCTCGGTCTGAGAATCGAAAGAAAATTTGTTGCCTAATTTGTCTTATACCATGTTATCCGTCGAGAAGAAGATCGTCTTCGATGAGTCTGTAGCGCAATATGAAGTCCACGCACACCAGCCCTACGCTTCATCAACGTTTAACAACAACGATGAAATCCGCATCAGTATCCAGAATCAAGATTCGTATATGCTACCCAGCAATAGTTCGCTGCATATACAAGGAAGGTTGACGAAAAACGATGGAACGACCGCGGTTGAACATACATCGATTGTGAACAATGGCATCTGCTACATGTTTGAAGAAATGCGGTATGAGCTGAATGCTATCGAGATCGAAAGAATCAAGAATGTCGGTCTCACAACAACGATGAAGGCCTACATTGCACAAACTCCAACCCAAGAGGACATGATGGAAAATGCTGGATGGATCGTTGATGACGCAAGAGATGTAACCGACGCGAATGGATATTACGATATTTGCATTCCACTGAATTTCATCTTTGGATTCGCTGAGGATTATCCAGGAGTTATCGTCAATGTCAAACATGAACTCATCATTCTGCGAGCCAACACCGACGTCAACGCGATCACGCAGCTTGCTGCGAACGAAGAACAATACAAGCTAACCATCAACAAAATCGAATGGTTAATTCCGTACGTCAAAGTTTCGGATTTGGAGAAAATTTGAATGCTGAATTACATCGCAACTGATCCTACCATCGCCATGAGCTTTCGGAACTGGGAGCTGTACGAGTATCCTCTACTACCTCAAACAACCAAGCATGTATGGAGTGTGAAAACATCGACTCAATTGGAGAAACCGAGATACGTCATAGTGGGATTCCAAGTTGGACGAAAAAATGTGAGAACTGGAAATATGAGCAACTTTGACACGTGTAATTTGCGTGATATGAAATTGTATTTAAATTCACAATGTTTTCCTTATGGAAATCTTAATATCGATTTTCAACAAAACTACGTTATATGAAATGTTTGCGAATTTTCAATCATCGTACTATGGCGGAAAAAATGCTCCATTGTTAACCAAAACTCAATTCAAAGATAATGCGCCTCTCATCGTAATCGATTGTGCTAAACAAAATGATTCTTTGATCACTGGTCCAGTTGACGTCCGTCTCGAGTTCGAATCAGGCGCTAATTTTCCAGCCACGACTACTGCATACTGTCTTATTGTACATGATCGTATCATAGAATACCAACCAATCAGCGGCGTTGTCAGAAAGATATGAAACGTTTGATTGTATCTACTACGCATGCGCTGTATGTACTCGCGAGAGCGTTTCTTGGTCGTTATAAATTTCATAATGTTGAACGTATTTAAGATACTTATCAAAGGTTATAGATTATGTTTAAGGTTATGTTTACATGTATAATTAAGTATATAAATAAAAGATAATTACTATACTTTAGTCGTAATGGATAAGTCAAACGATGAACGTCGTTGTCTTTTAAATGATTATAAATTGTCTGACAAGTATAAGCCTATGTCGGATAAGAAGGAGAAGGATGAGAAAAAGCCTGATGTCAAGTATGTGAAGTTGAAGAATTGATGTGTTGGCGGTGGTGGGGATAAAAGGAGGTGGATATGCGAGAGCGCGTCAGTGTATCAAGATGAAGTACATCGTCGATATGCAGAGCTTTCACGTATCCAAATTTATCATCAAGGAGCTCGCCGTTCTGCGAATGGACGGCATCATTACTACCACACTGTTTGAACCACCGTGCAGCTGGGATGAATTGTCTCCGCGACAGAGAAAAATGAATCAATGGTTGACCAAGAATTACCACGGTATCCCATGGGACGCTGGAGATGTGTCATACGAGGAACTCAATCAAGAGCTCAACAATCAACTCGAGGATGCTAGCTTCATTTTCGTGAAAGGCGTGGACAAGAAAACCTGGTTGCAGCATCATCTACACTCCAACCCTGTCATAATTGACATGCTGGAAATGGGCTGCCCTTCGCTCGAAAAGCTGCGCGTATCCGCGTGTGAATTCAACGCGTATCATCGACCTGTGCAACATCATCATTGTGCCGCGGAAAACGCTCGGCGTCTCAGGATGTGGTTAATGGAAAAATTCGGCGATACACCATCAATGAAGAGATCTTTCACTCTACTCTCGTACACCGACTCGTTGCACAATCTGGATTCCGAGGATATCGCTGCACTGCCACGAGAATTTTTACTTTACTTTCGGAAAAAATGTATCGCTCAAGCTTGGGAAAAGTTGCCTCTGAAATTTCAAAAAGATACAGACTTTGTTAGTTGTAAGCGATGTGAGAAGCATTGGAATTCAATGTATGATGATTGTGCTGGTAGCGCTCCAATGATAAAAGATTGTTATAGTTGTAAGAAAGAAAAATTGTAATTTTTTTTGAAATAAAAAAAGGAGGGACTAGCATGATGGTTGTGTCTCACAGCAAGGGGCGGGGTGGGGCCCCTTGTACAGAAAAAATTATTGTTGAATTTATTTCAGAATATATTTCCAAGTGAAACTGAAGATTGAAAAAGGTTTCATTCTATTAATAGATTGTGACCTCATTGTCTAGGAATGTGATTACGTAATTTCCAAGAATTATCGTGCAGGTTTGAGCCTGGTGACGTCATCATTTCTGGCGACGTGTTTAAACTTGTCGTTATGACGTCAGAGTATCAAATTACTTCTACGCAGTTCTATTCGGACGTTTCAAGGTTAACGGAAAGCGTGTTTGAACTTGTCGTTATGATCTCATCGCATAGGAATGTGATGACGTAATCGTTTTCGGCGACGTGTTTAAATGTTATGACGTCATTGTTTAGTCTACGCTTTTATCAGAGTATCAAATTACTTCTACGCAGTTCTATTCGGATGTTTCAAGGTCAACGAAAAGCGTGTTTGAACTTGTCGTTATGATCTCATCGCTTAGGAATGTGATGACGTAATTGTTTCCGGCGACGTGTTTAAACTTGTCGTTATGACGTCAACGCTTACATAACTGCTTTCACATGGCAACAGCGCGCGATCGCAGCGCCATCACTACTTATAAGTACGGCGTTCCCGAGCGGGAGCGTTAGTCTGAAGCCAATTTTCGAATAATCAGCATGGATTTCTCAAAGCTCAACAAAGTTGCTCATACTGAGAGTTTTCTCCCAACGCGCAGGATTGCAGAGTTGGAAATCAACAAAAGCCACGCTGTAACTGGAATTCGCTCCGTTGCCACCAGATTTGGACTCAAATTCATCGTCACTCTGGATTCGACATTCGAGACTTTTCTACCAGAGAGGCTCTGCAAGATGCTACGAGAAGATTCTAATGAACTACTCAAACTCGAAAAATCTGCAAAGTCAAAGAATCCAGTGGAGTTTCGGCATCTCGGAGGGAAATTCAACGCCTGCGAGTTTTCTTCTAAAGAATAAATGCATTGTTCATGTAAACGTCGTAAATTGAAATGTAAAAATGTAAAAAATGAAATAAAAAAAAACAAAAAAAAATATAAAAAAACAAAAAAACAAAAAAATAAAAAAAACAAAAAACGAAAAAAACAAAAAAATTGAAAAAACAAAAAAAACATTTCGACATGAGGTATTACAGGTCGCAGGTATTACCGAAATGAGGTATTACCGACCGAAGGTATTACCAACATAAGGTATTACCGACTACAGGTATTACCGACTACAGGTATAACCGACCGCACACCTACCTTACCGACCGCCACCAGTTGTATTCCTACCTTACCGACCGTCGCCATATTAGATTCCTACCTTAACGACCGCCACCATTTTGTATTCCTACCTTACCGACGCGGGGAGGGGAGGGATACCTACCTTACCGATGCGGGGAGGGGCGCGAGGGGGAGGGGGGTCACGTGATGGGAGGAGGAGTGGGGTGACGCAGAACCCGCCTAGCCCCTCTACTGCCTTCCAATGGTATCTCTTCCGAAAGGTTTTATAGTCAACTGTCAAGATGGAAAATGTGTGCGTACTCGTCAACCCAAGGTAGATGACAGTTTTCGATGATTGCTGCTACACGCCACTCGGATTAACAGTCAATACGAGCACGACAGTGAACAACCGGTTGAAGTTTCTCGTAGTCTATTTTGCACACAGTTAGTTTCCACGTAAAATGGATATCACTCCAATCAGGGGAACTGCACTCTTCACCATTTTCCTTTAAGTAACCCCGTAGAAATAATTCTATCGGAGCTATCTTTCAAGGAAGCGCGGATAATAAAAAGATTCGCAGATAATTAAAAGAATCGCGATGTAGATCATATCAAAAACGCGACTGACTGATGATGGGGGAAATCAGGGGATATTATATAGAAGAATGATAACGTCACCATAAAATCCCCACTGCTCGGCATGCGTCAAAGATTTTGACTTTGAGGTTTTAAGAATCGAGCGATAAAGAAAATCGCTTCTGTAAATAACGGAATCAAATTACTTCTATGCATAAAACCAAACAGGATACTCGGATTACAATAACGCAGAAAGTGTAAGCAAAAGTATCAAATGACAACTGCGCAACGAAAAAACACCATGATCATATTACATCTTGGACCGGAAGTCATTTTGTAAACAAAGATAACAAAAATCATAAATTTGTCGCCTTCAAAGGATACCGACTTGTAAATAAATGATTACAGTGCTGGGAATTGGTCATGAGATTGAATTATATCTTTGCAGCGGGCGACTTTTCTAAACAAAAGCTCGAGTAGCATTTACGTAGCAATTTTTTAGACAAACATCTAGATCTATATTCAGCTATGATTAAATTACATTTAAACAGTGAAACCCAACTTTATAAAAAAATGGAGTAAAGCTTATCTTGGTGTCATATTTTAAGAATTTTCATAACATAAATAATTGCATGAAATTGGTTGATGTTCGAATTAGGTACATCGAAACAGAGAAACCCAACTCTATAAACAAATCGAGCAAAGCCTAACTTGATATCATATTTTTAGAACATTCCACACATAAATAATTACATAAAATTGTTCGATCTTCGAATTAAATTTACGCAGTTTTATTCGAACGTTTCAAGGTCAACGCATGCGAGTTAAAACTTGTCATTATGTCATCGCTTAGGAATTCCACACTGCGAGGATTATTAAACTATCACTATTAAAAGTTTAATATTTCCTACAAACATGTATTATTAAGAAAAAAGAAATAAAATTCTCAAACCCGTAATATTATCCACTTGGTGTCGATAGATTTTCCAAATAAATTTCTAACATAATTGAATTTTTGAAGGAATATTTCGTGGGTCCACAATACCGTTCTTTTCTGCGCTCTAAGAGATAAGGCGGCGTAGTGTTTATGAATTCGTCATAATCCACCATTTTATTGAGGGAAGTTTTTTTCGAGGTGAGGGAAATATGTGGAAAAGAGATAAGGAAAATCGAAAAATACGTATGTGAAACCGTGGGAAAATGGTGGAAAAACATGAAAAATAAGGAAAAACCTGTTGAAAATAAGTGTAGAAAATCTAAGAAAATATTTGGAGGAAATCCACGAAAAAATGAAGAATATATATATATATACATAGAACAAATATAATATAAACATATAACAAATAAAAATAATGAATATGGTAAATGAATAAATATAAAAAACTGTCAAAAAAATTATTTTTAAAAATATGTGAAATGTAGAGAAATACTTGTTTTACCGACAGTAGATACGCCCCTGCTTTACCGACAGTTAGTACATCCCTGTTTTACTGGCAGTATGTACATCCCTGTTTCACCGACCACTGTCATCTTGGGATTCTACTTTACCGACTCGTTGAGGGGAGGGGGCGGGGGAGTGGGCGCGACCTGCGAGTGGAGGGGGATCACGTGATAGGCGTAGGAGTGGGGGGAGTATCCCCCTAGCCTATCTACTAAAATTTTTTATTGATTTATTTGTTATGAAAGAAGGCTCTAAACGAATTGCATTCAAAAGGTGTTCGAAGACCTCTTTTTCTAAACACACAAATTCACGCGCATTATGCCGTGCATGGCAACCTTTTACACGGACATTCGACCAGAACAGGTAGTACGCAGTAGTGTGTGAATTATCGGCTCCTCGCCTCTTCCTTTGCTTCTCTTGAAAAATCCCGGTTTTGCGGCTTAAGTGCCTTCTCTGCGATCGCGTCACATTCAATTGTTCTTCATCGAGTTTTTACGCTGCACTTTTATTGCTTTGAATTCGTTACAACTTATTTTGTTTAGTCGTTTAATTTTTACAAGTTACCTTTCGATATAATTTCCCTAATTTTTCAATTTTTCAAATACACTACGAAGATCATTGAATATGCTAAAACTCTAAATTGTCAAATCGATTGCAAAACTGCCAATTTTTGTTTGTTTTCAATTTTTTTACCTTCAGGTGTAGCAACTCGTTCATTGATGAGCAACTCTTTAATTATCTTTAATTTTTGTGTAGTTTTTGCATGCTCTGCAAAGTCTTTCTAACAAATTGATGAGAATCAGTATGTTACAAAATTCTCTAATTTGAGTAATCGATCTTGATTATTTCAAAGTTCTAGAATTTTCAATCCAAAAGCAAGTAATTCAACAAAATATTGATAAAAATTTTTTTTTTTACAAAAAAAATTAGATAAGCTACACATTCAATACATTTTAATTGTCATTACTTTAAAATGGCAGTTTTTGATAATAAAAGCCGTTAAAACTTCACAATTGGAGGTACGATTATTGTATTTATATTAGTTTTTGATCAACCTCTTTTTAAAATTTAAATCATTGTCAGAGTGTCGGAAGTGGAATAGTAAGTATATCCTTTAAGGTACACACTGGGTGATAGACACCCAGGGTTTTTTCGTGTGTCTTGTAGCCGCAGTGTCGAATATTTTGGGACCAAAAAATTATATTTTGTAGCTAAATACATATTATTTTGAGAAAAAATAATGTTTCACATGCATTACATGTTTTGAAAACTTTTTAAAATTACTGTTTTAAGAAAAATGAAAAGTTCAGTTTTCCGACCTAGAAATTTGAACTAATTCAATTTTGTATATTTTTGGCTAAAAATTGATCAAACTACTCATGAGATGTTCTAGATTTAAACAAAATTAGTTTACTTGTGATCCTTTAGAGAAATGGTTTTTTTTTATATTGAAACTTGATAATTTCAAGAAATCAACTCATATCAGCTGCCAAAGACAAACTTAAGCTTGGATTTCTCTAATAACTTACTGTGCCTACATTCCAGAGCTTTAATGATTCGCTGCATAATGGTACATGTTCAAAGTTTTTGGATCAAATACTTATTTTGAGGGGGTGAAATAAAATCTGGGTGTCCTACACTCATCATGTAATTTAAGGGATATATTTTTCTCAATATAATCTGTAAAATTCTTAATTTCAATCGTTGAAATTTAGCTAAACTTTGACAATTTATACCCGTCATATGTATTCTGTTATCAAAAAATATTAGTTTTTTGAAATATAAGTTATGGATTCAATTATTAAGAAATATAAATCCAAAAAACTGTTAAATTAGTAATTAGAATATTTTAAGTTGATTTCGTTGAAAAGAATAAAGTACTACGCTTGATAATTGTTGATCATAATTTTTTATATGCCAACACAAGCTTGCCTTTGCCAATTATTTTCTTGCTCAACGATATCAATTGAATGATTTTGGAAAATCAAATGTATATATGTAATATGTTTATATGTAATATGTGCATGTCATTTCAGTGACGAAAATAAGGGCCATAATGACGTTAATAATACATATTGATCAAAATCGGTCGCTGTCAATCAGCAAATACTCGAAAGTACCTATTTCTGACAAACGAGGACGTCACAAGTCAATTTTGTCGAACTTGGTCAGCGCGAAAGTAGAAAAACGTTGTCTCAATGTATTAAAATGGAAAGTTCGTAGGTTCTGATGTTCAGTAACTCCTGAAGATAGAAAAAATTTCGGAAATTCATTTTTAAAAAACAGTCAATAGTTTCGAAGAATAATCAATTACCAAGACACCGCAGTAACTTCGAGAATACTAAAAAGCAAAAAAAGTCGTTTTTGTTAAAAATGTCGCTCAGCAGGTTTTGATGTTCAGCTTCTCAATCAAGAAATTTGAAGAATCAGAATATTTCAAAACGTAGAATCCTCATTATTGATAACAGATTTTAATGTCAATATACTAATGTTTTAAAATCCCTTTAGCATGTTCAGACCACCACACTGCTGTTCATGATATCGTGTTATAGATGGCCATGCACACTAAGATAAAAAGATAAAAGATTTAAGGCATCTCGAAATCGTCGCAGGAGAAATCTAAATAAGGACGACGATTACAGCAAAAAATTAGAAAACTTTGATGGAAAAGTTGTGGTACTCTGTAAGGATGACTACGAAGTTTATGTGAATATACTGAGATATGGAGTAAGATCAGAAGATGTCCAATTCAGTCGAAAAGGGCAAAAAAATTAGACGATGCCACAGGAAACCTGTGTCGTTACGTAAAACTACTCACATGATTTTAAAATTTATTAAAAAATTTTTGTTAGATCCATTAGAAATAATAAATAATTCGAAAATCTTTAAAATTATTATAATACTCCTTTTAGAATATTTTTTTTAATGTAAATCATCACTTTAAAAACTCAAAATATATTAAAAAATTTAAAAGAATTAATTAAATAAGATTTAATAAAAAACATCTAACCTTTTATAACCAATCTTTCATTTCTTTCTTATTTCATTGATGACATATCAAAATTAAATCCTCTATTTAATTTTTTTCATTATCAAATGTAACAAATCATCATCAAATTTCAAAAATTTCATAAAAATTAACATCTCTATCTTGAATGTCCTAAATACAACGAATTTCTACGCAATGTTATCAGAAATGCAACCATCAACTTCTCGCGATGATGACATTTTTGATATGCTTTCAATCACTGAAAATCAAGAATATGAAACAAATCATACAATTGTAAGAACTTTTTTTTTTTGTAAAATTCAAACAAGATGTCAATACACTGCAAAATTTAAAAAAAATGCTATTCTGAGAGCTGACGTGATTGGCAATCGCAAAGCTGCAGCAGAAGTGGGTGTCGATGAAACTCAAGTACGAAGATGGCGTGCCGACCGTATGAGAATTTTCATGTGTGGAACCAACCGGCGTGCTTTTCGAGGCCCAAAAAAAGGACGAAACCCAGCCCTGGAGAACGAACTCGCAGAATTCGTCATTGAAAGAAGAAAAAATGCCCTCCCTGTCACAATTGAAACTATCAAGAGGAAGGCCTTAGAAATAGCCACCAAGCTCAACTTGACAAGGCAGACATTCAAAGCAAGCAAAGGGTGGGTCGCCAAGTTCATGAGAAGAAAAGGATTTTCCCTTCGACGCCGGACTACGATATGCCAAAAACTGCCTCCTGACTTCGAAGAAAAACTAGTGGCTTATCAGCGCTACGTCGTTTCCCTGCGACAACAATTCCAGTTCCTTCTTTCTCAGATGGGAAATGCTGATGAAGCACCTATTTGGCTCGACATGCCTCGAAATTACACAATAGATGCAATTGGTGCTAAACAGGTAGTTAAAAATGAAATATATATTTTCCGTGACTTATTCAATAATTTGAATATGATCGGTGTCTAAGTGGAAGAAATAACAAAGAATATGAGCAAAATTTTTAAAAACCTTGAGGGCCCTGTAAGTAATTCCTGAAAATTAATAAGCAGTTGGAGAATCGCATACTTTTGACATTGTGAATTCTCATCCTTTTACTATATTATAATTCTCATACTCAACCTTATCAACAAAAACATTTTTTTAATTGAAAAATATTAGATTGTGTCAACAATTTGAATTCGTTAGTCGGAAAATTTCAAGAGCTAAAAACTTAGCATATTTTATTTTTGCGAAAATCTAAAGCATCAAATTTGAAAACATTCAAAACAAAGAAAATTCGAAAACTTTTTCATATTTTGAAATTTGAAAACGTTTTATGATTGCTAAGTTCCTCATAATCATGAAAAATTTTACTAAAATAAAAAACATGATATGTTTACTGTAATTAATAGATTGCTTTAAACACTGTCAGTATAATTAAAGCATGCGATTCGTACTTTTTGAATTCCTTAGATACCACTAAAAACGACTGGTTACGAAAAGCAGCGCATAACAGTGATTTTATGCATCACGGCTGATAGTGGTAAACTCCCACCTTTCCTCATCTTTAAAAGAAAAACTGTGCCAAAGCCTAAAAAAGGAAGTGACGAAAAGTTTCCATCAGGTGTAATTGTGAGGACTCAAGTCAAAGGCTGGATGACAGAAGATCTAATGAAAGATTCGCTACAGAATGTCTGGGCTCGCCGTCCCGGAGCCGTGTTGCAGCTACCATCAATGTTGGTTTGAGATGCGTTTTGTGGCCATTTGACGGACGAAGTGAAGAAAAAAGTAAAAGAAGTAGGGTCTGAGATGGTGGTAATTCCGGGAGGAATGACATCAGTTCACCAGCCCCTAGACGTCTCCGTGAACAAACCATTTAAAGATTTGTTGAAAAATGAATACCAGAAATGGCTCGACCACGATGACCATCACACTATACCCACAAGGAAAATCAAGAGGGCTTCCCCGTACATTGTAGCACACTGGGTAAAGTCCGCCTGGAATTCCGCGAATGAAGATCTGGTTCGGCGCTCTTTTCTAAAATGCTGTATCAGCAATGCGATGGATGGTTCACAAGACGATGCTATTTGGAAGGACTTGGAAGATAAAGCATCTGATGACGATAGTCATGACTCGAATTCTGCTGCTTCCCAAAGTGAAACAGAAATCGATGACGAAGGTAGCGCAGAAGATGAAAGCGAAGCTGATGAATAATATTGTTGAAGGCCTTACGATCTGATTGTACACATTTTATCATAATCATGAAATACGTTTCAGTTGAAGTATTTGGGAATAAATAATGTAAAAAATTTGTTGAATTTTATTTCAGTGTAATTTCCTTATCTTTTAGTTATGATCTCTTAATAGTACTGACAAATATTTTTTAAGAATTTTTTTAAATTACCATTCCAAACGATCTTCAGAAAAAAGGTGCGTATATTTTAGCATTGAGTCAAATTTTTAGGTTAGTATCCGAACATAAGCCGCACACGATTATAAGGCGCAGGTTGATTTTGGAGCTCCAAAAGTGTAAAAAAAAGTGCGGCTTATATGCGAGTATATACGGTATGTAAAAATAATAACCGAATATACAATTTAAAAAAAAAAAACTCCGTAGGCTAGCATAGCCACGGGTCGATGTCGAAAGACTGAATGGCTCTTATGTGGCAAGCCTCTTGGAGGTCATCCAGGCGTACAGGATTCATTCTCAGCCTTCACTGAGCATCAACCCGCTTGTTTCCGAGCGATATTACGTTCCCTGGTGCGCGCGTGTTCGCTTCGTGCACGCATGCATCGGGGACAAACACACGACCATGTGATACATGAAGTTTGAATCAATGGCGAAGTGCCCCGTACGCGGTAAGCATAAGAGTAAAGGAAGATAAAAAAAATAATAATTTTTTTCGAAAACTTATGAAAAAAAATGCGGTTTAGAGTCGTTTGTGCGTTCAGATGGACGTGGCCGACGACATGCCGTTCGTGTGCTAGAGGTACGACCAATGACGCTGATGCGTCCCGCGTACGTCTCTAGTCGCGCGAACGAAGTCAGTCGAGTTTTGCGAGCGGTCGCAGGCTCACTGCTTAGCTAAAGTGCGCAATATATGCATAAAATATGATATATGAAAACGAATGAAACACACAGCACAGACAAGCCCATTGGCCAGCTTCGTATTAGAGCAAGGCAATGAAAAAATATTTGGCAATATATGAGAAACATGAAGGAAGAGAACAAAACACGTTGTCAACACACGACGGACCAGGGCATGAGCGCGTTGCCCGTCAACGCGTTAGCGTGGCCACCCGTTCGTGAATGAATTTGAACAGAAAAACGTGCGTCGCGCATGAATCCTTGGCGATTCGCGACAAGCATCGGTAGCTTGGGGAATTGCGCCGAGGCTATATCAAACGAGAGAAAAGAGTTAGCCGCGTCCTCGCGCGCGTTTCCTTTCGGGGGGACGCGTTAGCGAGATGCGTCGAGCAGCTCCCTGGTTGATCCTGCCAGTAGTCATATGCTTGTCTCAAAGATTAAGCCATGCATGTCTAAATGTAAGCTAAACTAAAGTGAAACCGCGAATGGCTCATTAAATCAGTTATAGTTTCTTAGATCGTACCCCACTTTTACTTGGATAACTGTGGTAATTCTAGAGCTAATACATGCAACTCGAGTCCCGACCAGAGATGGGAGGGACGCTTTTATTAGATCAAATCCAATCGGTTCAGGGCGTTCCTTTCGGCGTTCGTTCTGGCCGTTTGTTCTGGTGACTCTGAATAACTTTGAGCTGATCGCACGGTCTAGCACCGGCGACGGATCTTTCGAATGTCTGCTTTATCAACTGTCGATGGTAGGCTCTGCGCCTACCATGGTTGTTACGGATAACGGGGAATCAGGGTTCGATTCCGGAGAGGGAGCCTGAGAAACGGCTACCACATCCAAGGAAGGCAGCAGGCGCGCAAATTACCCACTCCTGGCACGGGGAGGTAGTGACGAAAAATAACGATACGGGACTCATCCGAGGCCCCGAAATCGGAATGAGTACACTTTAAATCTTTCAACGAGGATCAATTGGAGGGCAAGTCTGGTGCCAGCAGCCGCGGTAATTCCAGCTCCAATAGCGTATATTAAAGTTGTTGCGGTTAAAAAGCTCGTAGTTGAATCTGTGCGCCACGCTGTTGGTTCGCCGCTCGCTGTGTTACTGGCAGTTCAGTGGCGCGTCCTACCGGTGGATGCGGTTCGGGCGTCGCCTCGTCGCGGGAGCCTCGCGCTCTCCTCGTGCGTGCGCGGTGTCCGGCGGCCCAAGCTTAATCCCATCGCGGGCCGCCTAAAGGACATGCGATCAAGGGAAGAGAATCCTAGCCTCGGCGACAGTTCGTACCTGGAAGTCGCGTGTTACATGTGCGATCTCTTGACCTCCACGTGGTGGCGGCTGGGTCACGCTAAGAAAGAGCTCTCGCTTGACACTGATACTGTTAGAGGGACGCGTCCCCAGAGCCATGCCTAATCAATGCATGGACTCATACCCAGATCGGTGTCAGATCTGGGGCCGCTACGTAGGGTGATATACCCAATGGGCCAGGCGCGCCCTGCGTAGCTCACTTGAATGTGACGGTTGTTGCCCTCTGGGCAATTCAGAACTTCTTTCTAACCATAAACCGGCTGTCCAAGGGCATTAGGTGTCAAATGGCCAACTGTGGACCTCCACGTGGTGACAGCTGGGTAATGCTAACATACAGCTCTGGCCGAAGTACCCCAAAAAGTCGACCGGCCGAGTGAAGGTCAAGTGACTAATGGCAATGGGTACGTCTCAGTGCTTATTTACACTCTCAGCTTGGAGCCTGAGATATTCTGCTAACACGTTAAGCTCGAAATATATATAATGAACATCTTGAAAAGGTAGACGTGCTGGGTGATGAAATCATGTCATCTGGAAGCACTATTGACTGTGATTGGGGTCGAATCAGAGGGTACAGAGTAGACGGGTCCCTATTCGGATTATGAGAGGGCATACCCGGACCGCCACCTGTTTGTCCGGCTGCCGTTCAGCTGACCTCAACGCAAAACAGTCGAACCTAAAGGCGCTCGAATTCGTTCGAGTGCCGAGTAGTTGAAATGCAGGTGGTGTACAAAATATTGGGGAAATCTATCGTGCCGGAGTTGCGAACCGAGCAGGAGGCGATATTTTTCCTAACCATAGCACTCCAAGGCCACTGAGGGTGATTCCTGGTTGCGGCGCGTGTGGAAACATGCATGACGTAAGAGCTACGCAGCACGTTGTACCGATTTATATGAGCAAGGCAGAGAAAACAAAGAGGAACCTCAAAAACTAAATATTATGTCTGATAAGATATTGAAAGTTAAACTGCCCAAACAAACCCGCCCCCCGGCCAAAACTATAATCCCGAATAAACCAACAGAAAGAGAACCGAGTCCTGTGACTCTAGAAACTTCTCAAGTTCTGGTAGGTACAGAAAAGCAAAACGTAACAACCGAGCAAAAGGCCTCCAAAAAGGAGGCCAAGAAAGGAAAAGTACCGCGGGCTACAAAGCCCTTGGAATTCAACTATAAGGGGACCTTTAAGGACTCCTCTAAAGGAAATAAAGTGTGCGAAGAACCGGCTGAGGTCACTACCGAGTGTGATGAGCAGCGCGTCGAAGAGCAGACAATTGAAATAGAAATGGAGACTGAGGAGCCATCTCGCGCTTCACGTAAACGTAGTGCTCCCCGGGATAACCCGGAGGACACAATAACTAGCAAAAAAGTCCACAAACGTGACGTTGAAGGCAAGAGTACGGTCAGCCGTACTCAAGCAAACATATTAGATGCACCTGAGTACACCTGGGGTTTGAAAAAATCAATTCAGAAGGTCTTGGCAACATGTCCGGATTCAACCTCAGTGGCCCATGCCACCGAGTGCTTGGATCTCCTTATGGAGGCTGTCAGCAAGTTGACGGCAAGATGTGCATCGTATGAGGGCAAGTACGAAACGTACAGGGCCCTCTACAAGGACGTCAAGGATGTGAGTAGCGCTACTACTGCCCCTAGAACGTCCTATGCAGCCTTGCTGAACTCGAGCGTGCCGCGTCTCGTTACAGCGAACGCGCAGGCTAAAAAAGTAATTCTTAGGGAACCGCCAAAGGCGATTCTTATCAAGCCAAAGAAGGAAATGGATGCAGAACAGGCCAAGAGCCTGTTAAGCAAGACCTTCAACCCCGCAAAGGAAAAGGTGCAAGTCCGTGGCATTAGAAAAACGATACAAGGACTACTGGTTGAGACGAGTAACGCTTAGGACCTGGAGAAGCTTAAAGCCTCTCCAGCAATACGCAAAAACTTCTCTCTTGTCGAAAAGACGAGGAGACTGCCTAGGGTTGTCCTGCACGACGTTCCTAAGGATCTGTCCGCAGAGCAGCTAACGAAGGTGGTCTCTGGTCAAAACGACCATCTAGGAAAGGTTTCAGAAGATTTTGAGACGGGCTTTAAGCCTCGTTTCACAGGCGGAAAAAAGGAATCCAGCAATACGAGCTGGATTGTCGAAGTCTCCCCAGAGGTTCGAAAGTCTCTTCTCTCGCGAGAACGAGTGTACGTGGGATGGATGTCCTGCAAGGTCCTGGACTACGTTGTAGTAACCAGGTGTTATAAGTGCAATGGCTTCGCTCATGTCACCAAACACTGTGATAGAGCAGAGTGCTGCGCACACTGCTCCGAACAGCACACATTAGGGGAGTGCAAGAAGAAGAAAGAGAAGCCTTCTTGCTCTAATTGCAAAAAGTCTAAGAAGCTACATGACCATGGGGCGCTAGACAAAAACTGTCCTCTGTACAAGCTGGCCTTGGAAAGATTAATCAGAGACACTGACTATGGAAGCTAGACTTCCAGATAATAGAGAACTGCGGATGTCACTGGAGATCGTTCAACTGAATGCCAATGGCCAGTTGAAGGTCTCGAATGAAATAAGAGATATATCTGCGAAAAGGGGTCTCGATGTGCTCCTTCTACAGGAGCCACATTCGAACTCTTTTAGTCGCAAAGTCAATGGCTTCGGCCTCGGCGATCGAGTCATTTCCGTTGAGGGAGAGAAGGCCAGTGCGGCTATAGTTGTCCTGAACAAAGACATTACGGTCACGAAGATCACTAACATGTGCAACTCGCATTTTGCGATGGCGCACATAAGTCACGGAGATCTTGACATGTACGTGGCGAGTGGATACTTCCAACTCAGTCACGACATAGAGGTGCATCTTAGGCACCTCGAGTGAGTAATGACCTTTGTCGCGGGAAGGACGCTACTGCTCGGCATTGATGCGAATGCGCGGTCACCCCTATGGGGTCCGTGCGATGCTAACACGAAATTCACCAGGGAGGGAGAAATCCTTGAGGATTTTATCGCTCAGTGGAACTTATGTGGCATCAACGACAGGGATGGTCGGCCCACGGTCAGCAATGCTCGTGGCGTCGGCTACCCTGACGTTACCTTATGTACCTCTGGCTTTGAAAGCCACATTGAGGACTGGGAAGTTCAAGAGGCCTGGACCTCGAGCGATCATAATCCTATCACTATGGTAATTTCGGGCACGATCTCCGGTATCGAGCGCATGAAATCACAGAAAGAAAGGGGATATGCTACGAGCAGGGCCAAATGGGACCTGTTCGCAGATACCCTGAGAATAGAAAGACTCAACACGCCACGGGACCCCTTGACTCAAGAGACGAAGTTATCGAGTCAGTCAGGGAACTCAATAAGGCCTTGAAAAAGGCCTGTGACATCGCCATACCAAAACGCAGTTCCAAATATAAGGGAGTTCCCTGGTGGAACTCTGAATTAACTTTACCGAAAGAGAGCAGTTACAAGGCAAGAAAGGCCTGTCAGAAGGCTAAGGGCTCCCCTAATTATGCACAACTTTTGAATACCTATAGGGCACGCAGGCACGAGTACCACGGCCTCGTCTCGAGGACGAGAAGGGACAAGTGGCGCGAGTACGTCACCCTCGAAGGGAATAGAGACCCATGGGGTCTTATATATAGAATGCAGAGCAAAAAGCTCAAGGTCCGGGAAGTTGCCAGTAACGTACTGATAGACGGAGATTATACCGATGACTGGGAGAGCTCGTCTAGGGCTCTCCTCGGTAAAATGTTTCCCTCCGATTCGGAGGAAAACGAGACGGTCTGGCGGAAGGAAGTTAGAGTTTCCATGGATGAGGCTTCCGATGGTGTTGTACCATCACACTCCTCCTTTCGAGGAGTGTGATCTGGCCGGAATAATGGCCAAGATAAACACCAGGGGTGCACCTGGTCCCGATAACATCAGTATGGATATCATACGTAGGGCTATGCCTATAATAGGCGGCGATCTACTTAACTTATATAATGCCTGCCTAGAGCAGACTGTCTTTCCTAGCTGCTGGAAAGCTGGAAAACTGGTCACGGTAAGAAAATCCAGAGACAAAGACGACGCCGATCCTTCTGCCTATAGACCTATATGTCTCTTACCAATACTCGGTAAAATCTTAGAGGCTCTCACTCTACGGAGACTGAATGAGCACATAGACGGGAAAGTCTCGAATCGTCAATATGGCTTCAGAAGCGGCAAGTCCACTGAAGATGCATAAGGCGCCTAAGACAGGTTGCTGATAATAATGATAAAAGGTACCAGCTGGCAATCTTCCAAGACATTAAGGGAGCCTTCGACAACGTTTGGTCGCCTTGTGTCTTCGAGGAGCTGAAACTGAAAGAATGTCCTGGTTCGCTTTACAAGCTAATCAGTAATTACCTAGATGGTCGAAGTGTCATAATCAGAGATGGCACGAATAGAATGAGGATCCCTATAAACAAGGGATGCCCGCAAGGCTTGGTCCTGGGACCAACCCTATGTAACTTGGTCTTTGACTCGGTTCTGAGGCTTCTCGAGAGTGAGGACTGCGAAGTCATCGCTTATGCTGACGACATTGTGGTCATAATCGAAGGAGACCAGCACAAGGATCTGGACAAGAGAGGCCAGGCAATTATGGATAAGATAGTGGAATGGATGAAATCCAGGAAACTTGAACTATCCATTAGTAAGTGCCAAATATTGCCAGTCGGGAATAGAGACCGTAATCCTCTGACCATACAGGTCGATGATAAGAGACTCAAACGAGTCTCTAAGTTCAGATACCTTGGTGTTACTTTTGACGCTGGAGTCCCCAAGAGGGGACTTCAGATAAGTTCGCACATCCTGGATGTGACGAACAAGGTCAAAGTGCTCTTCGCGAGTCTTGCGAGGGTGGCCAGAGCAAAATGGGGTTTGGGGTAGGTGCGATGAAGAAGACCATTTACAATGGTGTTATCGTGCCTATCCTGACCTATGCGGCCCGGGATGGGAGGACAAACTCCTATACCGAGACAGGCGACGTCTTGTGACGGCTTAGAGATTAGCCCTTATTAAGGTGGCGAGGTCCTGGGCTACAAACTCGGCGGCTGCCCTTCCGGTGCTGACGGGGCAACTCCCGATCCTGCTAGAGTGCAGGAGGAGGAGCTGCCACTATAAGCTCCGGAAAAAGATCGAATTTAACTTGGACGGCCATTATGAATATGATGGACGAGAACTCTCAGCTACTGAGATGAGAGAGGAAAAAGGAAAGATACTTAAATGTCTCACGGAGACATGGCAAGACGAATAGAGCAATGCCTCTGCTGGTAGAGGTACATTTGCCTTCATTCCAAATATCATGAAAAGACTCGAGTCTGCCTGCATCACACTGGGCAGGCATGTTACCCAACTCATCACAGGGCACGGTGAGTTCAATGCTTTCATGCACGATCGAAGCCTTAGAGAGGATAACATGTGCCCGTGCGGTCAAGTCGACACACGGGGGCATCTGCTCAAGGAATGCCCATTATTACAAGAACAAAGATCGGCTCTCCTAGAGCGCACAGGCTTGCGTGATATTCACGAAACTGAGCTACTCGAAGAGAGGAACTTTCCTGCTTTCAGGAGGTTCTGTGATGAAGTTATCCCTCTGAAGAAGATCTCTGAAGAACGGGAGAGGGGTACGGCGTCGCCGCTTTGGGATTGTCTCGTCTGAGGTTTGTAAAGGAGAATTCGGCATGGTTTGCGCTCCCAGTTCACGCGGGGAGTTTCGTACAATGATGTCATTCCCACTCGCGTTGCGGTCTTCGCGTATGCGCGCGCGCGCGCGTGCCTTCACGGGCACGCGCGCGTCGTCGCATAAGCGTTGGGGTTACCAAAAGTGCGCTCACGGGGAGGTCATTGATATTCGTTTCGGCGAGTATTGGTGGTTTCAGGACGTATCGAGACATGGTACCGTCGCGCTCGTTTAAACGCCCGCGTGACGTCGAGTCACCTATCCTCTCTCTCTCCCACACAGGAGAGGGTAGGGGGTAGCGGTACGTTGAAATACATGAGAAAACTCGGTCGGGTCCCCGACCATCATCAACAACACATATATATGTGAAAATGGAAAAAAAGCGAATATTCGTATCCGAAAGGAACGAATTTTTTTTCGTGCACTTGTATATTGATATTCGTTTCGGCGAGTATTGGTGGTTTCAGGCCGTATCGAGACATGGTACCGTCGCGCTCGTTTAAACGCGCGCGCGACGTCGAGCTTGTCGCCTATCCTCTCTCTCTCCCACGCGGGCGAGGGTGGGGGGTAGCGGTACGTTGGAATACATGAGAAAACTCGGTTGGACTCCTCGCGGGTCCCCGACCATCATCAACAAAACACATATATATATATATATATGTGAAAACGGAAAAAAGCGAATATTCGTATCCGAAAGGAACGAATTTTTTTTCGTGCACTTATATATATACTATAATATATATAATAATTTGTGCAAATACTACCCTGAACAGTGGATCACTCGGCTCGTGGGTCGATGAAGAACGCAGCTAATTGCGCGTCAACATGTGAACTGCAGGACACATGAACATCGACATTTCGAACGCACATTGCGGTCTTTGGACTGGTTAAATCCTGGACCACGCCTGGTCAAAAGTTGGTACGTTAAACACAATACCAGACTGCCGCTGGGTGACGCGCGCGGCGTGTTGTATGGGGGGTGGTGGTGGTGGTGTATATCATCATCATCCCTTCCACGACGCCGTCCGTCCCCGGGTCATGGCGAACGATTGAGCGTTCGTCGCGCCAGGCTCTTCGCGAGCGCTAGCGCGCGGCGTCGCTTGAAATAAGTCGATTTGATGGAAAAAGAAGCGCGTCGTTTCGCTTGCGTCGTTACTTACGGTATATTCCGTAGTACGCGCGGCGTGCGACGTGCTTCGTTTTTTTTCTTTTCTTTTTCTCGTCTCCTGTGTGTTTGTTGTGTGTGTTCGATAACCGAAAAACGCCTCGTCGAATATCCCGTATGGGCACTCGTGCCGCGGGCATAATGAAAATACGATACGTTCTCGTATCGAGGCGCATGCTACTTGCATCGCGAGTCGTGGCCTTCGTTGAATTGCGCGAAGCGCCTCTTCGAGGCTCCACGCGCGCGCTTTTTTCGAGCATATTATACGAACGGATGAGGAAACGCAGTGTACGCACCTTAGTCGCCGCCTCGGCTCTGTCGGTCGTTCCTGTCACAATTTGTCGAACGAGTGACGGACGACGGGCGTCGAGGCATCCCTCGAGGCGGCAATACGTTGAATACTCAAAGGTAGCGTACGACGTTCGTAGCGCGCGTGGATTTTGTTCGAATCTCTCGAAGAGTGTCCCGCGACAGCTCTCGCTGCGGATAAGGGCACGGCCGGTCTCGTAGACGTTGAATTTTGAAATACATCCTCGATACAATTCTCGAATCCATGCGAACGTATCGCAGCACGCGACGCGCACGGGTCTATCACCCTTGTACGCGGAGTACGGCGTTATAAAATAAAAGTTAACGACGAAAAGCACGCACACGCACCATGGGGAGAGAGAGAGAGTAGTAGTTATACTACTACAACTACTACACGATATGAGAGAAAGAATAAGATGAAGAAGCTTTTCGACCGACGTCGAACCAGGCGAGATTACCCGCTGAATTTAAGCATATTAATAAGCGGAGGAAAAGAAACTAACAAGGATTTCCTTAGTAGCGGCGAGCGAACAGGAATGAGCCCAGCGCTGAATCCGCGTTTACGTGGAAATGTAGCGTTTGGAAGAGGGTTCGTACCGACGATTTCGCTTTGCGTTCAAGTCCTTCTTGAATGGGGCCATTAACCCATAGAGGGTGCCAGGCCCGTAGCAACTTCAGCGTTCGTTGGTCAATGCCCTCTTTCTAGAGTCGGGTTGCTTGAAAGTGCAGCCCTAAGCGGGTGGTAAACTCCATCTAAGGCTAAATATAACCACGAGACCGATAGCGAACAAGTACCGTGAGGGAAAGTTGAAAAGAACTTTGAAGAGAGAGTTCAAGAGTACGTGAAACTGTTCAGGGGTAAACCTGAGAAACCCGAAAGATCGAATGGGGAGATTCATCGTCGCGCCGGGTCGGGTCTCGTTGAGGTTTCATCCTCGGCGAGGACTTCGGCCTCGGTCGGCGTGCACTTCTCCCCTAGTAGAACGTCGCGACCCACTGGCGCGCGAACATACGGTGTGAGACCGCGTCGAAGACCGTCGCGCCGCCTCGGCCTCGTGCCTTGGCGCCGCGCGTCGGATGACGTTGAAAGGTATCTCTTCGAAACGCCCGTTCGCTTGACCGGTGGTAGTCGAATAAAAAACGGTATTGGGCCGCCATTGTCGAATCGTGGCGTTCCCGTGCGCGATGCCGCTCGTGGCGCTTGGACGTGGTACGCTTCGCGCGTCCCGTTCGGCGTCCGGGCGGATTTTTTTCGCTGCATCGCGGAACCGGCTCGCTCCATTACCTGTCGGCGACGCTATTGCTTTGGGTAATTTCAGGACCCGTCTTGAAACACGGACCAAGGAGTCTAACACGTACGCGAGTCATTGGGCCGATATGTGAAACCCACAGGCGTATTGAAAGAAAAGATCGATCCTCGCATCGATCGAGGGATGATGGGCACGCGTGAAAGAAGCGGCCTCGCAATCCCGGGGCGTCTCGTGTCTAGTCCCTCTCTCGCAAGGGGGGGGTGACGAGCTGAGGCGCACCTAGAGCGTACGTGTTGGGACCCGAAAGATGGTGAACTATGCCTGGCCAGGATGAAGTCAGGGGAAACCCTGATGGAGGTCCGTAGCGATTCTGACGTGCAAATCGATCGTCGGAGCTGGGTATAGGGGCGAAAGACTAATCGAACCATCTAGTAGCTGGTTCCCTCCGAAGTTTCCCTCAGGATAGCTGGCACTCAATCGTAAAAGAGTCTCATCTGGTAAAGCGAATGATTAGAGGCCTTGGGGTCGAAACGACCTCAACCTATTCTCAAACTTTAAATGGGTGAGAACTCCGGCTTTCTTGAATTTTTTGATCCAACGATTTTTTTTCGTAAATTCTCGTTGATG
>JAPDSM010000025.1:75000-125000 GCA_028476575.1 Platygaster robiniae
GCTTTTCATGTCCGCGGACTTATGCACTTTGTCCATGTTAAACCCAGAGTATAGTCGCTCGCGCATTGCTTTTCAAGTCCGCGGACTTATGCACTTTGTCCATGTTAAACCCAGAGTATAGTCGCTCGCGCATTGCTTTTTAACTTGTAAAAATTCCTCGAGTACCAAGAGTTTAGTCGCTCGCGCATTGCTTTTTAAGTCCGCGGACTTATGCACTTTGTTCATGTTAAACCCAGAGTATAGTCGCTCGCGTATTGCTTTTCAAGTCCGCGGACTTATGCACTTTGTCCATGTCAAACCGAGAGTATAGTCGCTCGCGCATTGCTTTTCAAGTCCGCGGACTTATGCACTTTGGTCATGTTAAACCCAGAGAATAGTCGCTCGCGCATTGCTTTTCAAGTCCGCGGACTTATGCACTTTGTCCATGTTAAACCCAGAGTATAGTCGCTCGCGCATTGCTTCTTAACTTGTAAAAATTCCTCCAGTACCAAGAGTTTAGTCGCTCGCGCATTGCTTTTTAACTTGTAAAAATTCCTCGAGTACCAAGAGTTTAGTCGCTCGCGCATTGCTTTTCAAGTCCGCGGACTTAAGCACTTTGTCCATGTTAAACCCAGAGTATAGTCGCTCGCGCATTGCTTTTCAAGTCCACGGACCTAAGCACTTTGTCCATGTTAAACCCAGAGTATAGTCGCTCGCGCATTGCTTTTTAACTTGTAAAAATTCCTCGAGTACCAAGAGTTTAGTCGCTCGCGTATTGCTTTTTAACATGTAAAAATTCCTCAAGTACCAAGAGTTTAGTCGCTCGCGCATTGCTTTTTAACTTGTAAAAATTCCTCGAGTACCAAGAGTTTAGTCGCTAGCGCATTGCTTTTCAAGTCCGCGGACTTATGCACTTTGTCCATGTTATACCCAGAGTATAGTCGCTCGCGCATTGCTTTTCAAGTCCGCGGACTTAAGCACTTTGTCCATGTTAAACCCAGAGTATAGTCGCTCGCGCATTGCTTTTCAAGTCCGCGGACTTATGCACTTTGTCTATGTTAAACCCAGAGTATAGTCGCTCGCGCATTGCTTTTCAAGTCCGCGGACTTATGCACTTTGTCCATGTTAAACCCAGAGTATAGTCGCTCGCGCATTGCTTTTCATGTCCGCGGACTTATGCACTTTGTCCATGTTAAACCCAGAGTATAGTCGCTCGCGCATTGCTTTTCATGTCCGCGGACTTATGCACTTTGTCCATGTTAAACCCAGAGTATAGTCGCTCGCGCGTTGCTTTTTAACTTGTAATAATTCCTCGAGTACCGAGAGTATAGTCGCTCGCGCATTGCTTTTAAAGTCCGCGGACTTATGCACTCTGTCCATGTTAAACCCAGAGTATAGTCGCTCGCGCATTGCTTTTTAACTTGTAAAAATTCCTCGACTACCAAGAGTTTAGTCGCTCGCGCATTGCTTTTTAACTTGTAAAAATTCCTCGAGTACCAAGAGTTTAGTCGCTCGCGCATTGCATTTCAAGTCCGCGGACTTAAGCACTTTGTCCATGTTAAACCCAGAGTATAGTCGCTCGCGCATTGCTTTTCAAGTCCGCGGACTTAAGCACTTTGTCCATGTTAAACCCAGATTATAGTCGCTCGCGCATTGCTTTCCAAGTCCGCGGACTTATGCACTTTGTCCATGTTAAACCCAGAGTATAGTCGCTCGCGCATTGCTTTTTAACTTGTACAAATTCCTCGAGTACCAAGAGTTTAGTCGCTCGCGCATTGCTTTTCAAGTCCGCGGACTTATGCACTTTGTCCATGTTAAACCCAGAGTATAGTCGCTCGCGCATTGCTTTTCAAGTCCGCGGACTTATGCACTTTGTCCATGTTAAACCCAGAGTATAGTCGCTCGCGCATTGCTTTTCATGTCCGCGGACTTATGCACTTTGTCCATGTTAAACCCAGAGTATAGTCGCTCGCGCATTGCTTTTCATGTCCGCGGACTTATGCACTTTGTCCATGTTAAACCCAGAGTATAGTCGCTCGCGCGTTGCTTTTTAACTTGTAAAAATTCCTCGAGTACCGAGAGTATAGTCGCTCGCGCATTGCTTTTCAAGTCCGCGGACTTAAGCACTTCGTCCATGTTAAACCCAGAGTATAGTCGCTCGCGCATTGCTTTTCAAGTCCGCGGACTTAAGCACTTTGTCCATGTTAAACCCAGAGTATAGTCGCTCGCGCTTTGCTTTTCAAGTCCGCGGACTTATGCACTTTGTCCATGTTAAACCCAGAGTATAGTCGCTCGCGCATTGCTTTTTAACTTGTAAAAATTCCTCGAGTACCAAGAGTTCAGTCGCTCGCGTATTGCTTTTTAACATGTAAAAATTCCTCAAGTACCAAGAGTTTAGTCGCTCGCGCATTGCTTTTTAACTTGTAAAAATTCCTCGAGTACCAAGAGTTTAGTCGCTAGCGCATTGCTTTTCAAGTCCGCGGACTTATGCACTTTGTCCATGTTAAACCCAGAGTATAGTCGCTCGCGCATTGCTTTTCAAGTCCGCGGACTTAAGCACTTTGTCCATGTTAAACCCAGAGTATAGTCGCTCGCGCATTGCTTTTCAAGTCCGCGGACTTATGCACTTTGTCTATGTTAAACCCAGAGTATAGTCGCTCGCGCATTGCTTTTCAAGTCCGCGGACTTATGCACTTTGTCCATGATAAACCCAGAGTATAGTCGCTCGCGCATTGCTTTTCATGTCCGCGGACTTATGCACTTTGTCCATGTTAAACCCAGAGTATAGTCGCTCGCGCATTGCTTTTCATGTCCGCGGACTTATGCACTTTGTCCATGTTAAACCCAGAGTATAGTCGCTCGCGCGTTGCTTTTTAACTTGTAATAATTCCTCGAGTACCGAGAGTATAGTCGCTCGCGCATTGCTTTTAAAGTCCGCGGACTTATGCACTCTGTCCATGTTAAACCCAGAGTATAGTCGCTCGCGCATTGCTTTTTAACTTGTAAAAATTCCTCGACTACCAAGAGTTTAGTCGCTCGCGCATTGCTTTTTAACTTGTAAAAATTCCTCGAGTACCAAGAGTTTAGTCGCTCGCGCATTGCATTTCAAGTCCGCGGACTTAAGCACTTTGTCCATGTTAAACCCAGAGTATAGTCGCTCGCGCATTGCTTTTCAAGTCCGCGGACTTAAGCACTTTGTCCATGTTAAACCCAGATTATAGTCGCTCGCGCATTGCTTTCCAAGTCCGCGGACTTATGCACTTTGTCCATGTTAAACCCAGAGTATAGTCGCTCGCGCATTGCTTTTTAACTTGTACAAATTCCTCGAGTACCAAGAGTTTAGTCGCTCGCGCATTGCTTTTCAAGTCCGCGGACTTATGCACTTTGTCCATGTTAAACCCAGAGTATAGTCGCTCGCGCATTGCTTTTCAAGTCCGCGGACTTATGCACTTTGTCCATGTTAAACCCAGAGTATAGTCGCTCGCGCCTTGCTTTTCATGTCCGCGGACTTATGCACTTTGTCCATGTTAAACCCAGAGTATAGTCGCTCGCGCATTGCTTTTCATGTCCGCGGACTTATGCACTTTGTCCATGTTAAACCCAGAGTATAGTCGCTCGCGCATTGCTTTTTAACTTGTAAAAATTCCTCGAGTACCAAGAGTATAGTCGCTCGCGCATTGCTTTTCAAGTTCGCGGACTTAAGCACTTCGTCCATGTTAAACCCAGAGTATAGTCGCTCGCGCATTGCTTTTCAAGTCCGCGGACTTAAGCACTTTGTCCATGTTAAACCCAGAGTATAGTCGCTCGCGCATTGCTTTTCAAGTCCGCGGACTTATGCACTTTGTCCATGTTAAACCCAGAGTATAGTCGCTCGCGCATTGCTTTTCATGTCCGCGGACTTATGCACTTTGTCCATGTTAAACCCAGAGTATAGTCGCTCGCGCATTGCTTTTCATGTCCGCGGACTTATGCACTTTGTCCATGTTAAACCCAGAGTATAGTCGCTCGCGCATTGCTTTTTAACTTGTAATAATTCCTCGAGTACCGAGAGTATAGTCGCTCGCGCATTTCTTTTAAAGTCCGCGGACTTATGCACTTTGTCCATGTTAAACCCAGAGTATAGTCGCTCGCGCATTGCTTTTTAACTTGTAAAAATTCCTCGAGTACCAAGAGTTTAGTCGCTCGCGCATTGCTTTATAACTTGTAAAAATTCCTCGAGTACCAAGAGTTTAGTCGCTCGCGCATTGCTTTTCAAGTCCGCGGACTTAAGCACTTTGTCCATGTTAAACCCAGAGTATAGTCGCTCGCGCATTGCTTTTCAAGTCCGCGGACTTAAGCACTTTGTCCATGTAAAACCCAGATTATAGTCGCTCGCGCATTGCTTTCCAAGTCCGCGGACTTATGCACTTTGTCCATGTTAAACCCAGAGTATAGTCGCTCGCGCATTGCTTTTTAACTTGTACAAATTCCTCGAGTACCAAGAGTTTAGTCGCTCGCGCATTGCTTTTCAAGTCCGCGGACTTATGCACTTTGTCCATTATAAACCGAGAGTATAGTCGCTCGCGCATTGCTTTTCAAGTCCGCGGACTTATGCACTTTGTCCATGTTAAACCCGGAGTATAGTCGCTCGCGCATTGCTTTTTAACTTGTAAAAATTCCTCGAGTACCAAGAGTTTAGTCGCTCGCGCATTGCTTTTTAAGTCCGCGGACTTATGTACTTTGTCCATGTTAAACCCAGAGTATAGTCGCTCGCGCATTGCTTTTCAAGTCCGCGGACTTATGCACTTTGTCCATGTTAAACCGAGAGTATAGTCGCTCGCGCATTGCTTTTCAAGTCCGTGGACTTATGCACTTTGTTCATGTTAAACCCAGAGAATAGTCGCTCGCGCATTGCTTTTCAAGTCCGCGGACTTATGCACTTTGTCCATGTTAAACCCAGAGTATAGTCGCTCGCGCATTGCTTTTTAACTTGTAAAAATTCCTCCAGTACCAAGAGTTTAGTCGCTCGCGCATTGCTTTTTAACTTGTAAAAATTCCTCGAGTACCAAGAGTTTAGTCGCTCGCGCATTGCTTTTCAAGTCCGCGGACTTATGCACTTTGTCCATGTTAAACCCAGAGTATAGTCGCTCGCGCATTGCTTTTTATCTTGTAAAAATTCCTCGAGTACCAAGAGTTTAGTCGCTCGCGCATTGCTTTTCAAGTCCGCGGACTTATGCACTTTGTCCATGTTAAACCCAGAGTATAGTCGCTCGCGCATTGCTTTTCATGTCCGCGGACTTATGCACTTTGTCCATGTTAAACCCAGAGTATAGTCGCTCGCGCATTGCTTTTCATGTCCGCGGACTTATGCACTTTGTCCATGTTAAACCCAGAGTATAGTCGCTCGCGCATTGCTTTTTAACTTGTAAAAATTCCTCGAGTACCGAGAGTATAGTCGCTCGAGCATTGCTTTTAAAGTCCGCGGACTTATGCACTTTGTCCATGTTAAACTTAGAGTATAGTCGGTCGCGCATTGCTTTTTAACTTATAAAAATTCCTCGAGTACCAAGAGTTTAGTCGCTCGCGCATTGCTTTTTAACTTGTCAAAATTTCTCGAGTACCAAGAGTTTAGTCGCTCGCGCATTGCTTTTCAAGTCCGCGGACTTATGCACTTTGTCTATGTTAAACCCAGAGTATAGTCGCTCGCGCATTGCTTTTCAAGTCCGCGGACTTATGCACTTTGTCCATGTTAAACCCAGAGTATAGTCGCTCGCGCATTGCTTTTCATGTCCGCGGACTTATGCACTTTGTCCATGTTAAACCCAGAGTATAGTCGCTCGCGCGTTGCTTTTTAACTTGTAATAATTCCTCGAGTACCGAGAGTATAGTCGCTCGCGCATTGCTTTTAAAGTCCGCGGACTTATGCACTTTGTCCATGTTAAACCCAGAGTATAGTCGCTCGCGCATTGCTTTTTAACTTGTAAAAATTCCTCGACTACCAAGAGTGTAGTCGCTCGCGCATTGCTTTTTAACTTGTAAAAATTCCTCGAGTACCAAGAGTTTAGTCGCTCGCGCATTGCATTTCAAGTCCGCGGACTTGAGCACTTTGTCCATGTTAAACCCAGAGTATAGTCGCTCGCGCATTGCTTTTCAAGTCCGCGGACTTAAGCACTTTGTCCATGTTAAACCCAGATTATAGTCGCTCGCGCATTGCTTTCCAAGTCCGCGGACTTATGCACTTTGTCCATGTTAAACCCAGATTATAGTCGCTCGCGCATTGCTTTTTAACTTGAACAAATTCCTCGAGTACCAAGAGTTTAGTCGCTCGCGCATTGCTTTTCAAGTCCGCGGACTTATGCACTTTGTCCATGTTAAACCCAGAGTATAGTCGCTCGCGCATTGCTTTTCAAGTCCGCGGACTTATGCACCTTGTCCATGTTAAACCCAGAGTATAGTCGCTCGCGCATTGCTTTTCATGTCCGCGGACTTATGCACTTTATCCATGTTAAACCCAGAGTATAGTCGCTCGCGCATTGCTTTTCATGTCCGCGGACTTATGCACTTTGTCCATGTTAAACCCAGAGTATAGTCGCTCGCGCATTGCTTTTTAACTTGTAAAAATTCCTCGAGTACCGAGAGTATAGTCGCTCGCGCATTGCTTTTCAAGTCCGCGGACTTATGCACTTTGTCCATGTTAAACCCAGAGTATAGTCGCTCGCGCATTGCTTTTCAAGTCCGCGGACTTATGCACTTTGTCCATGTTAAACCCAGAGTATAGTCGCTCGCGCATTGCTTTTCATGTCCTCGGACTTATGCACTTTGTCCATGTTAAACCCAGAGTATAGTCGCTCGCGCATTGCTTTTCATGTCCGCGGACTTATGCACTTTGTCCATGTTAAACCCAGAGTATAGTCGCTCGCGCATTGCTTTTTAACTTGTAAAAATTCCTCGAGTACCGAGAGTATAGTCGCTCGCGCATTGCTTTTCAAGTCCGCGGACTTAAGCACTTTGTCCATGTTAGACCCAGAGTATAGTCGCTCGCGCATTGCTTTTTAACTTGTAAAAATTCCTCCAGTACCAAGAGTTTAGTCGCTCGCGCATTGCTTTTTAACTTGTAAAAATTCCTCGAGTACCAAGAGTTTAGTCGCTCGCGCATTGCTTTTCAAGTCCGCGGACTTATGCACTTTGTCCATGTTAAACCCAGAGTATAGTCGCTCGCGCATTGCTTTTTAACTTGTAAAAATTCCTCGAGTACCAAGAGTTTAGTCGCTCGCGCATTGCTTTTTAAGTCCGCGGACTTATGCACATTGTCCATGTTAAACCTAGAGTATAGTCGCTCGCGCATTGCTTTTCAAGTCCGCGGACTTATGCACTTTGTCCATGTTAAACGCAGAGTATAGTCGCTCGCGCATTGCTTTTTAACTTGTAAAAATTCCTCAGTACCAAGAGTTTAGTCGCTCGCGCATTGCTTTTTAACTTGTAAAAATTCTTCGAGTACCAAGAGTTTAGTCGCTCGCGCATTGCTTTTCAAGTCCGCGGACTTATGCACTTTGTCCATGTTAAACCCAGGGTATAGTCGCTCGCGCATTGCTTTTTAACTTGTAAAAATTCCTCGAGTACCGAGAGTATAGTCGCTCGAGCATTGCTTTTAAAGTCCGCGGACTTATGCACTTTGTCCATGTTAAACCGAGAGTATAGTCGCTCGCGCATTGCTTTTCAAGTCCGCGGACTTATGCACTTTGTCCATGTTAGACCCAGAGTATAGTCGCTCGCGCATTGCTTTTTAACTTGTAAAAATTCCTCCAATACCAAGAGTTTAGTCGCTCGCGCATTGCTTTTTAAGTCCGCGGACTTATGCACATTGTCCATGTTAAACCTAGTGTATAGTCGCTCGCGCATTGCTTTTCAAGTCCGCGGACTTATGCACTTTGTCCATGTTAAACGCAGAGTATAGTCGCTCGCGCATTGCTTTTCAAGTCCGCGGACTTATGCACTTTGTCCATGTTAAACCGAGAGTATAGTCGCTCGCGCATTGCTTTTTAACTCGTAAAAATTCCTCGAGTACCAAGCGTTTAGTCGCTCGCGCATTGCTTTTTAACTTGTAAAAATTCCTCGAGTACCAAGAGTTTAGTCGCTCGCGCATTGCTTTTCAAGTCCGCGGACTTATGCACTTTGTCCATGTTAAACCCAGAGTATAGTCGCTCGCGCATTGCTTTTTAACTTGTAAAAATTCCTCGAGTACCAAGAGTTTAGTCGCTCGCGCATTGCTTTTTAAGTCCGCGGACTTATGCACATTGTCCATGTTAAACCTAGAGTATAGTCGCTCGCGCATTGCTTTTCAAGTCCGCGGACTTATGCACTTTGTCCATGTTAAACGCAGAGTATAGTCGCTCGCGCATTGCTTTTTAACTTGTAAAAATTCCTCAGTACCAAGAGTTTAGTCGCTCGCGCATTGCTTTTTAACTTGTAAAAATTCTTCGAGTACCAAGAGTTTAGTCGCTCGCGCATTGCTTTTCAAGTCCGCGGACTTATGCACTTTGTCCATGTTAAACCCAGAGTATAGTCGCTCGCGCATTGCTTTTCATGTCCTCGGACTTATGCACTTTGTCCATGTTAAACCCAGAGTATAGTCGCTCGCGCATTGCTTTTCATGTCCGCGGACTTATGCACTTTGTCCATGTTAAACCCAGAGTATAGTCGCTCGCGCATTGCTTTTTAACTTGTAAAAATTCCTCGAGTACCGAGAGTATAGTCGCTCGCGCATTGCTTTTAAAGTCCGCGGACTTATGCACTTTGTCCATGTTAAACCCAGAGTATAGTCGCTCGCGCATTGCTTTTTAACTTGTAAAAATTCCTCGAGTACCAAGAGTTTAGTCGCACGCGCATTGCTTTTTAACTTGTAAAAATTCCTCGAGTACCAAGAGTTTAGTCGCTCGCGCATTGCTTTTCAAGTCCGCGGACTTAAGCACTTTGTCCATGTTAAACCCAGAGTATAGTCGCTCGCGCATTGCTTTTCAAGTCCGCGGACTTAAGCACTTTGTCCATGTTAAACCCAGAGTATAGTCGCTCGCGCATTGCTTTTCAAGTCCGCGGACTTATGCACTTTGTCCATGTTAAACCCAGAGTATAGTCGCTCGCGCATTGCTTTTTAACTTGTAAAAATTCCTCGACTACCAAGAGTTTAGTCGCTCGCGCATTGCTTTTTAACTTGTAAAAATTCCTCGAGTACCAAGAGTTTAGTCGCTCGCGCATTGCATTTCAAGTCCGCGGACTTAAGCACTTTGTCCATGTTAAACCCAGAGTATAGTCGCTCGCGCATTGCTTTTCAAGTCCGCGGACTTAAGCACTTTGTCCATGTTAAACCCAGATTATAGTCGCTCGCGCATTGCTTTCCAAGTCCGCGGACTTATGCACTTTGTCCATGTTAAACCCAGAGTATAGTCGCTCGCGCATTGCTTTTTAACTTGTACAAATTCCTCGAGTACCAAGAGTTTAGTCGCTCGCGCATTGCTTTTCAAGTCCGCGGACTTATGCACTTTGTCCATGGTAAACCCAGAGTATAGTCGCTCGCGCATTGCTTTTCAAGTCCGCGGACTTATGCACTTTGTCCATGTTAAACCCAGAGTATAGTCGCTCGCGCATTGCTTTTCATGTCCGCGGACTTATGCACTTTGTCCATGTTAAACCCAGAGTATAGTCGCTCGCGCATTGCTTTTCATGTCCGCGGACTTATGCACTTTGTCCATGTTAAACCCAGAGTATAGTCGCTCGCGCATTGCTTTTTAACTTGTAAAAATTCCTCGAGTACCGAGAGTATAGTCGCTCGCGCATTGCTTTTCAAGTCCGCGGACTTAAGCACTTCGTCCATGTTGAACCCAGAGTATAGTCGCTCGCGCATTGCTTTTCAAGTCCGCGGACTTAAGCACTTTGTCCATGTTAAACCCAGAGTATAGTCGCTCGCGCATTGCTTTTCAAGTCCGCGGACTTATGCACTTTGTCCATGTTAAACCCAGAGTATAGTCGCTCGCGCATTGCTTTTTAACTTGTAAAAATTCCTCGAGTACCAAGAGTTTAGTCGCTCGCGTATTGCTTTTAAACATGTAAAAATTCCTCAAGTACCAAGAGTGTAGTCGCTCGCGCATTGCTTTTTGACTTCTAAAAATTCCTCGAGTACCAAGAGTTTAGTCGCTAGCGCATTGCTTTTCAAGTCCGCGGACTTATGCACTTTGTCCATGTTAAACCCAGAGTATAGTCGCTCGCGCATTGCTTTTCAAGTCCGCGGACTTATGCACTTTGTCCATTATAAACCGAGAGTATAGTCGCTCGCGCATTGCTTTTCAAGTCCGCGGACTTATGCACTTTGTCCATGTTAAACCCGGAGTATAGTCGCTCGCGCATTGCTTTTTAACTTGTAAAAATTCCTCGAGTACCAAGAGTTTAGTCGCTCGCGCATTGCTTTTTAAGTCCGCGGACTTATGTACTTTGTCCATGTTAAACCCAGAGTATAGTCGCTCGCGCATTGCTTTTCAAGTCCGCGGACTTATGCACTTTGTCCATGTTAAACCGAGAGTATAGTCGCTCGCGCATTGCTTTTCAAGTCCGTGGACTTATGCACTTTGTTCATGTTAAACCCAGAGAATAGTCGCTCGCGCATTGCTTTTCAAGTCCGTGGACTTATGCACTTTGTCCATGTTAAACCCAGAGTATAGTCGCTCGCGCATTGCTTTTTAACTTGTAAAAATTCCTCCAGTACCAAGAGTTTAGTCGCTCGCGCATTGCTTTTTAACTTGTAAAAATTCCTCGAGTACCAAGAGTTTAGTCGCTCGCGCATTGCTTTTCAAGTCCGCGGACTTATGCACTTTGTCCATGTTAAACCCAGAGTATAGTCGCTCGCGCATTGCTTTTTAACTTGTAAAAATTCCTCGAGTACCAAGAGTTTAGTCGCTCGCGCATTGCTTTTTAACTTGTAAAAATTCCTCGAGTACCAAGAGTTTAGTCGCTCGCGCATTGCTTTTCAAGTCCGCGGACTTATGCACTTTGTCCATGTTAAACCCAGAGTATAGTCGCTCGCGCATTGCTTTTCATGTCCGCGGACTTATGCACTTTGTCCATGTTAAACCCAGAGTATAGTCGCTCGCGCATTGCTTTTCATGTCCGCGGACTTATGCACTTTGTCCATGTTAAACCCAGAGTATAGTCGCTCGCGCATTGCTTTTTAACTTGTAAAAATTCCTCGAGTACCGAGAGTATAGTCGCTCGAGCATTGCTTTTAAAGTCCGCGGACTTATGCACTTTGTCCATGTTAAACTTAGAGTATAGTCGCTCGCGCGTTGCTTTTTAACTTGTAAAAATTCCTCGAGTACCAAGAGTTTAGTCGCTCGCGCATTGCTTTTTAACTTGTCAAAATTTCTCGAGTACCAAGAGTTTAGTCGCTCGCGCATTGCTTTTCAAGTCCGCGGACTTATGCACTTTGTCTATGTTAAACCCAGAGTATAGTCGCTCGCGCATTGCTTTTCAAGTCCGCGGACTTATGCACTTTGTCCATGTTAAACCCAGAGTATAGTCGCTCGCGCATTGCTTTTCATGTCCGCGGACTTATGCACTTTGTCCATGTTAAACCCAGAGTATAGTCGCTCGCGCGTTGCTTTTTAACTTGTAATAATTCCTCGAGTACCGAGAGTATAGTCGCTCGCGCATTGCTTTTAAAGTCCGCGGACTTATGCACTTTGTCCATGTTAAACCCAGAGTATAGTCGCTCGCGCATTGCTTTTTAACTTGTAAAAATTCCTCGACTACCAAGAGTGTAGTCGCTCGCGCATTGCTTTTTAACTTGTAAAAATTCCTCGAGTACCAAGAGTTTAGTCGCTCGCGCATTGCATTTCAAGTCCGCGGACTTATGCACTTTGTCTATGTTAAACCCAGAGTATAGTCGCTCGCGCATTGCTTTTCAAGTCCGCGGACTTATGCACTTTGTCCATGTTAAACCCAGAGTATAGTCGCTCGCGCATTGCTTTTCATGTCCGCGGACTTATGCACTTTGTCCATGTTAAACCCAGAGTATAGTCGCTCGCGCGTTGCTTTTTAACTTGTAATAATTCCTCGAGTACCGAGAGTATAGTCGCTCGCGCATTGCTTTTAAAGTCCGCGGACTTATGCACTTTGTCCATGTTAAACCCAGAGTATAGTCGCTCGCGCATTGCTTTTTAACTTGTAAAAATTCCTCGACTACCAAGAGTGTAGTCGCTCGCGCATTGCTTTTTAACTTGTAAAAATTCCTCGAGTACCAAGAGTTTAGTCGCTCGCGCATTGCATTTCAAGTCCGCGGACTTGAGCACTTTGTCCATGTTAAACCCAGAGTATAGTCGCTCGCGCATTGCTTTTCAAGTCCGCGGACTTAAGCACTTTGTCCATGTTAAACCCAGATTATAGTCGCTCGCGCATTGCTTTCCAAGTCCGCGGACTTATGCACTTTGTCCATGTTAAACCCAGAGTATAGTCGCTCGCGCATTGCTTTTTAACTTGAACAAATTCCTCGAGTACCAAGAGTTTAGTCGCTCGCGCATTGCTTTTCAAGTCCGCGGACTTATGCACTTTGTCCATGTTAAACCCAGAGTATAGTCGCTCGCGCATTGCTTTTCAAGTCCGCGGACTTATGCACCTTGTCCATGTTAAACCCAGAGTATAGTCGCTCGCGCATTGCTTTTCATGTCCGCGGACTTATGCACTTTATCCATGTTAAACCCAGAGTATAGTCGCTCGCGCATTGCTTTTCATGTCCGCGGACTTATGCACTTTGTCCATGTTAAACCCAGAGTATAGTCGCTCGCGCATTGCTTTTTAACTTGTAAAAATTCCTCGAGTACCGAGAGTATAGTCGCTCGCGCATTGCTTTTCAAGTCCGCGGACTTATGCACTTTGTCCATGTTAAACCCAGAGTATAGTCGCTCGCGCATTGCTTTTCAAGTCCGCGGACTTATGCACTTTGTCCATGTTAAACCCAGAGTATAGTCGCTCGCGCATTGCTTTTCATGTCCTCGGACTTATGCACTTTGTCCATGTTAAACCCAGAGTATAGTCGCTCGCGCATTGCTTTTCATGTCCGCGGACTTATGCACTTTGTCCATGTTAAACCCAGAGTATAGTCGCTCGCGCATTGCTTTTTAACTTGTAAAAATTCCTCGAGTACCGAGAGTATAGTCGCTCGCGCATTGCTTTTCAAGTCCGCGGACTTAAGCACTTTGTCCATGTTAGACCCAGAGTATAGTCGCTCGCGCATTACTTTTTAACTTGTAAAAATTCCTCCAGTACCAAGAGTTTAGTCGCTCGCGCATTGCTTTTTAACTTGTAAAAATTCCTCGAGTACCAAGAGTTTAGTCGCTCGCGCATTGCTTTTCAAGTCCGCGGACTTATGCACTTTGTCCATGTTAAACCCAGAGTATAGTCGCTCGCGCATTGCTTTTTAACTTGTAAAAATTCCTCGAGTACCAAGAGTTTAGTCGCTCGCGCATTGCTTTTTAAGTCCGCGGACTTATGCACATTGTCCATGTTAAACCTAGAGTATAGTCGCTCGCGCATTGCTTTTCAAGTCCGCGGACTTATGCACTTTGTCCATGTTAAACGCAGAGTATAGTCGCTCGCGCATTGCTTTTTAACTTGTAAAAATTCCTCAGTACCAAGAGTTTAGTCGCTCGCGCATTGCTTTTTAACTTGTAAAAATTCTTCGAGTACCAAGAGTTTAGTCGCTCGCGCATTGCTTTTCAAGTCCGCGGACTTATGCACTTTGTCCATGTTAAACCCAGGGTATAGTCGCTCGCGCATTGCTTTTTAACTTGTAAAAATTCCTCGAGTACCGAGAGTATAGTCGCTCGAGCATTGCTTTTAAAGTCCGCGGACTTATGCACTTTGTCCATGTTAAACCGAGAGTATAGTCGCTCGCGCATTGCTTTTCAAGTCCGCGGACTTATGCACTTTGTCCATGTTAGACCCAGAGTATAGTCGCTCGCGCATTGCTTTTTAACTTGTAAAAATTCCTCCAATACCAAGAGTTTAGTCGCTCGCGCATTGCTTTTTAAGTCCGCGGACTTATGCACATTGTCCATGTTAAACCTAGTGTATAGTCGCTCGCGCATTGCTTTTCAAGTCCGCGGACTTATGCACTTTGTCCATGTTAAACGCAGAGTATAGTCGCTCGCGCATTGCTTTTCAAGTCCGCGGACTTATGCACTTTGTCCATGTTAAACCGAGAGTATAGTCGCTCGCGCATTGCTTTTTAACTCGTAAAAATTCCTCGAGTACCAAGCGTTTAGTCGCTCGCGCATTGCTTTTTAACTTGTAAAAATTCCTCGAGTACCAAGAGTTTAGTCGCTCGCGCATTGCTTTTCAAGTCCGCGGACTTATGCACTTTGTCCATGTTAAACCCAGAGTATAGTCGCTCGCGCATTGCTTTTTAACTTGTAAAAATTCCTCGAGTACCAAGAGTTTAGTCGCTCGCGCATTGCTTTTTAAGTCCGCGGACTTATGCACATTGTCCATGTTAAACCTAGAGTATAGTCGCTCGCGCATTGCTTTTCAAGTCCGCGGACTTATGCACTTTGTCCATGTTAAACGCAGAGTATAGTCGCTCGCGCATTGCTTTTTAACTTGTAAAAATTCCTCAGTACCAAGAGTTTAGTCGCTCGCGCATTGCTTTTTAACTTGTAAAAATTCTTCGAGTACCAAGAGTTTAGTCGCTCGCGCATTGCTTTTCAAGTCCGCGGACTTATGCACTTTGTCCATGTTAAACCCAGAGTATAGTCGCTCGCGCATTGCTTTTCATGTCCTCGGACTTATGCACTTTGTCCATGTTAAACCCAGAGTATAGTCGCTCGCGCATTGCTTTTCATGTCCGCGGACTTATGCACTTTGTCCATGTTAAACCCAGAGTATAGTCGCTCGCGCATTGCTTTTTAACTTGTAAAAATTCCTCGAGTACCGAGAGTATAGTCGCTCGCGCATTGCTTTTAAAGTCCGCGGACTTATGCACTTTGTCCATGTTAAACCCAGAGTATAGTCGCTCGCGCATTGCTTTTTAACTTGTAAAAATTCCTCGAGTACCAAGAGTTTAGTCGCACGCGCATTGCTTTTTAACTTGTAAAAATTCCTCGAGTACCAAGAGTTTAGTCGCTCGCGCATTGCTTTTCAAGTCCGCGGACTTAAGCACTTTGTCCATGTTAAACCCAGAGTATAGTCGCTCGCGCATTGCTTTTCAAGTCCGCGGACTTAAGCACTTTGTCCATGTTAAACCCAGAGTATAGTCGCTCGCGCATTGCTTTTCAAGTCCGCGGACTTATGAACTTTGTCCATGTTAAACCCAGAGTATAGTCGCTCGCGCATTGCTTTTTAACTTGTAAAAATTCCTCGACTACCAAGAGTTTAGTCGCTCGCGCATTGCTTTTTAACTTGTAAAAATTCCTCGAGTACCAAGAGTTTAGTCGCTCGCGCATTGCATTTCAAGTCCGCGGACTTAAGCACTTTGTCCATGTTAAACCCAGAGTATAGTCGCTCGCGCATTGCTTTTCAAGTCCGCGGACTTAAGCACTTTGTCCATGTTAAACCCAGATTATAGTCGCTCGCGCATTGCTTTCCAAGTCCGCGGACTTATGCACTTTGTCCATGTTAAACCCAGAGTATAGTCGCTCGCGCATTGCTTTTTAACTTGTACAAATTCCTCGAGTACCAAGAGTTTAGTCGCTCGCGCATTGCTTTTCAAGTCCGCGGACTTATGCACTTTGTCCATGGTAAACCCAGAGTATAGTCGCTCGCGCATTGCTTTTCAAGTCCGCGGACTTATGCACTTTGTCCATGTTAAACCCAGAGTATAGTCGCTCGCGCATTGCTTTTCATGTCCGCGGACTTATGCACTTTGTCCATGTTAAACCCAGAGTATAGTCGCTCGCGCATTGCTTTTCATGTCCGCGGACTTATGCACTTTGTCCATGTTAAACCCAGAGTATAGTCGCTCGCGCATTGCTTTTTAACTTGTAAAAATTCCTCGAGTACCGAGAGTATAGTCGCTCGCGCATTGCTTTTCAAGTCCGCGGACTTAAGCACTTCGTCCATGTTGAACCCAGAGTATAGTCGCTCGCGCATTGCTTTTCAAGTCCGCGGACTTAAGCACTTTGTCCATGTTAAACCCAGAGTATAGTCGCTCGCGCATTGCTTTTCAAGTCCGCGGACTTATGCACTTTGTCCATGTTAAACCCAGAGTATAGTCGCTCGCGCATTGCTTTTTAACTTGTAAAAATTCCTCGAGTACCAAGAGTTTAGTCGCTCGCGTATTGCTTTTAAACATGTAAAAATTCCTCAAGTACCAAGAGTGTAGTCGCTCGCGCATTGCTTTTTGACTTCTAAAAATTCCTCGAGTACCAAGAGTTTAGTCGCTAGCGCATTGCTTTTCAAGTCCGCGGACTTATGCACTTTGTCCATGTTAAACCCAGAGTATAGTCGCTCGCGCATTGCTTTTCAAGTCCGCGGACTTATGCACTTTGTCCATTATAAACCGAGAGTATAGTCGCTCGCGCATTGCTTTTCAAGTCCGCGGACTTATGCACTTTGTCCATGTTAAACCCGGAGTATAGTCGCTCGCGCATTGCTTTTTAACTTGTAAAAATTCCTCGAGTACCAAGAGTTTAGTCGCTCGCGCATTGCTTTTTAAGTCCGCGGACTTATGTACTTTGTCCATGTTAAACCCAGAGTATAGTCGCTCGCGCATTGCTTTTCAAGTCCGCGGACTTATGCACTTTGTCCATGTTAAACCGAGAGTATAGTCGCTCGCGCATTGCTTTTCAAGTCCGTGGACTTATGCACTTTGTTCATGTTAAACCCAGAGAATAGTCGCTCGCGCATTGCTTTTCAAGTCCGCGGACTTATGCACTTTGTCCATGTTAAACCCAGAGTATAGTCGCTCGCGCATTGCTTTTTAACTTGTAAAAATTCCTCCAGTACCAAGAGTTTAGTCGCTCGCGCATTGCTTTTTAACTTGTAAAAATTCCTCGAGTACCAAGAGTTTAGTCGCTCGCGCATTGCTTTTCAAGTCCGCGGACTTATGCACTTTGTCCATGTTAAACCCAGAGTATAGTCGCTCGCGCATTGCTTTTTAACTTGTAAAAATTCCTCGAGTACCAAGAGTTTAGTCGCTCGCGCATTGCTTTTTAACTTGTAAAAATTCCTCGAGTACCAAGAGTTTAGTCGCTCGCGCATTGCTTTTCAAGTCCGCGGACTTATGCACTTTGTCCATGTTAAACCCAGAGTATAGTCGCTCGCGCATTGCTTTTCATGTCCGCGGACTTATGCACTTTGTCCATGTTAAACCCAGAGTATAGTCGCTCGCGCATTGCTTTTCATGTCCGCGGACTTATGCACTTTGTCCATGTTAAACCCAGAGTATAGTCGCTCGCGCATTGCTTTTTAACTTGTAAAAATTCCTCGAGTACCGAGAGTATAGTCGCTCGAGCATTGCTTTTAAAGTTCGCGGACTTATGCACTTTGTCCATGTTAAACTTAGAGTATAGTCGCTCGCGCGTTGCTTTTTAACTTGTAAAAATTCCTCGAGTACCAAGAGTTTAGTCGCTCGCGCATTGCTTTTTAACTTGTCAAAATTTCTCGAGTACCAAGAGTTTAGTCGCTCGCGCATTGCTTTTCAAGTCCGCGGACTTATGCACTTTGTCTATGTTAAACCCAGAGTATAGTCGCTCGCGCATTGCTTTTCAAGTCCGCGGACTTATGCACTTTGTCCATGTTAAACCCAGAGTATAGTCGCTCGCGCATTGCTTTTCATGTCCGCGGACTTATGCACTTTGTCCATGTTAAACCCAGAGTATAGTCGCTCGCGCGTTGCTTTTTAACTTGTAATAATTCCTCGAGTACCGAGAGTATAGTCGCTCGCGCATTGCTTTTAAAGTCCGCGGACTTATGCACTTTGTCCATGTTAAACCCAGAGTATAGTCGCTCGCGCATTGCTTTTTAACTTGTAAAAATTCCTCGACTACCAAGAGTGTAGTCGCTCGCGCATTGCTTTTTAACTTGTAAAAATTCCTCGAGTACCAAGAGTTTAGTCGCTCGCGCATTGCATTTCAAGTCCGCGGACTTAAGCACTTTGTCCATGTTAAACCCAGAGTATAGTCGCTCGCGCATTGCTTTTCAAGTCCGCGGACTTAAGCACTTTGTCCATGTTAAACCCAGATTATAGTCGCTCGCGCATTGCTTTCCAAGTCCGCGGACTTATGCACTTTGTCCATGTTAAACCCAGAGTATAGTCGCTCGCGCATTGCTTTTTAACTTGAACAAATTCCTCGAGTACCAAGAGTTTAGTCGCTCGCGCATTGCTTTTCAAGTCCGCGGACTTATGCACTTTGTCCATGTTAAACCCAGAGTATAGTCGCTCGCGCATTGCTTTTCAAGTCCGCGGACTTATGCACCTTGTCCATGTTAAACCCAGAGTATAGTCGCTCGCGCATTGCTTTTCATGTCCGCGGACTTATGCACTTTGTCCATGTTAAACCCAGAGTATAGTCGCTCGCGCATTGCTTTTCATGTCCGCGGACTTATGCACTTTGTCCATGTTAAACCCAGAGTATAGTCGCTCGCGCATTGCTTTTTAACTTGTAAAAATTCCTCGAGTACCGAGAGTATAGTCGCTCGCGCATTGCTTTTCAAGTCCGCGGACTTATGCACTTTGTCCATGTTAAACCCAGAGTATAGTCGCTCGCGCATTGCTTTTCAAGTCCGCGGACTTATGCACTTTGTCCATGTTAAACCCAGAGTATAGTCGCTCGCGCATTGCTTTTCATGTCCTCGGACTTATGCACTTTGTCCATGTTAAACCCAGAGTATAGTCGCTCGCGCATTGCTTTTCATGTCCGCGGACTTATGCACTTTGTCCATGTTAAACCCAGAGTATAGTCGCTCGCGCATTGCTTTTTAACTTGTAAAAATTCCTCGAGTACCGAGAGTATAGTCGCTCGCGCATTGCTTTTCAAGACCGCGGACTTAAGCACTTTGTCCATGTTAGACCCAGAGTATAGTCGCTCGCGCATTGCTTTTTAACTTGTAAAAATTCCTCCAGTACCAAGAGTTTAGTCGCTCGCGCATTGCTTTTTAAGTCCGCGGACTTATGCACATTGTCCATGTTAAACCTAGAGTATAGTCGCTCGCGCATTGCTTTTCAAGTCCGCGGACTTATGCACTTTGTCCATGTTAAACGCAGAGTATAGTCGCTCGCGCATTGCTTTTCAAGTCCGCGGACTTATGCACTTTGTCCATGTTAAACCGAGAGTATAGTCGCTCGCGCATTGCTTTTTAACTCGTAAAAATTCCTCGAGTACCAAGAGTTTAGTCGCTCGCGCATTGCTTTTTAACTTGTAAAAATTCCTCGAGTACCAAGAGTTTAGTCGCTCGCGCATTGCTTTTCAAGTCCGCGGACTTATGCACTTTGTCCATGTTAAACCCAGAGTATAGTCGCTCGCGCATTGCTTTTTAACTTGTAAAAATTCCTCGAGTACCAAGAGTTTAGTCGCTCGCGCATTGCTTTTTAAGTCTGCGGACTTATGCACATTGTCCATGTTAAACCTAGAGTATAGTCGCTCGCGCATTGCTTTTCAAGTCCGCGGACTTATGCACTTTGTCCATGTTAAACGCAGAGTATAGTCGCTCGCGCATTGCTTTTTAACTTGTAAAAATTCCTCAGTACCAAGAGTTTAGTCGCTCGCGCATTGCTTTTTAACTTGTAAAAATTCTTCGAGTACCAAGAGTTTAGTCGCTCGCGCATTGCTTTTCAAGTCCGCGGACTTATGCACTTTGTCCATGTTAAACCCAGAGTATAGTCGCTCGCGCATTGCTTTTTAACTTGTAAAAATTCCTCGAGTACCGAGAGTATAGTCGCTCGAGCATTGCTTTTAAAGTCCGCGGACTTATGCACTTTGTCCATGTTAAACTTAGGATATAGTCGCTCGCGCCTTGCTTTCTAACTTGTAAAAATTCCTCGAGTACCAAGAGTTTAGTCGCTCGCGCATTGCTTTTTAACTTGTAAAAATTCCTCGAGTACCAAGAGTTTAGTCGCTCGCGCATTGCTTTTCAAGTCCGCGGACTTATGCACTTTGTCCATGTTAAACCCAGAGTATAGTCGCTCGCGCATTGCTTTTCAAGTCCGCGGACTTATGCACTTTGTCCATGTTAAACCCAGAGTATAGTCGCTCGCGCATTGCTTTTCATGTCCTCGGACTTATGCACTTTGTCCATGTTAAACTTAGAGTATAGTCGCTCGCGCATTGCTTTTATTGTCCGCGGACTTATGCACTTTGTCCATGTTAAACCCAGAGTATAGTCGCTCGCGCATTGCTTTTTAACTTGTAAAAATTCCTCGAGTACCGAGAGTATAGTCGCTCGCGCATTGCTTTTAAAGTCCGCGGACTTATGCACTTTGTCCATGTTAAACCCAGAGTATAGTCGCTCGCGCATTGCTTTTTAACTTGTAAAAATTCCTCGAGTACCAAGAGTTTAGTCGCACGCGCATTGCTTTTTAACTTGTAAAAATTCCTCGAGTACCAAGAGTTTAGTCGCTCGCGCATTGCTTTTCAAGTCCGCGGACTTAAGCACTTTGTCCATGTTAAACCCAGAGTATAGTCGCTCGCGCATTGCTTTTCAAGTCCGCGGACTTAAGCACTTTGTCCATGTTAAACCCAGAGTATAGTCGCTCGCGCATTGCTTTTCAAGTCCGCGGACTTATGCACTTTGTCCATGTTAAACCCAGAGTATAGTCGCTCGCGCATTGCTTGTTAACTTGTAAAAATTCCTCGACTACCAAGAGTTTAGTCGCTCGCGCATTGCTTTTTAACTTGTAAAAATTCCTCGAGTACCAAGAGTTTAGTCGCTCGCGCATTGCATTTCAAGTCCGCGGACTTAAGCACTTTGTCCATGTTAAACCCAGAGTATAGTCGCTCGCGCATTGCTTTTCAAGTCCGCGGACTTAAGCACTTTGTCCATGTTAAACCCAGATTATAGTCGCTCGCGCATTGCTTTCCAAGTCCGCGGACTTATGCACTTTGTCCATGTTAAACCCAGAGTATAGTCGCTCGCGCATTGCTTTTTAACTTGTACAAATTCCTCGAGTACCAAGAGTTTAGTCGCTCGCGCATTGCTTTTCAAGTCCGCGGACTTATGCACTTTGTCCATGTTAAACCCAGAGTATAGTCGCTCGCGCATTGCTTTTCAAGTCCGCGGACTTATGCACTTTGTCCATGTTAAACCCAGAGTATAGTCGCTCGCGCATTGCTTTTCATGTCCGCGGACTTATGCACTTTGTCCATGTTAAACCCAGATTATAGTCGCTCGCGCATTGCTTTTCATGTCCGCGGACTTATGCACTTTGTCCATGTTAAACCCAGAGTATAGTCGCTCGCGCATTGCTTTTTAACTTGTAAAAATTCCTCGAGTACCGAGAGTATAGTCGCTCGCGCATTGCTTTTCAAGTCCGCGGACTTAAGCACTTCGTCCATGTTGAACCCAGAGTATAGTCGCTCGCGCATTGCTTTTCAAGTCCGCGGACTTAAGCACTTTGTCCATGTTAAACCCAGAGTATAGTCGCTCGCGCATTGCTTTTCAAGTCCGCGGACTTATGCACTTTGTCCATGTTAAACCCAGAGTATAGTCGCTCGCGCATTGCTTTTTAACTTGTAAAAATTCCTCGAGTACCAAGAGTTTAGTCGCTCGCGCATTGCATTTCAAGTCCGCGGACTTAAGCACTTTGTCCATGTTAAACCCAGAGTATAGTCGCTCGCGCATTGCTTTTCAAGTCCGCGGACTTAAGCACTTTGTCCATGTTAAACCCAGATTATAGTCGCTCGCGCATTGCTTTCCAAGTCCGCGGACTGATGCACTTTGTCCATGTTAAACCCAGAGTATAGTCGCTCGCGCATTGCTTTTTAACTTGTACAAATTCCTCGAGTACCAAGAGTATAGTCGCTCGCGCATTGCTTTTAAAGTCCGCGGACTTATGCACTTTGTCCATGTTAAACCCAGAGTATAGTCGCTCGCGCATTGCTTTTCAAGTCCGCGGACTTATGCACTTTGTCCATGTTAAACCGAGAGTATAGTCGCTCGCGCATTGCTTTTCAAGTCCGTGGACTTATGCACTTTGTTCATGTTAAACCCAGAGAATAGTCGCTCGCGCATTGCTTTTCAAGTCCGCGGACTTATGCACTTTGTCCATGTTAAACCCAGAGTATAGTCGCTCGCGCATTGCTTTTTAACTTGTAAAAATTCCTCCAGTACCAAGAGTTTAGTCGCTCGCGCATTGCTTTTTAACTTGTAAAAATTCCTCGAGTACCAAGAGTTTAGTCGCTCGCGCATTGCTTTTCAAGTCCGCGGACTTATGCACTTTGTCCATGTTAAACCCAGAGTATAGTCGCTCGCGCATTGCTTTTCATGTCCGCGGACTTATGCACTTTGTCCATGTTAAACCCAGAGTATAGTCGCTCGCGCATTGCTTTTTAACTTGTAAAAATTCCTCGAGTACCGAGAGTATAGTCGCTCGAGCATTGCTTTTAAAGTCCGCGGACTTATGCACTTTGTCCATGTTAAACTTAGAGTATAGTCGCTCGCGCATTGCTTTTTAACTTGTAAAAATTCCTCGAGTACCAAGAGTTTAGTCGCTCGCGCATTGCTTTTTAACTTGTCAAAATTTCTCGAGTACCAAGAGTTTAGTCGCTCGCGCATTGCTTTTCAAGTCCGCGGACTTATGCACTTTGTCTATGTTAAACCCAGAGTATAGTCGCTCGCGCATTGCTTTTCAAGTCCGCGGACTTATGCACTTTGTCCATGTTAAACCCAGAGTATAGTCGCTCGCGCATTGCTTTTCATGTCCGCGGACTTATGCACTTTGTCCATGTTAAACCCAGAGTATAGTCGCTCGCGCATTGCTTTTCATGTCCGCGGACTTATGCACTTTGTCCATGTTAAACCCAGAGTATAGTCGCTCGCGCGTTGCTTTTTAACTTGTAATAATTCCTCGAGTACCGAGAGTATAGTCGCTCGCGCATTGCTTTTAAAGTCCGCGGACTTATGCACTTTGTCCATGTTAAACCCAGAGTATAGTCGCTCGCGCATTGCTTTTTAACTTGTAAAAATTCCTCGACTACCAAGAGTGTAGTCGCTCGCGCATTGCTTTTTAACTTGTAAAAATTCCTCGAGTACCAAGAGTTTAGTCGCTCGCGCATTGCATTTCAAGTCCGCGGACTTAAGCACTTTGTCCATGTTAAACCCAGAGTATAGTCGCTCGCGCATTGCTTTTCATGTCCTCGGACTTATGCACTTTGTCCATGTTAAACTTAGAGTATAGTCGCTCGCGCATTGCTTTTATTGTCCGCGGACTTATGCACTTTGTCCATGTTAAACCCAGAGTATAGTCGCTCGCGCATTGCTTTTTAACTTGTAAAAATTCCTCGAGTACCGAGAGTATAGTCGCTCGCGCATTGCTTTTAAAGTCCGCGGACTTATGCACTTTGTCCATGTTAAACCCAGAGTATAGTCGCTCGCGCATTGCTTTTTAACTTGTAAAAATTCCTCGAGTACCAAGAGTTTAGTCGCACGCGCATTGCTTTTTAACTTGTAAAAATTCCTCGAGTACCAAGAGTTTAGTCGCTCGCGCATTGCTTTTCAAGTCCGCGGACTTAAGCACTTTGTCCATGTTAAACCCAGAGTATAGTCGCTCGCGCATTGCTTTTCAAGTCCGCGGACTTAAGCACTTTGTCCATGTTAAACCCAGAGTATAGTCGCTCGCGCATTGCTTTGCAAGTCCGCGGACTTATGCACTTTGTCCATGTTAAACCCAGAGTATAGTCGCTCGCGCATTGCTTGTTAACTTGTAAAAATTCCTCGACTACCAAGAGTTTAGTCGCTCGCGCATTGCTTTTTAACTTGTAAAAATTCCTCGAGTACCAAGAGTTTAGTCGCTCGCGCATTGCATTTCAAGTCCGCGGACTTAAGCACTTTGTCCATGTTAAACCCAGAGTATAGTCGCTCGCGCATTGCTTTTCAAGTCCGCGGACTTAAGCACTTTGTCCATGTTAAACCCAGATTATAGTCGCTCGCGCATTGCTTTCCAAGTCCGCGGACTTATGCACTTTGTCCATGTTAAACCCAGAGTATAGTCGCTCGCGCATTGCTTTTTAACTTGTACAAATTCCTCGAGTACCAAGAGTTTAGTCGCTCGCGCATTGCTTTTCAAGTCCGCGGACTTATGCACTTTGTCCATGTTAAACCCAGAGTATAGTCGCTCGCGCATTGCTTTTCAAGTCCGCGGACTTATGCACTTTGTCCATGTTAAACCCAGAGTATAGTCGCTCGCGCATTGCTTTTCATGTCCGCGGACTTATGCACTTTGTCCATGTTAAACCCAGAGTATAGTCGCTCGCGCATTGCTTTTCATGTCCGCGGACTTATGCACTTTGTCCATGTTAAACCCAGAGTATAGTCGCTCGCGCATTGCTTTTTAACTTGTAAAAATTCCTCGAGTACCGAGAGTATAGTCGCTCGCGCATTGCTTTTCAAGTCCGCGGACTTAAGCACTTCGTCCATGTTGAACCCAGAGTATAGTCGCTCGCGCATTGCTTTTCAAGTCCGCGGACTTAAGCACTTTGTCCATGTTAAACCCAGAGTATAGTCGCTCGCGCATTGCTTTTCAAGTCCGCGGACTTATGCACTTTGTCCATGTTAAACCCAGAGTATAGTCGCTCGCGCATTGCTTTTTAACTTGTAAAAATTCCTCGAGTACCAAGAGTTTAGTCGCTCGCGCATTGCATTTCAAGTCCGCGGACTTAAGCACTTTGTCCATGTTAAACCCAGAGTATAGTCGCTCGCGCATTGCTTTTCAAGTCCGCGGACTTAAGCACTTTGTCCATGTTAAACCCAGATTATAGTCGCTCGCGCATTGCTTTCCAAGTCCGCGGACTTATGCACTTTGTCCATGTTAAACCCAGAGTATAGTCGCTCGCGCATTGCTTTTTAACTTGTACAAATTCCTCGAGTACCAAGAGTATAGTCGCTCGCGCATTGCTTTTAAAGTCCGCGGACTTATGCACTTTGTCCATGTTAAACCCAGAGTATAGTCGCTCGCGCATTGCTTTTCAAGTCCGCGGACTTATGCACTTTGTCCATGTTAAACCGAGAGTATAGTCGCTCGCGCATTGCTTTTCAAGTCCGTGGACTTATGCACTTTGTTCATGTTAAACCCAGAGAATAGTCGCTCGCGCATTGCTTTTCAAGTCCGCGGACTTATGCACTTTGTCCATGTTAAACCCAGAGTATAGTCGCTCGCGCATTGCTTTTTAACTTGTAAAAATTCCTCCAGTACCAAGAGTTTAGTCGCTCGCGCATTGCTTTTTAACTTGTAAAAATTCCTCGAGTACCAAGAGTTTAGTCGCTCGCGCATTGCTTTTCAAGTCCGCGGACTTATGCACTTTGTCCATGTTAAACCCAGAGTATAGTCGCTCGCGCATTGCTTTTCATGTCCGCGGACTTATGCACTTTGTCCATGTTAAACCCAGAGTATAGTCGCTCGCGCATTGCTTTTAAACTTGTAAAAATTCCTCGAGTACCGAGAGTATAGTCGCTCGAGCATTGCTTTTAAAGTCCGCGGACTTATGCACTTTGTCCATGTTAAACTTAGAGTATAGTCGCTCGCGCATTGCTTTTTAACTTGTAAAAATTCCTCGAGTACCAAGAGTTTAGTCGCTCGCGCATTGCTTTTTAACTTGTCAAAATTTCTCGAGTACCAAGAGTTTAGTCGCTCGCGCATTGCTTTTCAAGTCCGCGGACTTATGCACTTTGTCTATGTTAAACCCAGAGTATAGTCGCTCGCGCATTGCTTTTCAAGTCCGCGGACTTATGCACTTTGTCCATGTTAAACCCAGAGTATAGTCGCTCGCGCATTGCTTTTCATGTCCGCGGACTTATGCACTTTGTCCATGTTAAACCCAGAGTATAGTCGCTCGCGCATTGCTTTTCATGTCCGCGGACTTATGCACTTTGTCCATGTTAAACCAAGAGTATAGTCGCTCGCGCGTTGCTTTTTAACTTGTAATAATTCCTCGAGTACCGAGAGTATAGTCGCTCGCGCATTGCTTTTAAAGTCCGCGGACTTATGCACTTTGTCCATGTTAAACCCAGAGTATAGTCGCTCGCGCATTGCTTTTTAACTTGTAAAAATTCCTCGACTACCAAGAGTGTAGTCGCTCGCGCATTGCTTTTTAACTTGTAAAAATTCCTCGAGTACCAAGAGTTTAGTCGCTCGCGCATTGCATTTCAAGTCCGCGGACTTAAGCACTTTGTCCATGTTAAACCCAGAGTATAGTCGCTCGCGCATTGCTTTTCAAGTCCGCGGACTTAAGCACTTTGTCCATGTTAAACCCAGATTATAGTCGCTCGCGCATTGCTTTCCAAGTCCGCGGACTTATGCACTTTGTTCATGTTAAACCCAGAGTATAGTCGCTCGCGCATTGCTTTTTAACTTGAACAAATTCCTCGAGTACCAAGAGTTTAGTCGCTCGCGCATTGCTTTTCAAGTCCGCGGACTTATGCACTTTGTCCATGTTAAACCCAGAGTATAGTCGCTCGCGCATTGCTTTTCAAGTCCGCGGACTTATGCACTTTGTCCATGTTAAACCCAGAGTATAGTCGCTCGCGCATTGCTTTTCATGTCCGCGGACTTATGCACTTTGTCCATGTTAAACCCAGAGTATAGTCGCTCGCGCATTGCTTTTCATGTCCGCGGACTTATGCACTTTGTCCATGTTAAACCCAGAGTATAGTCGCTCGCGCATTGCTTTTTAACTTGTAAAAATTCCTCGAGTACCGAGAGTATAGTCGCTCGCGCATTGCTTTTCAAGTCCGCGGACTTATGCACTTTGTCCATGTTAAACCCAGAGTATAGTCGCTCGCGCATTGCTTTTCAAGTCCGCGGACTTATGCACTTTGTCCATGTTAAACCCAGAGTATAGTCGCTCGCGCATTGCTTTTCATGTCCTCGGACTTATGCACTTTGTCCATGTTAAACCCAGAGTATAGTCGCTCGCGCATTGCTTTTCATGTCCGCGGACTTATGCACTTTGTCCATGTTAAACCCAGAGTATAGTCGCTCGCGCATTGCTTTTTAACTTGTAAAAATTCCTCGAGTACCGAGAGTATAGTCGCTCGCGCATTGCTTTTCAAGTCCGCGGACTTAAGCACTTTGTCCATGTTAAACCAAGAGTATAGTCGCTCGCGCATTGCTTTTCAAGTCCGCGGACTTATGCACTTTGTCCATGTTAAACCCAGAGTATAGTCGCTCGCGCATTGCTTTTTAACTTTTAAAAATTCCTCGAGTACCAAGAGTTTAGTCGCTCGCGTATTGCTTTTAAACATGTAAAAATTCCTCAAGTACCAAGAGTGTAGTCGCTCGCGCATTGCTTTTTGACTTCTAAAAATTCCTCGAGTACCAAGAGTTTAGTCGCTAGCGCATTGCTTTTCAAGTCCGCGGACTTATGCACTTTGTCCATGTTAAACCCAGAGTATAGTCGCTCGCGCATTGCTTTTTAACTTGTAAAAATTCCTCGAGTACCAAGAGTTTAGTCGGTCGCGCATTGCTTTTTAACTCGTAAAAATTCCTCGAGTACCAAGAGTTTAGTCGCTCGCGCATTGCTTTTCAAGTCCGCGGACTTATGCACTTTGTCCATGTTAAACCCAGAGTATAGTCGCTCGCGCATTGCTTTTTAACTTGTAAAAATTCCTCGAGTACCAAGAGTTTAGTCGCTCGCGCATTGCTTTTTAAGTCCGCGGACTTATGCACATTGTCCATGTTAAACCTAGAGTATAGTCGCTCGCGCATTGCTTTTCAAGTCCGCGGACTTATGCACTTTGTCCATGTTAAACGCAGAGTATAGTCGCTCGCGCATTGCTTTTTAACTTGTAAAAATTCCTCAGTACCAAGAGTTTAGTCGCTCGCGCATTGCTTTTTAACTTGTAAAAATTCTTCGAGTACCAAGAGTTTAGTCGCTCGCGCATTGCTTTTCAAGTCCGCGGACTTATGCACTTTGTCCATGTTAAACCCAGAGTATAGTCGCTCGCGCATTGCTTTTTAACTTGTAAAAATTCCTCGAGTACCGAGAGTATAGTCGCTCGAGCATTGCTTTTAAAGTCCGCGGACTTATGCACTTTGTCCATGTTAAACTTAGGATATAGTCGCTCGCGCCATGCTTTCTAACTTGTAAAAATTCCTCGAGTACCAAGAGTTTAGTCGCTCGCGCATTGCTTTTTAACTTGTAAAAATTCCTCGAGTACCAAGAGTTTAGTCGCTCGCGCATTGCTTTTCAAGTCCGCGGACTTATGCACTTTGTCCATGTTAAACCCAGAGTATAGTCGCTCGCGCATTGCTTTTCAAGTCCGCGGACTTATGCACTTTGTCCATGTTAAACCCAGAGTATAGTCGCTCGCGCATTGCTTTTCATGTCCTCGGACTTATGCACTTTGTCCATGTTAAACTTAGAGTATAGTCGCTCGCGCATTGCTTTTATTGTCCGCGGACTTATGCACTTTGTCCATGTTAAACCCAGAGTATAGTCGCTCGCGCATTGCTTTTTAACTTGTAAAAATTCCTCGAGTACCGAGAGTATAGTCGCTCGCGCATTGCTTTTAAAGTCCGCGGACTTATGCACTTTGTCCATGTTAAACCCAGAGTATAGTCGCTCGCGCATTGCTTTTTAACTTGTAAAAATTCCTCGAGTACCAAGAGTTTAGTCGCACGCGCATTGCTTTTTAACTTGTAAAAATTCCTCGAGTACCAAGAGTTTAGTCGCTCGCGCATTGCTTTTCAAGTCCGCGGACTTAAGCACTTTGTCCATGTTAAACCCAGAGTATAGTCGCTCGCGCATTGCTTTTCAAGTCCGCGGACTTAAGCACTTTGTCCATGTTAAACCCAGAGTATAGTCGCTCGCGCATTGCTTTTCAAGTCCGCGGACTTAAGCACTTTGTCCATGTTAAACCCAGAGTATAGTCGCTCGCGCATTGCTTTTCAAGTCCGCGGACTTATGCACTTTGTCCATGTTAAACCCAGAGTATAGTCGCTCGCGCATTGCTTGTTAACTTGTAAAAATTCCTCGACTACCAAGAGTTTAGTCGCTCGCGCATTGCTTTTTAACTTGTAAAAATTCCTCGAGTACCAAGAGTTTAGTCGCTCGCGCATTGCATTTCAAGTCCGCGGACTTAAGCACTTTGTCCATGTTAAACCCAGAGTATAGTCGCTCGCGTATTGCTTTTCAAGTCCGCGGACTTAAGCACTTTGTCCATGTTAAACCCAGAGTATAGTCGCTCGCGCATTGCTTTTCAAGTCCGCGGACTTATGCACTTTGTCCATGTTAAACCCAGAGTATAGTCGCTCGCGCATTGCTTTTCAAGTTCGCGGACTTATGCACTTTGTCCATGTTAAACCCAGAGTATAGTCGCTCGCGCATTGCTTTTCATGTCCGCGGACTTATGCACTTTGTCCATGTTAAACCCAGAGTATAGTCGCTCGCGCATTGCTTTTCATGTCCGCGGACTTATGCACTTTGTCCATGTTAAACCCAGAGTATAGTCGCTCGCGCATTGCTTTTTAACTTGTAAAAATTCCTCGAGTACCGAGAGTATAGTCGCTCGCGCATTGCTTTTCAAGTCCGCGGACTTAAGCACTTCGTCCATGTTGAACCCAGAGTATAGTCGCTCGCGCATTGCTTTTCAAGTCCGCGGACTTAAGCACTTTGTCCATGTTAAACCCAGAGTATAGTCGCTCGCGCATTGCTTTTCAAGTCCGCGGACTTATGCACTTTGTCCATGTTAAACCCAGAGTATAGTCGCTCGCGCATTGCTTTTTAACTTGTAAAAATTCCTCGAGTACCAAGAGTTTAGTCGCTCGCGTATTGCTTTTAAACATGTAAAAATTCCTCAAGTACCAAGAGTGTAGTCGCTCGCGCATTGCTTTTTGACTTCTAAAAATTCCTCGAGTACCAAGAGTTTAGTCGCTAGCGCATTGCTTTTCAAGTCCGCGGACTTATGCACTTTGTCCATGTTAAACCCAGAGTATAGTCGCTCGCGCATTGCTTTTCAAGTCCGCGGACTTATGCACTTTGTCCATTATAAACCGAGAGTATAGTCGCTCGCGCATTGCTTTTCAAGTCCGCGGACTTATGCACTTTGTCCATGTTAAACCCGGAGTATAGTCGCTCGCGCATTGCTTTTTAACTTGTAAAAATTCCTCGAGTACCGAGAGTATAGTCGCTCGCGCATTGCTTTTAAAGTCCGCGGACTTATGCACTTTGTCCATGTTAAACCCAGAGTATAGTCGCTCGCGCAGTGCTTTTCAAGTCCGCGGACTTATGCACTTTGTCCATGTTAAACCGAGAGTATAGTCGCTCGCGCATTGCTTTTCAAGTCCGTGGACTTATGCACTTTGTTCATGTTAAACCCAGAGAATAGTCGCTCGCGCATTGCTTTTCAAGTCCGCGGACTTATGCACTTTGTCCATGTTAAACCCAGAGTATAGTCGCTCGCGCATTGCTTTTTAACTTGTAAAAATTCCTCCAGTACCAAGAGTTTAGTCGCTCGCGCATTGCTTTTTAACTTGTAAAAATTCCTCGAGTACCAAGAGTTTAGTCGCTCGCGCATTGCTTTTCAAGTCCGCGGACTTATGCACTTTGTCCATGTTAAACCCAGAGTATAGTCGCTCGCGCATTGCTTTTCATGTCCGCGGACTTATGCACTTTGTCCATGTTAAACCCAGAGTATAGTCGCTCGCGCATTGCTTTTCATGTCCGCGGACTTATGCACTTTGTCCATGTTAAACCCAGAGTATAGTCGCTCGCGCATTGCTTTTTAACTTGTAAAAATTCCTCGAGTACCGAGAGTATAGTCGCTCGCGCATTGCTTTTCAAGTCCGCGGACTTATGCACTTTGTCCATGTTAAACCCAGAGTATAGTCGCTCGCGCATTGCTTTTCAAGTCCGCGGACTTATGCACTTTGTCCATGTTAAACCCAGAGTATAGTCGCTCGCGCATTGCTTTTCATGTCCTCGGACTTATGCACTTTGTCCATGTTAAACCCAGAGTATAGTCGCTCGCGCATTGCTTTTCATGTCCGCGGACTTATGCACTTTGTCCATGTTAAACCCAGAGTATAGTCGCTCGCGCATTGCTTTTTAACTTGTAAAAATTCCTCGAGTACCGAGAGTATAGTCGCTCGCGCATTGCTTTTCAAGTCCGCGGACTTAAGCACTTTGTCCATGTTAAACCAAGAGTATAGTCGCTCGCGCATTGCTTTTCAAGTCCGCGGACTTATGCACTTTGTCCATGTTAAACCCAGAGTATAGTCGCTCGCGCATTGCTTTTTAACTTTTAAAAATTCCTCGAGTACAAAGAGTTTAGTCGCTCGCGTATTGCTTTTAAACATGTAAAAATTCCTCAAGTACCAAGAGTGTAGTCGCTCGCGCATTGCTTTTTGACTTCTAAAAATTCCTCGAGTACCAAGAGTTTAGTCGCTAGCGCATTGCTTTTCAAGTCCGCGGACTTATGCACTTTGTCCATGTTAAACCCAGAGTATAGTCGCTCGCGCATTGCTTTTTAACTTGTAAAAATTCCTCGAGTACCAAGAGTTTAGTCGGTCGCGCATTGCTTTTTAACTCGTAAAAATTCCTCGAGTACCAAGAGTTTAGTCGCTCGCGCATTGCTTTTCAAGTCCGCGGACTTATGCACTTTGTCCATGTTAAACCCAGAGTATAGTCGCTCGCGCATTGCTTTTTAACTTGTAAAAATTCCTCGAGTACCAAGAGTTTAGTCGCTCGCGCATTGCTTTTTAAGTCCGCGGACTTATGCACATTGTCCATGTTAAACCTAGAGTATAGTCGCTCGCGCATTGCTTTTCAAGTCCGCGGACTTATGCACTTTGTCCATGTTAAACGCAGAGTATAGTCGCTCGCGCATTGCTTTTTAACTTGTAAAAATTCCTCAGTACCAAGAGTTTAGTCGCTCGCGCATTGCTTTTTAACTTGTAAAAATTCTTCGAGTACCAAGAGTTTAGTCGCTCGCGCATTGCTTTTCAAGTCCGCGGACTTATGCACTTTGTCCATGTTAAACCCAGAGTATAGTCGCTCGCGCATTGCTTTTTAACTTGTAAAAATTCCTCGAGTACCGAGAGTATAGTCGCTCGAGCATTGCTTTTAAAGTCCGCGGACTTATGCACTTTGTCCATGTTAAACTTAGGATATAGTCGCTCGCGCCTTGCTTTCTAACTTGTAAAAATTCCTCGAGTACCAAGAGTTTAGTCGCTCGCGCATTGCTTTTTAACTTGTAAAAATTCCTCGAGTACCAAGAGTTTAGTCGCTCGCGCATTGCTTTTCAAGTCCGCGGACTTATGCACTTTGTCCATGTTAAACCCAGAGTATAGTCGCTCGCGCATTGCTTTTCAAGTCCGCGGACTTATGCACTTTGTCCATGTTAAACCCAGAGTATAGTCGCTCGCGCATTGCTTTTCATGTCCTCGGACTTATGCACTTTGTCCATGTTAAACTTAGAGTATAGTCGCTCGCGCATTGCTTTTATTGTCCGCGGACTTATGCACTTTGTCCATGTTAAACCCAGAGTATAGTCGCTCGCGCATTGCTTTTTAACTTGTAAAAATTCCTCGAGTACCGAGAGTATAGTCGCTCGCGCATTGCTTTTAAAGTCCGCGGACTTATGCACTTTGTCCATGTTAAACCCAGAGTATAGTCGCTCGCGCATTGCTTTTTAACTTGTAAAAATTCCTCGAGTACCAAGAGTTTAGTCGCACGCGCATTGCTTTTTAACTTGTAAAAATTCCTCGAGTACCAAGAGTTTAGTCGCTCGCGCATTGCTTTTCAAGTCCGCGGACTTAAGCACTTTGTCCATGTTAAACCCAGAGTATAGTCGCTCGCGCATTGCTTTTCAAGTCCGCGGACTTAAGCACTTTGTCCATGTTAAACCCAGAGTATAGTCGCTCGCGCATTGCTTTTCAAGTCCGCGGACTTATGCACTTTGTCCATGTTAAACCCAGAGTATAGTCGCTCGCGCATTGCTTGTTAACTTGTAAAAATTCCTCGACTACCAAGAGTTTAGTCGCTCGCGCATTGCTTTTTAACTTGTAAAAATTCCTCGAGTACCAAGAGTTTAGTCGCTCGCGCATTGCATTTCAAGTCCGCGGACTTAAGCACTTTGTCCATGTTAAACCCAGAGTATAGTCGCTCGCGTATTGCTTTTCAAGTCCGCGGACTTAAGCACTTTGTCCATGTTAAACCCAGAGTATAGTCGCTCGCGCATTGCTTTTCAAGTCCGCGGACTTATGCACTTTGTCCATGTTAAACCCAGAGTATAGTCGCTCGCGCATTGCTTTTCAAGTTCGCGGACTTATGCACTTTGTCCATGTTAAACCCAGAGTATAGTCGCTCGCGCATTGCTTTTCATGTCCGCGGACTTATGCACTTTGTCCATGTTAAACCCAGAGTATAGTCGCTCGCGCATTGCTTTTCATGTCCGCGGACTTATGCACTTTGTCCATGTTAAACCCAGAGTATAGTCGCTCGCGCATTGCTTTTTAACTTGTAAAAATTCCTCGAGTACCGAGAGTATAGTCGCTCGCGCATTGCTTTTCAAGTCCGCGGACTTAAGCACTTCGTCCATGTTGAACCCAGAGTATAGTCGCTCGCGCATTGCTTTTCAAGTCCGCGGACTTAAGCACTTTGTCCATGTTAAACCCAGAGTATAGTCGCTCGCGCATTGCTTTTCAAGTCCGCGGACTTATGCACTTTGTCCATGTTAAACCCAGAGTATAGTCGCTCGCGCATTGCTTTTTAACTTGTAAAAATTCCTCGAGTACCAAGAGTTTAGTCGCTCGCGTATTGCTTTTAAACATGTAAAAATTCCTCAAGTACCAAGAGTGTAGTCGCTCGCGCATTGCTTTTTGACTTCTAAAAATTCCTCGAGTACCAAGAGTTTAGTCGCTAGCGCATTGCTTTTCAAGTCCGCGGACTTATGCACTTTGTCCATGTTAAACCCAGAGTATAGTCGCTCGCGCATTGCTTTTCAAGTCCGCGGACTTATGCACTTTGTCCATTATAAACCGAGAGTATAGTCGCTCGCGCATTGCTTTTCAAGTCCGCGGACTTATGCACTTTGTCCATGTTAAACCCGGAGTATAGTCGCTCGCGCATTGCTTTTTAACTTGTAAAAATTCCTCGAGTACCGAGAGTATAGTCGCTCGCGCATTGCTTTTAAAGTCCGCGGACTTATGCACTTTGTCCATGTTAAACCCAGAGTATAGTCGCTCGCGCAGTGCTTTTCAAGTCCGCGGACTTATGCACTTTGTCCATGTTAAACCGAGAGTATAGTCGCTCGCGCATTGCTTTTCAAGTCCGTGGACTTATGCACTTTGTTCATGTTAAACCCAGAGAATAGTCGCTCGCGCATTGCTTTTCAAGTCCGCGGACTTATGCACTTTGTCCATGTTAAACCCAGAGTATAGTCGCTCGCGCATTGCTTTTTAACTTGTAAAAATTCCTCCAGTACCAAGAGTTTAGTCGCTCGCGCATTGCTTTTTAACTTGTAAAAATTCCTCGAGTACCAAGAGTTTAGTCGCTCGCGCATTGCTTTTCAAGTCCGCGGACTTATGCACTTTGTCCATGTTAAACCCAGAGTATAGTCGCTCGCGCATTGCTTTTCATGTCCGCGGACTTATGCACTTTGTCCATGTTAAACCCAGAGTATAGTCGCTCGCGCATTGCTTTTTAACTTGTAAAAATTCCTCGAGTACCGAGAGTATAGTCGCTCGAGCATTGCTTTTAAAGTCCGCGGACTTATGCACTTTGTCCATGTTAAACTTAGAGTATAGTCGCTCGCGCATTGCTTTTTAACTTGTAAAAATTCCTCGAGTACCAAGAGTTTAGTCGCTCGCGCATTGCTTTTTAACTTGTCAAAATTTCTCGAGTACCAAGAGTTTAGTCGCTCGCGCATTGCTTTTCAAGTCCGCGGACTTATGCACTTTGTCTATGTTAAACCCAGAGTATAGTCGCTCGCGCATTGCTTTTCAAGTCCGCGGACTTATGCACTTTGTCCATGTTAAACCCAGAGTATAGTCGCTCGCGCATTGCTTTTCATGTCCGCGGACTTATGCACTTTGTCCATGTTAAACCCAGAGTATAGTCGCTCGCGCATTGCTTTTCATGTCCGCGGACTTATGCACTTTGTCCATGTTAAACCCAGAGTATAGTCGCTCGCGCGTTGCTTTTTAACTTGTAATAATTCCTCGAGTACCGAGAGTATAGTCGCTCGCGCATTGCTTTTAAAGTCCGCGGACTTATGCACTTTGTCCATGTTAAACCCAGAGTATAGTCGCTCGCGCATTGCTTTTTAACTTGTAAAAATTCCTCGACTACCAAGAGTGTAGTCGCTCGCGCATTGCTTTTTAACTTGTAAAAATTCCTCGAGTACCAAGAGTTTAGTCGCTCGCGCATTGCATTTCAAGTCCGCGGACTTAAGCACTTTGTCCATGTTAAACCCAGAGTATAGTCGCTCGCGCATTGCTTTTCAAGTCCGCGGACTTAAGCACTTTGTCCATGTTAAACCCAGATTATAGTCGCTCGCGCATTGCTTTCCAAGTCCGCGGACTTATGCACTTTGTTCATGTTAAACCCAGAGTATAGTCGCTCGCGCATTGCTTTTTAACTTGAACAAATTCCTCGAGTACCAAGAGTTTAGTCGCTCGCGCATTGCTTTTCAAGTCCGCGGACTTATGCACTTTGTCCATGTTAAACCCAGAGTATAGTCGCTCGCGCATTGCTTTTCAAGTCCGCGGACTTATGCACTTTGTCCATGTTAAACCCAGAGTATAGTCGCTCGCGCATTGCTTTTCATGTCCGCGGACTTATGCACTTTGTCCATGTTAAACCCAGAGTATAGTCGCTCGCGCATTGCTTTTCATGTCCGCGGACTTATGCACTTTGTCCATGTTAAACCCAGAGTATAGTCGCTCGCGCATTGCTTTTTAACTTGTAAAAATTCCTCGAGTACCGAGAGTATAGTCGCTCGCGCATTGCTTTTCAAGTCCGCGGACTTATGCACTTTGTCCATGTTAAACCCAGAGTATAGTCGCTCGCGCATTGCTTTTCAAGTCCGCGGACTTATGCACTTTGTCCATGTTAAACCCAGAGTATAGTCGCTCGCGCATTGCTTTTCATGTCCTCGGACTTATGCACTTTGTCCATGTTAAACCCAGAGTATAGTCGCTCGCGCATTGCTTTTCATGTCCGCGGACTTATGCACTTTGTCCATGTTAAACCCAGAGTATAGTCGCTCGCGCATTGCTTTTTAACTTGTAAAAATTCCTCGAGTACCGAGAGTATAGTCGCTCGCGCATTGCTTTTCAAGTCCGCGGACTTAAGCACTTTGTCCATGTTAAACCCAGAGTATAGTCGCTCGCGCATTGCTTTTCAAGTCCGCGGACTTATGCACTTTGTCCATGTTAAACCCAGAGTATAGTCGCTCGCGCATTGCTTTTTAACTTGTAAAAATTCCTCGAGTACCAAGAGTTTAGTCGCTCGCGTATTGCTTTTAAACATGTAAAAATTCCTCAAGTACCAAGAGTGTAGTCGCTCGCGCATTGCTTTTTGACTTCTAAAAATTCCTCGAGTACCAAGAGTTTAGTCGCTAGCGCATTGCTTTTCAAGTCCGCGGACTTATGCACTTTGTCCATGTTAAACCCAGAGTATAGTCGCTCGCGCATTGCTTTTTAACTTGTAAAAATTCCTCGAGTACCAAGAGTTTAGTCGCTCGCGCATTGCTTTTTAACTCGTAAAAATTCCTCGAGTACCAAGTGTTTAGTCGCTCGCGCATTGCTTTTCAAGTCCGCGGACTTATGCACTTTGTCCATGTTAAACCCAGAGTATAGTCGCTCGCGCATTGCTTTTCATGTCCGCGGACTTATGCACTTTGTCCATGTTAAACCCAGAGTATAGTCGCTCGCGCATTGCTTTTCATGTCCGCGGACTTATGCACTTTGTCCATGTTAAACCCAGAGTATAGTCGCTCGCGCATTGCTTTTTAACTTGTAAAAATTCCTCGAGTACCGAGAGTATAGTCGCTCGAGCATTGCTTTTAAAGTCCGCGGACTTATGCACTTTGTCCATGTTAAACTTAGAGTATAGTCGCTCGCGCATTGCTTTTTAACTTGTAAAAATTCCTCGAGTACCAAGAGTTTAGTCGCTCGCGCATTGCTTTTTAACTTGTAAAAATTCCTCGAGTACCAAGAGTTTAGTCGCTCGCGCATTGCTTTTCAAGTCCGCGGACTTATGCACTTTGTCTATGTTAAACCCAGAGTATAGTCGCTCGCGCATTGCTTTTCAAGTCCGCGGACTTATGCACTTTGTCCATGTTAAACCCAGAGTATAGTCGCTCGCGCATTGCTTTTCATGTCCGCGGACTTATGCACTTTGTCCATGTTAAACCCAGAGTATAGTCGCTCGCGCATTGCTTTTCATGTCCGCGGACTTATGCACTTTGTCCATGTTAAACCCAGAGTATAGTCGCTCGCGCATTGCTTTTTAACTTGTAATAATTCCTCGAGTACCGAGAGTATAGTCGCTCGCGCATTTCTTTTAAAGTCCGCGGACTTATGCACTTTGTCCATGTTAAACCCAGAGTATAGTCGCTCGCGCATTGCTTTTTAACTTGTAAAAATTCCTCGAGTGCCAAGAGTTTAGTCGCTCGCGCATTGCTTTATAACTTGTAAAAATTCCTCGAGTACCAAGAGTTTAGTCGCTCGCGCATTGCTTTTCAAGTCCGCGGACTTAAGCACTTTGTCCATGTTAAACCCAGAGTATAGTCGCTCGCGCATTGCTTTTCAAGTCCGCGGACTTAAGCACTTTGTCCATGTTAAACCCAGATTATAGTCGCTCGCGCATTGCTTTCCAAGTCCGCGGACTTATGCACTTTGTCCATGTTAAACCCAGAGTATAGTCGCTCGCGCATTGCTTTTCAAGTCCGCGGACTTATGCACTTTGTCCATGTTAAACCCAGATTATAGTCGCTGGCGCATTGCTTTTCATGTCCGCGGACTTATGCACTTTGTCCATGTTAAACCCAGAGTATAGTCGCTCGAGCATTGCTTTTTAACTTGTAAAAATTCCTCGAGTACCGGGAGTATAGTCGCTCGCGCATTGCTTTTCAAGTCCGCGGACTTATGCACTTTGTCCATGTTAAACCCAGAGTATAGTCGCTCGCGCATTGCTTTTTAACTTGTAAAAATTCCTCGAGTACCAAGAGTTTAGTCGCTCGCGTATTGCTTTTAAACATGTAAAAATTCCTCAAGTACCAAGAGTGTAGTCGCTCGCGCATTGCTTTTTGACTTCTAAAAATTCCTCGAGTACCAAGAGTTTAGTCGCTAGCGCATTGCTTTTCAAGTCCGCGGACTTATGCACTTTGTCCATGTTAAACCCAGAGTATAGTCGCTCGCGCATTGCTTTTTAACTTGTAAAAATTCCTCGAGTACCAAGAGTTTAGTCGGTCGCGCATTGCTTTTTAACTCGTAAAAATTCCTCGAGTACCAAGAGTTTAGTCGCTCGCGCATTGCTTTTCAAGTCCGCGGACTTATGCACTTTGTCCATGTTAAACCCAGAGTATAGTCGCTCGCGCATTGCTTTTTAACTTGTAAAAATTCCTCGAGTACCAAGAGTTTAGTCGCTCGCGCATTGCTTTTTAAGTCCGCGGACTTATGCACATTGTCCATGTTAAACCTAGAGTATAGTCGCTCGCGCATTGCTTTTCAAGTCCGCGGACTTATGCACTTTGTCCATGTTAAACGCAGAGTATAGTCGCTCGCGCATTGCTTTTTAACTTGTAAAAATTCCTCAGTACCAAGAGTTTAGTCGCTCGCGCATTGCTTTTTAACTTGTAAAAATTCTTCGAGTACCAAGAGTTTAGTCGCTCGCGCATTGCTTTTCAAGTCCGCGGACTTATGCACTTTGTCCATGTTAAACCCAGAGTATAGTCGCTCGCGCATTGCTTTTTAACTTGTAAAAATTCCTCGAGTACCGAGAGTATAGTCGCTCGAGCATTGCTTTTAAAGTCCGCGGACTTATGCACTTTGTCCATGTTAAACTTAGGATATAGTCGCTCGCGCCTTGCTTTCTAACTTGTAAAAATTCCTCGAGTACCAAGAGTTTAGTCGCTCGCGCATTGCTTTTTAACTTGTAAAAATTCCTCGAGTACCAAGAGTTTAGTCGCTCGCGCATTGCTTTTCAAGTCCGCGGACTTATGCACTTTGTCCATGTTAAACCCAGAGTATAGTCGCTCGCGCATTGCTTTTCAAGTCCGCGGACTTATGCACTTTGTCCATGTTAAACCCAGAGTATAGTCGCTCGCGCATTGCTTTTCATGTCCTCGGACTTATGCACTTTGTCCATGTTAAACTTAGAGTATAGTCGCTCGCGCATTGCTTTTATTGTCCGCGGACTTATGCACTTTGTCCATGTTAAACCCAGAGTATAGTCGCTCGCGCATTGCTTTTTAACTTGTAAAAATTCCTCGAGTACCGAGAGTATAGTCGCTCGCGCATTGCTTTTAAAGTCCGCGGACTTATGCACTTTGTCCATGTTAAACCCAGAGTATAGTCGCTCGCGCATTGCTTTTTAACTTGTAAAAATTCCTCGAGTACCAAGAGTTTAGTCGCACGCGCATTGCTTTTTAACTTGTAAAAATTCCTCGAGTACCAAGAGTTTAGTCGCTCGCGCATTGCTTTTCAAGTCCGCGGACTTAAGCACTTTGTCCATGTTAAACCCAGAGTATAGTCGCTCGCGCATTGCTTTTCAAGTCCGCGGACTTAAGCACTTTGTCCATGTTAAACCCAGAGTATAGTCGCTCGCGCATTGCTTTTCAAGTCCGCGGACTTATGCACTTTGTCCATGTTAAACCCAGAGTATAGTCGCTCGCGCATTGCTTGTTAACTTGTAAAAATTCCTCGACTACCAAGAGTTTAGTCGCTCGCGCATTGCTTTTTAACTTGTAAAAATTCCTCGAGTACCAAGAGTTTAGTCGCTCGCGCATTGCATTTCAAGTCCGCGGACTTAAGCACTTTGTCCATGTTAAACCCAGAGTATAGTCGCTCGCGTATTGCTTTTCAAGTCCGCGGACTTAAGCACTTTGTCCATGTTAAACCCAGAGTATAGTCGCTCGCGCATTGCTTTTCAAGTCCGCGGACTTATGCACTTTGTCCATGTTAAACCCAGAGTATAGTCGCTCGCGCATTGCTTTTCAAGTTCGCGGACTTATGCACTTTGTCCATGTTAAACCCAGAGTATAGTCGCTCGCGCATTGCTTTTCATGTCCGCGGACTTATGCACTTTGTCCATGTTAAACCCAGAGTATAGTCGCTCGCGCATTGCTTTTCATGTCCGCGGACTTATGCACTTTGTCCATGTTAAACCCAGAGTATAGTCGCTCGCGCATTGCTTTTTAACTTGTAAAAATTCCTCGAGTACCGAGAGTATAGTCGCTCGCGCATTGCTTTTCAAGTCCGCGGACTTAAGCACTTCGTCCATGTTGAACCCAGAGTATAGTCGCTCGCGCATTGCTTTTCAAGTCCGCGGACTTAAGCACTTTGTCCATGTTAAACCCAGAGTATAGTCGCTCGCGCATTGCTTTTCAAGTCCGCGGACTTATGCACTTTGTCCATGTTAAACCCAGAGTATAGTCGCTCGCGCATTGCTTTTTAACTTGTAAAAATTCCTCGAGTACCAAGAGTTTAGTCGCTCGCGTATTGCTTTTAAACATGTAAAAATTCCTCAAGTACCAAGAGTGTAGTCGCTCGCGCATTGCTTTTTGACTTCTAAAAATTCCTCGAGTACCAAGAGTTTAGTCGCTAGCGCATTGCTTTTCAAGTCCGCGGACTTATGCACTTTGTCCATGTTAAACCCAGAGTATAGTCGCTCGCGCATTGCTTTTCAAGTCCGCGGACTTATGCACTTTGTCCATTATAAACCGAGAGTATAGTCGCTCGCGCATTGCTTTTCAAGTCCGCGGACTTATGCACTTTGTCCATGTTAAACCCGGAGTATAGTCGCTCGCGCATTGCTTTTTAACTTGTAAAAATTCCTCGAGTACCGAGAGTATAGTCGCTCGCGCATTGCTTTTAAAGTCCGCGGACTTATGCACTTTGTCCATGTTAAACCCAGAGTATAGTCGCTCGCGCAGTGCTTTTCAAGTCCGCGGACTTATGCACTTTGTCCATGTTAAACCGAGAGTATAGTCGCTCGCGCATTGCTTTTCAAGTCCGTGGACTTATGCACTTTGTTCATGTTAAACCCAGAGAATAGTCGCTCGCGCATTGCTTTTCAAGTCCGCGGACTTATGCACTTTGTCCATGTTAAACCCAGAGTATAGTCGCTCGCGCATTGCTTTTTAACTTGTAAAAATTCCTCCAGTACCAAGAGTTTAGTCGCTCGCGCATTGCTTTTTAACTTGTAAAAATTCCTCGAGTACCAAGAGTTTAGTCGCTCGCGCATTGCTTTTCAAGTCCGCGGACTTATGCACTTTGTCCATGTTAAACCCAGAGTATAGTCGCTCGCGCATTGCTTTTCATGTCCGCGGACTTATGCACTTTGTCCATGTTAAACCCAGAGTATAGTCGCTCGCGCATTGCTTTTTAACTTGTAAAAATTCCTCGAGTACCGAGAGTATAGTCGCTCGAGCATTGCTTTTAAAGTCCGCGGACTTATGCACTTTGTCCATGTTAAACTTAGAGTATAGTCGCTCGCGCATTGCTTTTTAACTTGTAAAAATTCCTCGAGTACCAAGAGTTTAGTCGCTCGCGCATTGCTTTTTAACTTGTCAAAATTTCTCGAGTACCAAGAGTTTAGTCGCTCGCGCATTGCTTTTCAAGTCCGCGGACTTATGCACTTTGTCTATGTTAAACCCAGAGTATAGTCGCTCGCGCATTGCTTTTCAAGTCCGCGGACTTATGCACTTTGTCCATGTTAAACCCAGAGTATAGTCGCTCGCGCATTGCTTTTCATGTCCGCGGACTTATGCACTTTGTCCATGTTAAACCCAGAGTATAGTCGCTCGCGCATTGCTTTTCATGTCCGCGGACTTATGCACTTTGTCCATGTTAAACCCAGAGTATAGTCGCTCGCGCGTTGCTTTTTAACTTGTAATAATTCCTCGAGTACCGAGAGTATAGTCGCTCGCGCATTGCTTTTAAAGTCCGCGGACTTATGCACTTTGTCCATGTTAAACCCAGAGTATAGTCGCTCGCGCATTGCTTTTTAACTTGTAAAAATTCCTCGACTACCAAGAGTGTAGTCGCTCGCGCATTGCTTTTTAACTTGTAAAAATTCCTCGAGTACCAAGAGTTTAGTCGCTCGCGCATTGCATTTCAAGTCCGCGGACTTAAGCACTTTGTCCATGTTAAACCCAGAGTATAGTCGCTCGCGCATTGCTTTTCAAGTCCGCGGACTTAAGCACTTTGTCCATGTTAAACCCAGATTATAGTCGCTCGCGCATTGCTTTCCAAGTCCGCGGACTTATGCACTTTGTTCATGTTAAACCCAGAGTATAGTCGCTCGCGCATTGCTTTTTAACTTGAACAAATTCCTCGAGTACCAAGAGTTTAGTCGCTCGCGCATTGCTTTTCAAGTCCGCGGACTTATGCACTTTGTCCATGTTAAACCCAGAGTATAGTCGCTCGCGCATTGCTTTTCAAGTCCGCGGACTTATGCACTTTGTCCATGTTAAACCCAGAGTATAGTCGCTCGCGCATTGCTTTTCATGTCCGCGGACTTATGCACTTTGTCCATGTTAAACCCAGAGTATAGTCGCTCGCGCATTGCTTTTCATGTCCGCGGACTTATGCACTTTGTCCATGTTAAACCCAGAGTATAGTCGCTCGCGCATTGCTTTTTAACTTGTAAAAATTCCTCGAGTACCGAGAGTATAGTCGCTCGCGCATTGCTTTTCAAGTCCGCGGACTTAAGCACTTTGTCCATGTTAAACCCAGAGTATAGTCGCTCGCGCATTGCTTTTCAAGTCCGCGGACTTATGCACTTTGTCCATGTTAAACCCAGAGTATAGTCGCTCGCGCATTGCTTTTTAACTTGTAAAAATTCCTCGAGTACCAAGAGTTTAGTCGCTCGCGTATTGCTTTTAAACATGTAAAAATTCCTCAAGTACCAAGAGTGTAGTCGCTCGCGCATTGCTTTTTGACTTCTAAAAATTCCTCGAGTACCAAGAGTTTAGTCGCTAGCGCATTGCTTTTCAAGTCCGCGGACTTATGCACTTTGTCCATGTTAAACCCAGAGTATAGTCGCTCGCGCATTGCTTTTTAACTTGTAAAAATTCCTCGAGTACCAAGAGTTTAGTCGCTCGCGCATTGCTTTTTAACTCGTAAAAATTCCTCGAGTACCAAGTGTTTAGTCGCTCGCGCATTTCTTTTCAAGTCCGCGGACTTATGCACTTTGTCCATGTTAAACCCAGAGTATAGTCGCTCGCGCATTGCTTTTCATGTCCGCGGACTTATGCACTTTGTCCATGTTAAACCCAGAGTATAGTCGCTCGCGCATTGCTTTTCATGTCCGCGGACTTATGCACTTTGTCCATGTTAAACCCAGAGTATAGTCGCTCGCGCATTGCTTTTTAACTTGTAAAAATTCCTCGAGTACCGAGAGTATAGTCGCTCGAGCATTGCTTTTAAAGTCCGCGGACTTATGCACTTTGTCCATGTTAAACTTAGAGTATAGTCGCTCGCGCATTGCTTTTTAACTTGTAAAAATTCCTCGAGTACCAAGAGTTTAGTCGCTCGCGCATTGCTTTTTAACTTGTAAAAATTCCTCGAGTACCAAGAGTTTAGTCGCTCGCGCATTGCTTTTCAAGTCCGCGGACTTATGCACTTTGTCTATGTTAAACCCAGAGTATAGTCGCTCGCGCATTGCTTTTCAAGTCCGCGGACTTATGCACTTTGTCCATGTTAAACCCAGAGTATAGTCGCTCGCGCATTGCTTTTCATGTCCGCGGACTTATGCACTTTGTCCATGTTAAACCCAGAGTATAGTCGCTCGCGCATTGCTTTTCATGTCCGCGGACTTATGCACTTTGTCCATGTTAAACCAAGAGTATAGTCGCTCGCGCATTGCTTTTTAACTTGTAATAATTCCTCGAGTACCGAGAGTATAGTCGCTCGCGCATTTCTTTTAAAGTCCGCGGACTTATGCACTTTGTCCATGTTAAACCCAGAGTATAGTCGCTCGCGCATTGCTTTTTAACTTGTAAAAATTCCTCGAGTGCCAAGAGTTTAGTCGCTCGCGCATTGCTTTATAACTTGTAAAAATTCCTCGAGTACCAAGAGTTTAGTCGCTCGCGCATTGCTTTTCAAGTCCGCGGACTTAAGCACTTTGTCCATGTTAAACCCAGAGTATAGTCGCTCGCGCATTGCTTTTCAAGTCCGCGGACTTAAGCACTTTGTCCATGTTAAACCCAGATTATAGTCGCTCGCGCATTGCTTTCCAAGTCCGCGGACTTATGCACTTTGTCCATGTTAAACCCAGAGTATAGTCGCTCGCGCATTGCTTTTCAAGTCCGCGGACTTATGCACTTTGTCCATGTTAAACCCAGATTATAGTCGCTGGCGCATTGCTTTTCATGTCCGCGGACTTATGCACTTTGTCCATGTTAAACCCAGAGTATAGTCGCTCGAGCATTGCTTTTTAACTTGTAAAAATTCCTCGAGTACCGGGAGTATAGTCGCTCGCGCATTGCTTTTAAAGTCCGCGGACTTATGCACTTTGTCCATGTTAAACCCAGAGTATAGTCGCTCGCGCATTGCTTTTTAACTTGTAAAAATTCCTCGAGTACCAAGAGTTTAGTCGCTCGCGCATTGCTTTTTAACTTGTAAAAATTCCTCGAGTACCAAGAGTTTAGTCGCTCGCGCATTGCTTTTCAAGTCCGCGGACTTAAGCACTTCGTCCATGTTAAACCCAGAGTATAGTCGCTCGCGCATTGCTTTTCAAGTCCGCGGACTTAAGCACTTTGTCCATGTTAAACCCAGAGTATAGTCGCTCGCGCATTGCTTTTTAACTTGTAAAAATTCCTCGAGTACCAAGAGTTTAGTCGCTCGCGTATTGCTTTTTAACATGTAAAAATTCCTCAAGTACCAAGAGTTTAGTCGCTCGCGCATTGCTTTTTAACATGTAAAAATTCCTCAAGTACCAAGAGTTTAGTCGCTCGCGCATTGCTTTTTGACTTCTAAAAATTCCTCGAGTACCAAGAGTTTAGTCGCTCGCGTATTGCTTTTTAACATGTAAAAATTCCTCGAGTGCCAAGAGTTTAGTCGCTCGCGCATTGCTTTATAACTTGTAAAAATTCCTCGAGTACCAAGAGTTTAGTCGCTCGCGCATTGCTTTTCAAGTCCGCGGACTTAAGCACTTTGTCCATGTTAAACCCAGAGTATAGTCGCTCGCGCATTGCTTTTCAAGTCCGCGGACTTAAGCACTTTGTCCATGTTAAACCCAGATTATAGTCGCTCGCGCATTGCTTTCCAAGTCCGCGGACTTATGCACTTTGTCCATGTTAAACCCAGAGTATAGTCGCTCGCGCATTGCTTTTCAAGTCCGCGGACTTATGCACTTTGTCCATGTTAAACCCAGATTATAGTCGCTGGCGCATTGCTTTTCATGTCCGCGGATTTATGCACTTTGTCCATGTTAAACCCAGAGTATAGTCGCTCGCGCATTGCTTTTTAACATGTAAAAATTCCTCGAGTACCGAGAGTATAATCGCTCGAGCATTGCTTTTAAAGTCCGCGGACTAATGCACTTTGTCCATGTTAAACTTAGGATATAGTCGCTCGCGCCTTGCTTTTTAACTTGTAAAAATTCCTCGAGTACCAAGAGTTTAGTCGCTCGCGCATTGCTTTTTAACTTGTAAAAATTCCTCGAGTACCAAGAGTTTAGTCGCTCGCGCATTGCTTTTCAAGTCCGCGGACTTAAGCACTTTGTCCATGTTAAACCCAGAGTATAGTCGCTCGCGCATTGCTTTTCAAGTCCGCGGACTTAAGCACTTTGTCCATGTTAAACCCAGAGTATAGTCGCTCGCGCATTGCTTTTCAAGTCCGCGGACTTATGCACTTTGTCCATGTTAAACCCAGAGTATAGTCGCTCGCGCATTGCTTGTTAACTTGTAAAAATTCCTCGACTACCAAGAGTTTAGTCGCTCGCGCATTGCTTTTTAACTTGTAAAAATTCCTCGAGTACCAAGAGTTTAGTCGCTCGCGCATTGCATTTCAAGTCCGCGTACTTAAGCACTTTGTCCATGTTAAACCCAGAGTATAGTCGCTCGCGTATTGCTTTTCAAGTCCGCGGACTTAAGCACTTTGTCCATGTTAAACCCAGAGTATAGTCGCTCGCGCATTGCTTTTCAAGTCCGCGGACTTATGCACTTTGTCCATGTTAAACCCAGAGTATAGTCGCTCGCGCATTGCTTTTCAAGTTCGCGGACTTATGCACTTTGTCCATGTTAAACCCAGAGTATAGTCGCTCGCGCATTGCTTTTCATGTCCGCGGACTTATGCACTTTGTCCATGTTAAACCCAGAGTATAGTCGCTCGCGCATTGCTTTTCATGTCCGCGGACTTATGCACTTTGTCCATGTTAAACCCAGAGTATAGTCGCTCGCGCATTGCTTTTTAACTTGTAAAAATTCCTCGAGTTCCGAGAGTATAGTCGCTCGCGCATTGCTTTTCAAGTCCGCGGACTTAAGCACTTCGTCCATGTTGAACCCAGAGTATAGTCGCTCGCGCATTGCTTTTCAAGTCCGCGGACTTAAGCACTTTGTCCATGTTAAACCCAGAGTATAGTCGCTCGCGCATTGCTTTTCAAGTCCGCGGACTTATGCACTTTGTCCATGTTAAACCCAGAGTATAGTCGCTCGCGCATTGCTTTTTAACTTGTAAAAATTCCTCGAGTACCAAGAGTTTAGTCGCTCGCGTATTGCTTTTAAACATGTAAAAATTCCTCAAGTACCAAGAGTGTAGTCGCTCGCGCATTGCTTTTTGACTTCCAAAAATTCCTCGAGTACCAAGAGTTTAGTCGCTAGCGCATTGCTTTTCAAGTCCGCGGACTTATGCACTTTGTCCATGTTAAACCCAGAGTATAGTCGCTCGCGCATTGCTTTTCAAGTCCGCGGACTTATGCACTTTGTCCATTATAAACCGAGAGTATAGTCGCTCGCGCATTGCTTTTCAAGTCCGCGGACTTATGCACTTTGTCCATGTTAAACCCGGAGTATAGTCGCTCGCGCATTGCTTTTTAACTTGTAAAAATTCCTCGAGTACCGAGAGTATAGTCGCTCGCGCATTGCTTTTAAAGTCCGCGGACTTATGCACTTTGTCCATGTTAAACCCAGAGTATAGTCGCTCGCGCAGTGCTTTTCAAGTCCGCGGACTTATGCACTTTGTCCATGTTAAACCGAGAGTATAGTCGCTCGCGCATTGCTTTTCAAGTCCGTGGACTTATGCACTTTGTTCATGTTAAACCCAGAGAATAGTCGCTCGCGCATTGCTTTTCAAGTCCGCGGACTTATGCACTTTGTCCATGTTAAACCCAGAGTATAGTCGCTCGCGCATTGCTTTTTAACTTGTAAAAATTCCTCCAGTACCAAGAGTTTAGTCGCTCGCGCATTGCTTTTTAACTTGTAAAAATTCCTCGAGTACCAAGAGTTTAGTCGCTCGCGCATTGCTTTTCAAGTCCGCGGACTTATGCACTTTGTCCATGTTAAACCCAGAGTATAGTCGCTCGCGCATTGCTTTTCATGTCCGCGGACTTATGCACTTTGTCCATGTTAAACCCAGAGTATAGTCGCTCGCGCATTGCTTTTTAACTTGTAAAAATTCCTCGAGTACCGAGAGTATAGTCGCTCGAGCATTGCTTTTAAAGTCCGCGGACTTATGCACTTTGTCCATGTTAAACTTAGAGTATAGTCGCTCGCGCATTGCTTTTTAACTTGTAAAAATTCCTCGAGTACCAAGAGTTTAGTCGCTCGCGCATTGCTTTTTAACTTGTCAAAATTTCTCGAGTACCAAGAGTTTAGTCGCTCGCGCATTGCTTTTCAAGTCCGCGGACTTATGCACTTTGTCTATGTTAAACCCAGAGTATAGTCGCTCGCGCATTGCTTTTCAAGTCCGCGGACTTATGCACTTTGTCCATGTTAAACCCAGAGTATAGTCGCTCGCGCATTGCTTTTCATGTCCGCGGACTTATGCACTTTGTCCATGTTAAACCCAGAGTATAGTCGCTCGCGCATTGCTTTTCATGTCCGCGGACTTATGCACTTTGTCCATGTTAAACCCAGAGTATAGTCGCTCGCGCGTTGCTTTTTAACTTGTAATAATTCCTCGAGTACCGAGAGTATAGTCGCTCGCGCATTGCTTTTAAAGTCCGCGGACTTATGCACTTTGTCCATGTTAAACCCAGAGTATAGTCGCTCGCGCATTGCTTTTTAACTTGTAAAAATTCCTCGACTACCAAGAGTGTAGTCGCTCGCGCATTGCTTTTTAACTTGTAAAAATTCCTCGAGTACCAAGAGTTTAGTCGCTCGCGCATTGCATTTCAAGTCCGCGGACTTAAGCACTTTGTCCATGTTAAACCCAGAGTATAGTCGCTCGCGCATTGCTTTTCAAGTCCGCGGACTTAAGCACTTTGTCCATGTTAAACCCAGATTATAGTCGCTCGCGCATTGCTTTCCAAGTCCGCGGACTTATGCACTTTGTTCATGTTAAACCCAGAGTATAGTCGCTCGCGCATTGCTTTTTAACTTGAACAAATTCCTCGAGTACCAAGAGTTTAGTCGCTCGCGCATTGCTTTTCAAGTCCGCGGACTTATGCACTTTGTCCATGTTAAACCCAGAGTATAGTCGCTCGCGCATTGCTTTTCAAGTCCGCGGACTTATGCACTTTGTCCATGTTAAACCCAGAGTATAGTCGCTCGCGCATTGCTTTTCATGTCCGCGGACTTATGCACTTTGTCCATGTTAAACCCAGAGTATAGTCGCTCGCGCATTGCTTTTCATGTCCGCGGACTTATGCACTTTGTCCATGTTAAACCCAGAGTATAGTCGCTCGCGCATTGCTTTTTAACTTGTAAAAATTCCTCGAGTACCGAGAGTATAGTCGCTCGCGCATTGCTTTTCAAGTCCGCGGACTTATGCACTTTGTCCATGTTAAACCCAGAGTATAGTTGCTCGCGCATTGCTTTTCAAGTCCGCGGACTTATGCACTTTGTCCATGTTAAACCCAGAGTATAGTCGCTCGCGCATTGCTTTTCATGTCCTCGGACTTATGCACTTTGTCCATGTTAAACCCAGAGTATAGTCGCTCGCGCATTGCTTTTCATGTCCGCGGACTTATGCACTTTGTCCATGTTAAACCCAGAGTATAGTCGCTCGCGCATTGCTTTTTAACTTGTAAAAATTCCTCGAGTACCGAGAGTATAGTCGCTCGCGCATTGCTTTTCAAGTCCGCGGACTTAAGCACTTTGTCCATGTTAAACCCAGAGTATAGTCGCTCGCGCATTGCTTTTCAAGTCCGCGGACTTATGCACTTTGTCCATGTTAAACCCAGAGTATAGTCGCTCGCGCATTGCTTTTTAACTTGTAAAAATTCCTCGAGTACCAAGAGTTTAGTCGCTCGCGTATTGCTTTTAAACATGTAAAAATTCCTCAAGTACCAAGAGTGTAGTCGCTCGCGCATTGCTTTTTGACTTCTAAAAATTCCTCGAGTACCAAGAGTTTAGTCGCTAGCGCATTGCTTTTCAAGTCCGCGGACTTATGCACTTTGTCCATGTTAAACCCAGAGTATAGTCGCTCGCGCATTGCTTTTTAACTTGTAAAAATTCCTCGAGTACCAAGAGTTTAGTCGCTCGCGCATTGCTTTTTAACTCGTAAAAATTCCTCGAGTACC
>JAPDSM010000026.1:0-125000 GCA_028476575.1 Platygaster robiniae
ATAATAATAATAATAATAATAATAACAATAACAATAATTATCATAATAATAAATGAAGATTTGATATCAATTTTAAGAATAAGGAGCTTAATGGCAGAGTTTCGGGCTAAGGAACATTATTTTTGTAAAAGTAAGCATTAAAAAATAGGGAATTCCTCGTAACTTGGGTTTTCTAAAAACTTTTACAAACATTCTTATAAAATCTTGTTTTTTTTTTTTTTATTTTATAAAGTTCCGCTTTTTTTTATAAAGTGACTTTATACAAAGAGCAATGTTTTATAAAGTTTTTGTCAGTTTTCATAAAGTCACTTTCTAAAGACTTTATAAAAATGACGGCAGTTTTATAAGGTAGATTTTAAAATCTACTTTGTAAAAATGCCGTCTTTTTATAAAGTTTTTATAAAGTTACTTTTTAAAAACTCATAAAAACTGTATTAAAACATTGCTCTTCGTATAAAAGTCACTTTATAAAAAAAGCGGAATTTGATTAAAAAAAACTAATATTTGATAAGAATATTTATAAAAAGTTGATCAAAACCCAAGTTATTAGGGATGTGAAAAAATAAACCTGGGGAATGTATAAGATTTGGCATTTGGAAATTACAAGATCAGTGCATGTTACAGATAATTTTGAAAGTAAAAAATATCGCAATACGAACTTGCTGTTAGATATTACACAATATTTAAATAGTTGAAATCAAATGACGAAAGAAATCTAAATAAGATAATACTCATAAATCCAAAGTACTAATATTTCCAACTTTCTGTTCGTGATGATGATGTAATGAATGTGTAATGAATTCTCAAGACTTACATTTTAGCATTGAAAAGTTGCGTAAAATCGATATTTAGTCCAAACCAACAATTTTGTTTTCAAAGAAATCATCGCTTGTAGTTGAAAATTTAGATAATTGAATATTTTGATATTACTAATTTCGCTATTTCGGCGCGAATTTCGTTTAGATAAAAAATAATAACTGCTTTAGTAGGCGCACGAAAAATTAAAAGTACTTTCTGAATACCAAAATTAATCTTTTAAATTCGAATATGTATGTGGCAAAGTATGTATTGAAATCCAGCATGTGCTACTTCAAATTTTAAAATATTATTTAATCATTCGAAATTAGACATAATTAAAGACGAAAAATTGAGATTTCATTATTGATATAGTATAAATTGAACGACTAAAAAATAAAAAATATTTTAAAAAGAAGCACATGTGACAAAAAAACACTTTAAATACACTTTTGCTTAAAGGAAAATATTGATTTTCCATTTGCAAACAAAAGTCATACACTCACGTTCGTCACTAGAAAGAGTGAGAAAATGAAAATACTTGATTGCACACCTATTTCACTTTGATTTATTATACAATTGTTTATGACTGTGAAATACGTATCTTAGATCCATGAATTTTCAATAAAAAAAATATTTTTATGCGTCTTTAATAATTTTCTTATGTAATTGTAAAATTTTGTTAATAATAAATATCGAGACAATAATGCACGCATACCATTCTTTCAGGTTTCCTTATAATAACCGGCCTATTTCGTGTATTTTGGAATTTATTAGTGTTGATCGCATAAATATTCTGCAATTTTTTATAAATAACAAAGAAAAAATTCTTTTTCATTCAAATTATACCTTTTTTTATATTTCAACTTATCTGATATGTTAAATATTTTCCATTTTTTGTGATCTCAGTTATCTAAAAAATGGAGCGAATGGTTTTTTTCCACCTACTTGATTTTAATTTTATTTATTATTTTTATTCGTATACTCAAACACAAACACCCCTTGTTAAACTAACTTGGTCTTAGGTCTAAGGTCTTATACCGCTGGGAAACGCCAGGGAATTAGGCCAGGAAATTTTCCTGACATCCGGGAATCACCAGGAAAATTTTCCTGTCATTTTTCCCGATGGTTCAGGAAATGTTAAACTAACTCGAATCGCCGAGTTTGTTTAACAAGGGACATATATACATATATTTCGAATACATATACAGATTGTTTATGTAAATTATAAATTAAAAACAAAATATATATATATACATGGACAAATATGTTTAAAAATTATATTTTAATATAAATGATGTATGTTCACATAAATTAAGAATATTGTGATTTTCTGCTATTAATTAAAAAAAATGAATTATTGAATGATTAATGGTTTTAATAATAAATTCATTATAAAACTTACGCAATACATATAACAATAAATAAATTAATTTTTAATACATTTTATACCTATTTTAATTAATGAACAATATTAGGTTAATTTTTCACTACATTTCATTAAGCTCTGCGGTATACTACATACGTATACGTTGCTTGTTACCACTTGCAATCTCAAATGCATGTATGAACTACGATCAACTATGGTAATACAAAATTGCATATTTCGATTACCTAACGTAATATTATGAGCATTTTAGTGAATTCCTGAGACATCTATAACATTGCCAATCAACATTGTGCAGATTTTCATCTTACCGACGAATTCATGTGAAATCAGATACTGCCAACCTTTGTAATCGCGGTACAAACTCGCGCCTGCGCATTCGTTGGTATGGATCGCGTCGTTATGGAGCGAGTCTTATACCCATATAATATCAGCAACCCTAAAACGGCTAAATAAAACCAAGTAGAACCAAGTGAAAAACACTAAACACTGTGAAACACTGGAAAACACTAATTACTGCTGAATATCTGTTTACAATTAACAATTGATTACAATGGAAAACTCAGATGTGGTGAGTAATATTTAATATTAAATTAATATTACGGTTCGCAATCTTATTTCAATGCGGTTTTTCATCCCATACGAAAACATTCGCAATTCGGGTTATGCAGCCTTCGATTTTAAAAACAACGTTCTAGCGATAAATATGTTACTCATATTAATTTCTTCAGGGAACAAAGCCGTATTACAGAGCGTTAAATTTATTGAGAGGGCACAATAGTGAAATTTCTGTGGTGAAATATTCCTCATCAGGTCAACTTGCCAGTGCTGGTAAGAATTTATAATAAATTTTTTGAGCACAATATGTCCATAACATTTTCTCTGTTACATAGGGTATCACTATTATGTTTTTGCTATTTTTATTTTGGATGCGAGAATTTTCAACTATTTTCATCAGAGGATGAAAATTTTTTATTTCTCTAATGGTATTTTTTTAGTTTTTTATATTTGATTAGGTTCATCTAAAATGAAGAGTAATCAATTCACATTATAGCTAATTAACTAGATAATTATTTGCTAATACCTTTATCGTAAAAAATTGAATATTAAATAGATATTTTTTGTTGTTCGATTTATCTACTTTATTACATAAGTTTTTATATAAAATGTACAATAGGAGAAGTATCTATTTGGATTCATATAATAAAACGAATCATCAATTTACGTTACAAAAAAATAATTCAGTAATTTTCATTGTATAACTTGAATGTTGTAAAAAATTGAATACAAAAATATTGATAATAGATAGTTGTCAATAAATTTCTTCACTGTATTCCATGAGGTTTTAAATAGAATGTACAATACGAAAAATATAATAAGGAAGCTTTAATCTGCTATAGAAATCAAGATTTGAAAATACAATCATATAAATATAAAGTTGGTCATTGATTTTTATCAATAATTTAGTTTAGAATATTTGTTTCGATGCAAACAATATAATAAATATTTAATTACTATCACAACAAAATAACCAAAGTTTCAATTCACAAGTTGAATAATGGAAAAATTAAATATCAAAATATTCACACTAGATTTTTTTGGTTTTTTTATTCAATTTTCTTATTTCATTAGTTTTTAATATAAAATGTACCATACCTAAAATATCTATGACATAAGTCTTCTATAGAAATCGAAATTTTGAGATGTAATAAAATAAGCCACAAATTATTATTACTCTGCTTAAAATTATTATATTTTGTTTGTATGATGATATTTTCTTAAATTATTCTGTTTTTCATATTTATTGATTGAAATTATACAATGTATAACTGTTTCTCCTCGTAACAATATAACTAAATTATATTTTTGTATGTTTTATGTTTGAAAAAATGAATTTTGTTTCTCCATTCATTCATTTCATTTTGTAAGTTTGCATGTAAGAATCACCATACAAAAAATATAGTAAAAAGCTTTTACCTAATTATAGAAATAGAAATTGTGAGTTGCAATTGTACAAACACAAAATTGGACGTAAATTATTACTATTATTTTGTTTATTAATACAGTAAAATTCTCATGCGATTCCCCAAAATTTCTAGAGCTTTTTTTATAACAATTGAAATTTCATACTTAAACAACAGGAATCATGATTTCAGTTATAATATTATCATTTTTTGTCTAAAAGTTAATAAACAATTTTCTATGAGAAAACAGGTTCATAAATTGTTGTAAGATTCTCACATTAAAAAAAACATTGAAAAAATGGCGAAAAGTTTTAATAAAGTAGAAGTATTGCATGAAGATAATATGTAATGTTGTCACATAATATATTCATATACTTTGTGAATTGCCACATTTAGATTATGAAGGCAAAATATTTTTATGGAATTATAAGCACCAAGGACGTCAAGTAAAGGCTGTACTGACTGGTCATGACGAAGGTATATCGGATATATGCTGGTCCGATAGGAGTGAATATTTGATCAGTGCTTCTGACGACTCTAATTTAAAACTATGGAACATCGAAAGAGTACGTAATTTTATTACAATTAGAACTAAACAGAATTGAAATTAAATTTTATAATATAATATTGAAATTGACTAAAAAGGGATAAATATATGTAGAAATTTCAAAAATTTGGATACAAGCGCTATAACTACCTTTATTGAATATATAACTTCACAATACATTATTCTTTCCAATTAGAAAATCTGAAATTCTGCTTCAAAATTTTATGTAGAAAATTATAAAAATCCAGCTATAAAACTTCACATTTCAACTACTTGGCCTCATTGAAACCTAAAAAACTTTGCAGTGGGAACTAAAAATTTGACTTATGACACATAAAACAAACACAAAGTTTCAACAACTTGATACAAAAAAAAATGAAAAATAAAGAATCATAATAAAGTTGTTTTAAAAAAAAAAGTTCAATTTGGATTCGAAAATGTCATACTTTATGGAAAACCTTTTTTCTTTCAGAGGCAATGTGAGATTACATATTATGGTCACAAAAGTTATGTTTATTGTTGTAACTTATGTCGAGGTGATCCTAATATTATGGTATCTGGTTCTGTAAGTATTTGTATTCAATTGAGGTATACAAAATTGAAAACCTAATCTCTGAACTATCTCTGAAAAATTTCTGACTATCATGTAGATTATTATTTTCTTGAGCATGTAATTTTATTGAATTTAAGATATGCGTTATCTACTTAAACGTTTGGGGCTGCTAGGTCGATTTCTTCGTTCCTACAAAATTTCATATTTTCCATATCGTAGATTCTGACTATCATTAACTTATATCTTCTCCAGACATTGTAACATGAATTTTGTATAAATATATGTATATCAACTATGCATTCATTAAATTTTTTCCAGTACAATGGTGAGGTCAGAGTATGGGATCTCAGAAGAAAAAACAGTCATTCGACGATATCTGCCTGTAGCACTGTGGTAACTTCCACAGAATTTCATATGAACGGAAGATATTTAATATATAGCAGTTTGGATGGATATTGGTAAATGAATGCTTTAAATTAATGTTAAATTTATGCGCAACTGCAAAATAAAAAATTTATCGATATATGTATAAAGTATAACCCAACAATACATTTTTTATACCTGGATATATATTCCAATTTCGAGAAAAATCAATTTTACACTCAAACATTGACGAATTTGATAAAAATCAACATCAATTTTATTCGAAACCACTCAATGACAAAATCTCAGATTTACAATTGAGAGAAAAGAGGCAGACATAAAATTTGATGTATACTCAAAAGTGACCTGACATAAAAAAACTAACGAGTCAAAAATGTTTTAATTACATTTTGTTTTATGTAAATGCGAAATGTAGTTAGGCAAGTTATAACAAATAATCAAAACTTTCTTTTTCAGCCGTATCAGAGATTTTCGAATGGATAAAGTTTTGTTTCAAGTTGGTTCAGATGAAGTTGCCATATCTCATGCGACATACTCACCAAATTGCAAATACATTTTATTGTCCACACATGACAGCAAAATCACACTATACACCGAAAGAAACAATTTTTCAAGACCTATAAAGGTTTACACTGGGCACTCTAATGAAAAGTACTGCATATTTACCAATTTCTGCACCACAAGAGCAGACGTGGTATGTTTTTTATTTTGCTTTGTGAAGTTCTGCTCTTTATTTTCTTTTTATAGTATCAACATTTTTTTCTAGTTTGTAGTTTCCGGTTCTGAAGACAACAAAATTTACCTTTGGAACTTGAAAACAGAGAAGTCAGTTCAAGTGTTAACAGGACACACAGGTTTGTGTGAATTTGTTCAACTTTCTGATATTTTTCAGCTTGACAAATAATTCTGAATGCTAAAAAAAATTTTGATAGTACTATCATGTTTTTCATTATAATTTAACATTATAATTGATGATTACCTAGATTTGACTAACTTTTGTTAATCTCAACTAAACCGTTACTTAAAATGTTGATGAGTAAATGTTGTATTACATAATAATGATTATTATTTTGAATATTTTCTAATTTTTCAGATACTGTCATCAGTACTGCATGCCATCCTAATGAAAATGATTTGGCTTCAGCGTCAGTAGGGGAAGACCACGCAATACGGATATGGCACAGTCAAACGTGATGAACAAAGTATCACCATGTTGCTCATTTGTACAAACTGTTACTTTCCAGAATTTTTACTGAACGAATTTCATTAACAAAGTCTGATTACCAATTACGCATGTACAACAATCAGGCGTGGGTCCAGGGGAGGTGGGTTTTAATGGGTTCAAACACACCCCGAAATTTTTGACACTACATAATTCATTATTATAAACTTACATTAAATTGATACTCTGTATATAAATATTAAGAAACCCCCCCTCCCCCAAAAAATATTTTTCTGGATCTGCCCCTGACAATACAGAAGAAAAATTTGTTTCATTTTCATTCATTGCTTCATAAATTTTTAATTGTATACAACTCCAACAAACTATTGTCACGTTACCTATTTTCATGTACATACCGATACTTTTTACGATTTATAATGAATAAAGGTAATCATTGTAGACCTGATTCGAAATCACATGTGTGCCAGAAAATCCAAGATCTGGTTTTAATTTAAATACTGCAAAATTGTTTATAATACTCTTTTATTTATTGTTTCAAAGATTTTTTGTGTTGTTTAACTTCATCGTCAAATTCATTTAACTTGAAATCTATGGGTTTATCGTATCCTAAAATTCGTGCACAATGATCCGGCTCTATGAATTTGTATACGTCAAAGAATACTGGCTTTCCTTTCACTTCTAAAATCGTCAACATACCACTAACCATGGGTCGTTCAACATCATCTGCTATGAATTCCAACTGAAAAAATTCAAGTTTCGAAGCTCTTTATTTTTGGTGTTATTTGTGAATCTTTCGTTCATTTGAGAGATTTTGTACATACAATTAAAAAAATGTAAAACAAGATTTCTGATATCAGTGATCAGTTTTCTGGTTCATGTACTAGTCATTCAAAATCAACCTTGAAGTGTTGATTTAAACAAACGAGCATGGATAAAAATTTGAACCAACCTTTTTTCTCATTCCAAAAAAATCGTAGGTTGTAAGAATGTACGTATCGCTCTGTGGAACATATTCTATGCAGATGACATATCTCTTTGCAACCAAATGCAAAATCAATGGTGTGCCAATGGAGTAAGCAGTTATGATTGCAGTTAGGAAGGGAACATATGGGGATGTTGTTCCAATTAAACTGTAATATATTGGCCATCCCAAAAAAGCGGTTCCCGAAGTTACCAAGGAGAATATTTTCAAGTTTCTAATTTGTTTCTGTAATTCTCCTGTGTAAATGACTCTGGGTTCTTGATTTTCAGGAGTTGATGTTTCAGTTGCTACTGAGGAACAATGCCTGATGTTGGAAAATGTTGGTAATACCTAGAAATAAGGATAGACTAATTTATGCATTGCATTTACGTTATTACAATGTCTGTTGCATGTGCACTGAGTTGCACTATGTCATAAAAAATTATCAACAAACAAAACTTTATAATTCTGCAACATTATTATTTATCAACTTTTTTAATTTGCCGTTGATTTGATGCAAAAATTTTTATTGAAAATTTATGAATTTGAAACACAGAATATCAAAATGGTGATAAACTTCATACTTTTTCGACACAAATTGAAAATATTGCATTAATATTCATAACTGAAAATCTCTTATCCAAAATATCAAAATCACAAGTTATGATCTCGAAGTTTGTATTTATCATTAATTAAATCCATAACCATAAATTGATGATTTTCTATTTCTTGTCTTTATTATACTCTTCTTTCGCGATAAATCTGACAAAAAATCGTCATAAATACTTTATGAGATCTAAAATTCTAATTGGTTTCTAATAAGTCAATAGAAAAAAGGAGTATTATTTATTTAAAAATCTAGGTCACGATTTGATCACTCGAACATTAGTTTTTTTAATAATTTAATCGTTCAAAAACCTACTATCGAAAATTAAGATATTTCTTTGAAATATAGGTATGTTAATGTTTTTTTGTTTTTTCATTTTTTAAAAAAATCTAAAACAGAGTATTAAAAACCTACAAAAAATTTTCATAAGTAGATGAAATTTTGTGGAATTTGCAAAGTTTGGAATAGTTCATATTGTTTTAAATTTCATAGATTTCAAAAAAACTTTTTTAATATTGAAAATTTGTGAGGTAGTCAATCTATGAAATTTTAAGAATGTGTTGAAGTTATGGAATTTTTTAGATTGTGTTCATCATTATATTTCATAAGAATATATTCAATAATGTTTTCTCATTAAAAATATAAATCTGAATCATATCCCTGATGAGGCAAGTGACTCCTTGAGAAACGTTGGTTTGATATAATAAAAAAGTTTTTCTACAGTCTACAGTGTTGAATTTAAATTAATTAAGAGAATTGAAAAATTAAAGTGGACGAATTTAAATTCTTTAACACAATTAATCTGAGATACTTGTAGCTTGCAGGTAATACAGAATTACAGAAAATCTTTATTAATTGGACAAATTGTTTTGAAATTCGGAAAATTTTGAATAGTTCGTGTTATGTTTGAAATTTTAAAGCTCTTAGAAAATTAAAAAAACGTTAAAGATTTCAGGAAAAGATGATAATTCCACGAAATTTTAAAAATTCGTAAAATTCCAGAAAATGATTATACTCTTTAAGATTATGTTTATTACAATATCTTTTTAAAGGATATGTACGTTTTTTTTTTTTTTTTTTTTTTTTTTTTTTTCATTTCTTGATAACAATTTGAAAAGTGCTTATAAAAAACTTACAAAAAATCATTATGAAACTTGGACACTTTGTACTAGTTCGTATGATGTTTAAAATTCTGAAAAATCAAAAAATATTTAATATTTAAAAGATTTTCAATATATAATTCTATGGGATCCGGAAAATTCAATAAATCTGAAAAACTTGTGAGTATTAGACAATTATCGAAAATCTTTCATGGTTTAGTGTGATTCATTTATCTATGGGAATTATATAATTTAATTTTCATATTATAAAATGAAAAAGTTAAGAAATCATTAATAAAGCACATGAAATTTAAAGATTTTACAAGCTTTACATCTTATAAATGATTAATGAATCAGAAATTTAAGGAATTAAATTTTAAAACTTCAAAAATACAGTGAGACAAATGTCATTTAAAAATTTAGTCACTACTGCATACACATATATGAAGATTCTCAAAAATAAAATGAAAAAGTTAAAAATAAAAAGCTAGCATATTGATTGCATCGTCAATTTTTTTTTCTACTTTATTCTTCGTTTTTATGATCCGAATAAGATTTTGTGTTAATTTTATATCTATATTATATTATTTTAAGTTTGACGATTCCAGAAAAAACGATTCTTTAGAGTCAATATAATAATTTTGGGTTTTATTAACAAAACACCATTTCAGCAATTACTTCAAGAGTATTTTAGGTTCATTTCAAATTTTTAGAAAATTCAGTTAAAGTTATCATGAATTTGATTTTGTAAGAATTGATTATTATTTTATTATAATTAAAATATTTTTCTTCAAACTTTATAACGATTTTCAAATAAATTTGTATATATGTGCGTATCGCACTTATTCTTATAATTAATTTCTACAATCTAAAATCTAATTTGTAATTTTACCTTGACTTGTTAACAGTAGGGTTACCAACACTCCGGGTTTGACCCGGAGACTCAGGGTTTCGGGACCATTCTCTGGGTCTCCGGGTGAAAACTTTTTTCTCCGGGTTTCACTACCAACCTGGTAGTGGTAATTTTATTTTTGGACACTCAAATCTAAACTCCCTCCCCCCCCTCAGGGCCGGATTGATTTAAGCAGCGGCAACATGGGCAACTGCCCAGGGCAGCAAAATTTAAGGGGGCGGCAAATTTTCGGAGGTCTAATAAATCTAAAAAAAAAGGTCGTCAATAATGTTTATTACGTTATATCGATATCCCCCAAAAAAGTAGGGACCTTTTTTTTTTTAGAGAACGCGATCTCCGGGCGAGGCTTCGTACCGTGTTGGTAACCCTAGTTAACAGCGCTATTAACATTGCAAAATATTGATAATTTTTTTTGCTTCTAGATTATTTTCAATCATAAAATTTTCATTTTTTTTTAAATAATGAATATATAAGACAAAGATTTTGAAGATTTTTTATTTATTCATATAAAACAAATGTTAGAGGTTTTATTTTGGTATTACATTCCAAAAATTCTATTTGACCCATGTTCACTAATCCTTAAGTTTTGTTCTGTCAATACATATGATAAAATATTTTAATTTAATTCATAATTCATGAGTACTTTACGAAGAAAAAAACATAAAAACATAAGTGAAAATGCAATTGTTTATGTCAATTTGTATACCTCGGTTTTGAAGTGTCCATTTTTTGTGTTCAATGCCCAGTTTTTAATTTTTACCAAATACCTATTTCCATGATTCGAGAAACAAGCCTTCAAAAACGTTGCCATTTCGAACTATACAGACAATTCATGTAACAATCAATTAAATATTTTTAATATTTTGATTTAGCTTTACATACATACAATTTCCATCAATACACCACTACAGAAACAAGCATATGCAAATTGTTTACATAGGATCATACATATATCATATATTCCATTCAAATTGTCACAGCTGTGCCAGCTGTGATTGGCAGATTGGCTGCAATTTTGCATCAGCTGATGCGATGACATTAAGCATAATTGAGCACATCTGAGCAGCCTGATTTGTAACTGATTATAATAACCTTGTGTTATTAAGTTTGATTGTTCCAAATTGGCCCAATTATTTAAAAAAAATGAAGCTCATGAATTTAAAAACGACTTCCGCCCTTGTGAATGCAAGTAAAAAAACAATATTTTCCATCGCAACTCGCAGTGCTAGGTAATTCATAAACAATACATATTGACAACTACAATGTAAACTTCCAAGCTGCTTATTTATTCAATATTTTAGCCTTTAATTATATTTGCATATTTGAGTATATTATTTTCATTTCTATTATCATACACTCTGCTTTATTTATATTTTGTTACTTTTTTTATGCCCATTCGCTTGCGATATAACCCTGCATCGCTATCATCTAATTTCAAGTTTTCGTCATCCTGGAGGTTGATATGTCACTGCTATCTATGATTTCTTGGAGCGTCCCCGTATATTCATCAAGCCCATCATTTCATCTCGAGCATGTGGTATTATTTGATACTTTAACCTCGGTTCAGGCTCTGGGCCAGTGGAGTAGCTAGAAAATTTTTTTTGCGTTCTCTCCAAAACAATTTCCTTGTTTCCCTGCTTTACTTGCAGAATCAAATAAGGTATAATAGAAATTTTTTATTGTTAATCAAAATTATTATCATATAATAATATTGTTATTAAATTAAATTATTATGTAATTAAATATTATTATCAAATATTAGTATTATTAAACATTATTTTTGTTCACTGGAAATGTAAATTGATAAAAAAACAAATAAATAAATTGGAAAGGAATTAAAACGTTGATTATTTAAAATCAGTCACTATTTTTTAACTGAGAAATTAATAATGAAAATTCATGTATTCAAATATTGGAGTTTGTAAATCATTTTCTTTACTGATATCTTCCCAAATTATTTTGAAATTCAGATAAAATTCATTAGTCATGAAAAAATAAACAGAAGTTATGAAAATTGATAATATGAATAGGAACAATGCAAAGAAAAAAAAATGAACGCAATAATAGTAACTATTTATAATAAAATTATTAAAAAATATCAAAAATGTACTCATCAAAATCTAGAGGACATAGCACATGGTTTCGTAGAAGTTCTCAAAGTTTAAATATGTTGCAAATTCTTAATTTTATTGACTTGAAAGTAATATTATCCTGGCTTCAAATAAATTTGGGTCATTTATAATTATATATATTTGGCTATAATTAAATATAAAATGAATTTGAAAAATTTCATTAACACAGTTAATTTTAAAGAAGAGTTGGAATGTACGAAAATGCTGAAAATTTCATAAACTTTGAACCCTAGAGTATCTGACTAAAAATTCACAGGAAAATCCATAAAAATACCAAAGAATTTTATATAACTGAAGCTCTGAATAAATACTGAAAGTAATAAAATTCTATGGAAGAACTTTTTTTAAAAATGTAAGTAAATAGGTACAATCTACAAAACTTTAGTTTCTAAAATAACAAATTATAAAATATGTATACAGCAAGCTATAAAAGTACGAAAATCTTAAAAAAAAAAAAAAAAAAAAAAATACTAAAATATATGTTAATGTCATTATCTAAGAAATCTATAGAATTACTGAAAATCTATTGAAATTCGAATTATACAGCATGGAATTCTAAAATACGTATATAGCGATTTATATAATAACAAGAAATCTCTAAAAATAGTAAAAAATAACACGAAACCACAAAAATACTAACAAAAATACTAAAATGAATATGGATGTTTTTTTCCCAGAAATCTATGAAATTACTAAAATCTATTAAAATTTAAATTTTAAAGCATCAAATTCTAAAATACGTGTATGTGTACCAATCTGTAGCGTAGAAGAAATTTGGAAAATATTAGAAAATGCTGCAAAATCTAATAATTACCTAAAAGGATTTGAAAATAGAAGATATATAAATAAAATACAAAATTTTTTTATTGATGTAATTTTTCCGTAAATCTATAAAATTACTGAAAATCTATCAAAAGTTAAATTTTAGAGCATTAAGTTATATAAATTTAAATAGTAACCTAAAAAAATACGTACTGGGAATCCGTAAAAAAACTAAAAAATCTTTTCGGGTTTTATAGATACTTGATAAATTTTTACAAAATAATCATGCAGATATGTATATACATTTTTTCAAAAAATTCATAAAACTTTAAATTTTTGAACATATATAAGTTCATAAAAATAAAAAATAATTGATTTCAATAATTTTCATCAAATTCAAATTTTTCCTGTTAACGTATTTTTAAATTCAAGGCTATGTTTAGTTTAAAAAAAAACTACTTGACTTTACATCATAATATTCATGTCATAATTATTTTTTTGGTATTTTATTTTCGTTATGTAAAATAGGTACTATCACAGAATGGCTTTTCATACATTTTGTTTAAAATGTATATGAATTAACATACTATTTTTCAAAAAGGTATCTAATGAATATCAAAGTTCTGATACAAGTGAAAACATTTAAAAAATTGCATTTCTAAGTTTAGAAATTTTTCTATCCTTGTTTGCTCTACTCTATGGTTCGAATTATCCAATTTGAATTACTTTGACTTAAATTTTCAACATTTCTAATCCTGATTATTTTCAAACTTAAGCTAAACAATATCCGATTATATCGTTCTTAACAAAATTGCGATTATAAAAATGTAGGTGAGTCAATTGTTAAAACTACTCAAATTTTCAACCACTGAAATTTCATCATACTTATTTTTTGATGTGAAAGTAGAGTTTGGATTATATTTCTGAAAATGATGCAAATTTTATTTAAAATTTATCTTGTTGAAGTAAAACCATGCTAAATTTTAATATATTTATTATTTTTGCTTCATAATAAAATTTCCGTTATCATCACATTGAGTTTCAACAGATTCTGAGTTCTGGAATATGAAAAACTTGTGTATCTAAATTCAAAATTTCTTGAACCTTTGAGGTAAAAAATTTACTAAGTATCATCTGATTCGCAGAAATTGTAATAAAAATAGCAAAGTGAAAGAATTTTATCCTTAAAACTACTATAAAATTTGCTTTGTAAAGTGTAAATCAGAAATATATGTACAATGTCAAAAATGTCCTAACACCAGTTTTATACACTTTTTGCTAGTGCAAAAACTAATGCGTGTATGATTTACAGTTCATGGTGGTCACATGTAGAACTGGGACCACCTGATGCGATTTTGGGAGTGACTGAGGCATTCAAAAAAGACACCAACCCTCAGAAAATAAATCTAGGCGTCGGCGCTTATCGTGATGATAATGGAAAACCATACGTCCTTCCAAGTGTTCTGAAGGTGAACATTTTTTAAATATTTATACTCATGGTTTTCTTCATATTATATGTAAAGATTTGATTGAAAACGATTTAAAGTTTAGAAGATTAGTTAATACTGAAGAATTTCATTAATATTGTTTTTAGGCAGAAGAAAGAATGGTAGCCAAAGGTCTGGATAAAGAATACGCTGCGATTTCAGGAAGTGCAGATTTTTGTAAGCACAGTATTAACCTTGCTCTCGGTGACAACAACGACGTTGTTCCTAATGGTTTGGTAGGTGAAATTATTCGGCTATTTTATAAATAAAATATTAATTCATGCACGTACTCTAAGAAATCATTTTTCATGTAATTAAATCTGCTACGATTTCTGTATCTTCTTAAAATGCAGGAAAATTTTGATTTTGGCAGAATTCGACGGTGCAAGGAATATCTGGTACAGGCTCGCTATGTATTGGGGCGACTTTTCTGAAACACTTTTTCCCAGGAAATAAAGAGGTTTATATGCCTACGCCTACTTGGGGAAATCACGTGCCCATTTTCAAGCTCGCTGGTCTTGGCGTAAAATCTTACCGTTATTACGACCCCAAAACTTGTGGGCTTGATTTTCAAGGAGTTTTAGAAGATATAAGTGTGAGTAGATTCATTCGTATAATTTGGTGCTAATAATTTACACTTAATTCAAATATTTTTCTTCCTGATTTCAGAAAATACCAGAAAAATCCATTATTTTACTGCACGCGTGTGCCCACAATCCAACTGGAGTCGATCCAAAACCAGAGCAATGGGCAGAAATTTCCTCGGTGATAAAAAAAAGGAATTTGTTTACATTCTTTGACATGGCGTATCAAGGGTTCGCTTCTGGTGAGAATAAAATTTGCATGAAATTTAATTTATTTTGCCTTATTTTGAGGCTAATTCATATTCATCATATTTATTGTTTTTTAAGTATTAATATCATTTTTATTTATTGTTAATATTTTTTAAACTTTCAGAGACCAATGAATATCAATTTTTTAAAATTCGTGCAAGTAACAATAACTTTTTCATTAGAATCAGTCTTTTAATCAAGTTCATTTTTGTTCATAATTAGTTTACAAAAAATTCAGAGTAGGCTATGTATTAGTGTAATTTAAATGTAAGTGGTAAATCTGATTACGTTTGTGTATATAGAAAAAAATTTTATTTTGCATAATTCATTTGTCTTTCTCTTTTTCAGGAGATGTGATGCAGGACTCTTTGGCTGTCAGACTTTTCATTAAAGAAGGCCATAAAATTGCCTTAGCTCAATCCTATGCCAAAAATATGGGCTTGTACGGTAAGAGGCTTATAATTTTAAAACTACAATGTGTTAATATTGTTAATAATGAATTTCTATTGCTCTGAAACTTTTTCTATCAACTTCAGATGTTAAAAGTACAAAAATAGATTTTCGTCTTGAGTATCATCTGATTTTATTGAAAAAAATGTAAATGTAAATATTAAACATTGCATGCAAAAAGGCATGTAAGTTTTCTTAGAACCTGAAAATAAATTTGCAAAGATTTTCTTCGTTGTTGTTATTACAAATTTTTTTTCAATCATCTAGTTTTGTTTATTTAATAAAAGACTAAAAAATGGTAATGAAACCCTACTAGGTGAACGAGCTGGAGCTTTCACTCTCTTGAACAATGATAAGGACGAGGCGAGTCGAACGATGTCGCAAATCAAAATTCTAATTCGACCGATGTACTCGAATCCCCCTATTCATGGCGCACGCATTGTCAGTGAAATTCTGGGTGATTCTGCACTCAAACAAAAGTGGCTTGTGGACGTCAAAGGAATGGCAGATCGTATAATTTCCGTCCGAACAAAGCTCCGTGACAACCTCAAAAAAAATGGCAGCTCTCGCGATTGGTCTCACATCACGGATCAGATTGGCATGTTTTGTTTCACGGGTTTGAAAGCACCTGAGGTGCGTGTATTTCTTCTTTAACAAACTTGGGACTGGAATGTTTTTATTCTTTTTAAATTATTTCTTGATCATTTACAACTGTAGCTATGGTCTTATGAATTTTTTCAGGTCGAAAACTTAACGAAAAACTTCAGCGTGTATTTGACCAAAGACGGGCGAATTTCTATGGCTGGCGTTACGTCGAAAAATGTGGAATATCTTGCGCATGCCATACACCAAGTCACGAAATGAATACTTCCATGAATTAAGGTCTGGCATTTGTATCGACGAAATAATTTTGTTAACGTTATATTTTAGGTTTTCGTTTATAGGGTTACATACTCAGGTATACCATACTCACTGCAACACAATTTTATGAGAAAAACACTAGCCTTTTATATTTGCTAGGATTTGAATCAAATTTTAACCCGGTTTTTTATTATTTTTCAAGTCTTTATAGTTATTATAGTGCGACGTTGATTGTCCCACTCTGTTATAAATCACTTTTTTGAATTAAAGTCTGTCAATGTTACATAGACTTTTTTTTATAGTCCCGAAGTATGAAACCAGGAAAAAAGGAACTACATGTGTACCGAAGTATAACATCATTTATTAATCTCTCAATCACATCAATTTTCATATATTTTTGAGAAGAGAAAACCGTATACTCTCATCTATAAAAAAACAATACTTTTTTTTATCAACGGAACACATAATTATCATTCATCTTCAAAATCCCAAAGGCAGGAATTTGTATTAAGATGAGCCATATCTTCTATCGAAGTTCCCAAATCATACTCAAAACCATCTAGAACATGAATTAGTTTTCTTAAAAACTATAAAACAACGGAAATGAAAAATGAAGAAATAAATTTGCACCTTGGGAGTCGGCGACAGTATCCTGCATTAATGGAACAGACTTTAAAACATCCAACAGAGTCTTATCACTTTTGCGACACTGCTTGAAAAACTCGTGCTTCTGCAATTGCCACAAACTTGGCCTGTCGATTGGTTCTCGCAAAAGGCAAATTTCCGTGAAATTATGGAACTCATCGGAAAATTGGCGATTCGACAGAGCTTCAAACCTCTTCCGACTTTTTTCATTATCTTCATCAGTCTTTGCTAGAAAGTAAATGTGATAAATGATAAATGGGTTCGAGTTATAAATATATATTTTGTACTTTTGGATTTTGGTCTTACTTTCATCGATTTCAAATGAATCCAAGGGGATATTGGTCCTATCTATGAGGTGAGGTGGGGAGTCGTGAACTTTTTCCGTGAGCATTAACGTAACAGGCATTTCGCGATAAGGTTCGACTCCATTTGCAACTTCACAAATCGCTACGCCCACGCTGTAGATATCTGATTTTTGATTATAACCATGAATATTCTAAAATAAAGAAATTTGGCATTTGTTTCCTTTACATCTATTTTCCACGAAATTCGGTGCATTCAATTAATTTTTAAAAACAGTTGAGAGTTTTTTCAGGCTTCTCTCACATCATTCTTTTCGGATTATATTTAGAGAAAAGGAATGATAAACTTTCAAGTATAATTTGAATTTTTCTTGGAATGTGAACTTACAAATTCTGTTATGATTCAGTAATTTTTTTTAACGTGAATTACAAATCGCTATGAGATAAGTAGGTGTTTCAGATAATTTCGTTCCTTTTTTTCTAGAGAAAGGGAATAAAAAATACTATTGAACATAAATTAAATTATTCTTTGAATGTCAACTTACAAATTCTATTTTGATTTAGCACATTTTTTTCAAGGTGCATTTCAAAATGCTTTGAGAAAATTAAATTCCTTTTTTTAAAGAAAAGGGATAAAAAATTTTTGAATATCAATTTAATTGTTTTTCGAATGTGAACTTACAAACTTTATTTCAATTCAATTTTACATTAATTCATCTTCGATAAATGATATTTTACAAAAGTTTTAGAGTGACATCTGAAACACTTTCATCCCATTTCCTTAGAGAGAAGGAATAAAGATTTTCAGTATAATAGATGTGACGCGCCGCGAGAGAAGGTCCCTTATGCAAAAAAAATCGATTTTCAGGTTCCTAAATAAACTGACAGGATCTGACTTCCTCTTTCTTTTGCGAAAAAAATTACAATTATATCTTGTCAAGTGTGGATACAGTAAAGGTGTTTAGAAGCGCTACAAATGCATTCTTTATGAAGCGGGCCACCTTCTATTGCTCGTCCTGTAAAAGTCTGTTTTTAGGCATAAGGGACCTTCTCTCGCGGCGCGCCACAGATATTTATTCATCAAGGGAGGAAGAGGATGATTTCCATGAGTGTGTGTTTGTGTCCGACAATATTTTTTTCCATACATATACAGAAATGGTCAATTCATCGATGCGACTTGCAGTAACAGTGTCCTTTTTTTCGGGTATCCGTGATGAATTTTTCAGCGGGAGCAATCTAAGTGATTGCTCCCTAGGGAGATTACTTTGCGGGAGCAATTGCTTGGATTGCTTCCGCTGAGAAATTCCATCTCGTGTATACACAAAAGAGGGCGTTGCTCCCGCAAATCGCGTCGATAAAGTGGGCATTGCTGTGTATGTATGGAAAAAAATATTTTTTTTCCATACATATACAGAAATGGCCAATTTGTCAACGCGATTTGCTGGAACAATGTCCTCGTTTTTGGGTATCCGCGATGAATTTTTCAGCAGGAGCAATCGCTTAGATTGCTCTCGCTGAGAAATTTTATCTCAAGTATCCGAAGAAGAGGGCGTTGTTCCCGAAAATCGCGTTGATAAAGTGGACATTGCTGTATATGTATGGGAAAAAGTAAATTATTCTTTGAATGTAAACTTACAAATTCTATTCTGATTCAGCAAATTTTTAACGTAAATTAAAAGTTGCTTTGAAATAAAATTAAAGATTGACGCTTATCTCCAATAAATAATTATTTTTTTACAGTGTTATTGAGAGAGAAAAGAGAGATATTTGAAATAATTCCATTCTTTTTCCTTAGAGAACAGTAATGAAAAACTTGTAGATATCAATCGAATTATTCTTAGAATGTTAACTTCCAAATTCCATTTTGGTTCAGGTAATTTGTTTTACACGAAAACTTTTCAGTACAAGTTAAATTATTCTTTAAATGTGAACTTACGAATCCAGTTTTGATTCTGCAAAATTTTTTAACATGAATTACAAATTGCTTTGAAATCCAATTTTAGATTGGTGCTTATCTTTGATGAATGATGATTTTTGAAAAGTTTCATGAATAGGAGAGATGTTCGAGATGGTTTCATTTTTTCGCCTTGAAAAAAAAGAATGAAAAATGTTCTAGGTAAATAAAATTACCCTTTGAGTGAACTTACTATTTTGATTCAGTAAATTTCGTAACATGAATTACGAATTTTTTGAAGATTAGGAGATATTTGATATTCTCTCATCTATTTTCCTTAAAGAAAAAGAATAAAAAAGTTCTCAGGAATAAATTAAATCATGTGTTGAATGTGAAATTTCTAATTCTATTTTGATTTGGCAAACTTTTCAACACTACACAGTTACAAATTGCTCAAGAGAAAATATAAGATTGACGCTTATCTTCGATGAATGATTGTTTGTGAAAAGTTTTATGAATAGGAAAGAGATGTGAAATACTTTCATTCCTTTCCCTTTTAGAGAAGGAATAAAAAGTCAAAGCAAATTATTTTTTAAATGTGAACTTGCGTATTTTATTTTGATTCAGCAAATTTTTTTTACGTGAATTATAATTGTTTAGAGAAAAAAATTTTAGACTATAACGCTTATCATTGATGAATTATTATTATTTTCTAATAATTTAATATGTACGAAGAATTTTTCAAATGATTCCATTTTTTTTCCTTAGAGAAAAGGAATGAAAAATTCTTCAGCAAATTATTTTTTGAATGTAAACTTCCGAATTATATGTATTTTGATTTAGCAAACTTTTTACAATGAATTACAAATGGCTTTGAGGTAAGGAGATGTTTGAGATAATTTTATTATTTTTTCTTAGAGAAGAGAAATGCAAAAATGTTTTATATAAACTAAATTATTCTTTGAATGTCAACTTGAGAACTCCATTTTAATTCAGGAAATTTTTTTAACCTGAATCACAAATTGCTTCGAGATAACATTTCAGATTGACACTTATCTTCAATGAGTTATTATTATTTTTCAATTGATTTTTGTCTAGGATAAAATTTAAGATATCTTCATTTCTTTTCTCAAGAGAAAAATAACGAAAAATTTTTCAATATAAATTAAATCATTTTTCGATTGTGAACTTACAAATTTGATTTTGATTCAGCAAATTTATTCAACATGAATCACAAATTGCTTTGAGATAAAATTTTAGACCGACGCTCATCTCCGATCGTTGATTATTATTTTTAAATAGTTTTCTAAAATATTGTGGGTTCTTGACTTCTTAGAGGAAAAATTTGCTGCAAGCTATAACACAAAGTATTATTTTGAAGAACTTGCCACTCGTGCATATTTACAAACTGTAAAAATGATGCTATTTAGAAAAGGAAAATCTCAAGCTTTGAAACAGAAGCTAAGAAAAAATTGAGAAGATGTGAGACATTTTTAAGGACCTATTTTGAGTATTTTGAAATCACTTACTTGTAGTAAAACTTCGGGACTTAGCCAAGTTAAGTTATATATCGTAGATTTTGGAAATGAGAAAACGTTTTTTTGCCACTTTCCATTTTTTACGACTTCAAAAGCATAACGTAACCCAGAAATGCATACTTGGCCTAGGGCTGATATCAAAATGTGATTCGCTTTGATCGCCCTATAAAAAATACATATTTTACTGTAACGAACATTCCTTTTTTCGATTCCCGTAAACACTCAAAAATTTAAGCCTTCGATGGTAAAATTTAAGTGTATTCAATAAATTTTTAATCCTTTTCAAAATTTTTGCAACAAAACCTCTGTACTTTAAATTACCGCTCAAATGCTGTCTAAACTAACCATGTATCAAGTTATCTTTTTCATGAACAGAGATAGGCATTAATAATACTTTTAGTAATTAATTATTTTTGGATTACAAAATACTTGTAATTGAGTATCTCAAAAAAATGCACTATGGGAATACATGTATTTGAATAATCCGGAGTAGCGCGCTACAAGTATTCCAGTTATCCTGGAGAAGCGTGCTACTTGTATTCCGGCGATTCTCAATCATGATTATTTCGATACATGTATTTCGGCAATCCAAAAAGTAGCGCGCCATTTTTATTCCGACACACCCAACCATGATTATTTGATACTTATATTCCAGTAATTCACAACTCTGATTGTGGGAATGCATCTATTCAAATAATCATTAAGTAACGCAAAATAAAATTGGTTTTTTATATTCTGAGTATCAATCAATAATAGCTCAGTCTTTAGAATTTTTCACTCGCAATCAGAGTTTACTCCCGGATTTGAAAATCGATGTGTGTTGCATTTGTTGATACGTTTGTGAAAAATGTGTCGATTGTTTAAATAATTTAAAATGACTAACAAATTCCTAACAAAAGCTCAGGTTGGGTTTTTTATACTTTTTTACGTCGGAATGACTTTCCATTTTTCGTACCAAAAAATTTTTTTTATTCATCAGTTGCAAAACTTTCTAACTTTTAAATTTGACCTGTTGCTTGAGTTGCTTCTCGCTAGCAATAATAATATTACTTGAGGAGTCTTCATACATCTCCAGTTTTGAATGATTATAAATTATGATAGTTTTTCTCCTATTTGTTGGTGGAATAATAAATTGTTTAAAAAATTTTGATATGCAAAAAAATGAAACGTTATTTTTTCTGGAAGATTCACATGTGGCTGTTTGTTCTGCAATGACCGTGTGTTTTTAAACAGTGTGACGTTTTCAATTAATTTTGCAATTTTGTAACCTAAGATTTTTCGTGCCGGAATAAAAGTAGCGCGCTAATTTTTGGATTGCCGAAATACATGTATCGAAATAATCATGATTGAGAATCGCCGGAATACAAGTAGCGCGCTTCTCCAGGATTGCTGGAATACTTGTAGCGCGCTACTCTGGATTATTCAAATACATGTATTCCCGTAGTGCTTTTTTTTAAGATACTCAATTACAAGTATTTTGTAATCCAAAAATAATTAATTACTAAAAGTATTATCAATGCCCATCCCTGTTCATGAATCAGGAAATCACCACAAAAGTTTGATCTTTTTTTTTTTTAAATATATAGTTTATCTGCTGACTGAACAACCGTTTTTGAAAACTTTTTTCAAATCATTCGCTACTGTGAAAGTGACTACAAAATTTCTTAAAATTCTGAGGTTAAGTAAAAGCGTTTTTGTTAGATGAATAATTGGTTGACCTATGAATGATCCCACGTTTGTGTATGTAATCGAGACCACGAAGAACATCTCTAATTATGAAAGCTATTGCGAGTTCAGGCAGTCCGTGAGTAAAATATTCTTCGATTAATCTGCTACAGGAACCATAATGCATCAGTGGCGACAAGACGTAAACGCTGTGCCCCGAGATAAAAGAATACAAATAAGGCAGTACATTCGGGTGCTTCAACTGTCGAGTTCGTCTGACTTCATCTTTAATGAGCGTATAATCTTCATCACCCATAAAATCTAAATTGTACTTTTTCATGATGATGTGAGAGTTCGTCGGTTTGTGCACAGCCAAGTGTACATGTATATTCCCATCGTAACACAATCCTAGTGATCAAAAGGAAGTGCTGTCTAAATTCATTTGATAATTAAAAAAGAAAATCTTCATCTTCCAAAATATTTAATTTGAAGAAATGAACCATGATTGTTTATTCATTATTTTATTATTAAATTTTTATTTATTTCTTGTGTATCATTCTATGTAGATGTACAAGATGTTCCACATGTACAAAGAAGTTACTGTTATGTTTGGAACTTTTGAGAATTGAAGATTCTAATTATTGTAAGTTGTGAAAGAAGAGAGGGAGATTGAGAAGATTTTTTATCTAGATTTTGTGACCAATATCATTTTGTATTTAGGCCTTGAAAAGGGTCTGAAAATGGGTCAAAACTTTAGCCATTGATTTACGATAAATTGACTAGGAAAGTCGAATATAAGTGATATTTTTTATAAATATTAGGTATGTGCAAAATAAACAAGGCAGTCACTAATCACAGGATAAATAAAAATTATGAGTGATTAGAATTCATGTGAAAATTTTAAATACAGAAATTAACAATTTTTAAAGGATGATTGAAAAAATTGATGAAATAAAAAATAACAGATAAGAATAACAAATTAATTGTAATGGAAAATTTTTTATCAAATTATGAAAAATTGTAAAGAAAATTATTTTAAGCGTTCTATGTTTTTTATTTTGATTTATTATTTTTTACTGGAAATAAAATTTTACCTTATCTTAACTTGTTGATATATTTTCCTATTATTGTTTCTCTTCATGAAAGAAATTACATTAAAATTAGTTAAAATAATATGTTTGTAACAGCAAAAAAATGAATAAAATTTATTGAAAATCTATTGAAATAAACAAATTGACATGAATTCTAAGAATAGTATATTGTGCAGCTAGGAGCAAAAACAGCCGATTGAAACCTCACATGAGTTCTAATTGGCTGTTACCGCTCTGAAGTACACACGATACTTTTTGCTTCGAAAATAGTAAAAATGAGTGTATAAAAATTGTTTCGACATGGCAAATGAAATATTGAAGGTTGGCACGGAGGCTGGAGAAAATGACAGTCGGCAGGGATGGGGGTCCTTTTTGACCCGCCGGGTTTCCAAGGAGCCAAAAGAGCCCGCCTTTCACCTTGCCGATTGTCATTTGTCAACAGCCTGCGTGTTGGCCTGAAATACTTCATTTATTTATTTCGAAACGTGTTTTGAAACGATCCTTTTTAGTGTTTAAGAGGCAAAAAAAATTTTTATCTTAATAGTTATCGAGTTGATTTGATAACATTGTATTAGAAATGAAGATTTGTTTTTATTTATTATTATGTTATGATACAATTTTGAAAAAATATTTATTAGATTTTCAATTACTGCTTACAGGGAACCAAAAAACTAATCATTGCAGCATCGAAAATTTTGAAGTGTGGTATGATCAAAGAAATTACTTTATTATTTATAACCATAACTCATTGAATATAAAAAAATAACTTCAAAACTGTCCAGTTTGGAAAATTATAAATAGTTTTTTTTAAAATTTGTTCAGAATATTATTAAAATTAGAACAAAAGAGCATAGCAATATAAAAATATATGTACAACACAAAAAATTTAGTTTTATTTTTTCGAGGAACATAAACATATTTTATTTTTTCTATCATTCGACTTGCAAATAAAAATCGTCAGATATGCAATCATTTTTTCACAGCTGTAGTTTTTAATTAAAAGCTCAGAAATCTAATATATTATTGTATTAAATCATAATATATTAAAATTATTTACAATTATAGAATATTTCAAATATTAAAATTATCATATAAAATATCTTATACTTCGAGCTATCTCTAATTCAAACTTAAAATTTACAGCGACTTAATAATAAATTAAGGCTTCTAATCCATTCTTATTTATATAAATGACAAAAAAAACCATGTATTTTTGTTAACATTCAATTTTAAAATCAAAAAATTCGGCTATTTTGAAGAGCAAAATTACGATTCCATGATAAGTTTAGCACTTAAAAATGTATACAAAATTATTGAAAAAAGTACCATGAAAAAATTAAAAATAGAACCTACCTAAAAAAATATTGTCGACATAGTTGTTGAGATCGCAATCGTACATTTTATTGCATATTAATTATTTTGCAGGCAATTTCCTCATATCAAATCGGATGGTCTTTTATATACGATTCCAAAGTTAAAAAGCACGAGAAACTTTTACTTTTAATAAATAATGAACACTTTCGAGTTTTTGTTTTTGTAATCTTTTTTAGGTTATGTTTTTGGTTATTTTCGTAAACAAATCACAATATCAAGATGGCGGCTGATGGCGGAGTATTGGGGCGTTATTTGGATTAATTTTGTGACGAAGTTATAAGAAATACTTATAAAAAATGTTTTTTTAGTGTCTTTGAGAATTTCTCCGGGTATTTTTGGCTATTAATATAAATTTGAAGACTTAAACCATTTGTTTATATTTAAGTTAATGACCCGAATAAATTATAAAAAATCTGTGAAATTGACGAGTTTGTGATGTTCCATGCATGCGTCTAAAATTTCAAATTTTCAAACCTGAAACATTAATTTTCAACTGTTTTAAGTTTCAAGTTCAAGTCTCAAGTTTGTTCAAATTAGCAGCCGGTTGAGTTATGGCGTTTTCGATTTTGAGTGACCTGATCTTGAGTAGATCCGGAGCCGATTTTCCTGCTGATACGTGCTCAAATCTGCTCAATCATACCTAGAAATTGCTCTAGATCTGTTCAAGATCAGGTCATTCGAAAACTCTTCCTTGAGGCTCTCTAGTTCAATTCAGACGATTCAAATGATTCAGATTTCAGACAGTCCAGTGAGTCAAATTGAGTTGTGACCATAGACATTATCAGACAATATTATAGTACATGGACCGCTATTCCAAGCTATTCGAGCGAAATTTTGTGTCCAGACATAGAAGCTGGGCTTCAGGGTAAAATGAAGCCAAACGAAGGGACCAGTGACGTAGCTACCATGGTTAGCTTCACCACCAAGGCCCCGCTACTCAGGAGCCCCCCAAAAGTTGACGTTTTGCATACAATTTATTCGTCCTTGAACAGTTTCAAACATTCACATTTTTTCCATTTTTTCTTATAGCGTTATAGCATCAGAGACTCAATCGAAAAAAAAAACCGCAAATACCACAATATTATGCTGTCCTTTTTATTATGACGACATGGAACCCACTGTAGTGCGAGAAAAACGTGTAGTTAATAGAGACTGGTTAAGAGGAAGAAGGACGAAAGGAGAAAGTCTCCCGAGTTGCCTTAAGACAGTGATTATCATGATGATTTAAAATTACTTAAGTGGGAAACCAAAATAAATCAGAATAAGCGAATCCTTTCTTGGGTTTGAGAGAGTAGGTGATCAGTCGGCTTCTGGTTTAGAAACAAAATTTAAATGGGCTTGATAGAAGAAGTATAGATCTGAAGAAAGGTCGAGGGCAGAGTTACGACGGAGTGGCTGTCAAGAGTGGCATTTTTTCCGGAAAACAAGAAGGAATTTCGCAGAAACAAGAAAACGCAACGTTTGTTCATTGTGCAGCACATCTACTCAATTTTGTACTGAATGATGCTGCACAGCAAACGAGAAAATATTGGATGATCAAATCCTCAACTCAAACTCGATAACTTTGAATGCTTTTCATGTCAGCACTTTGATCTTTTATGGAAAGTATTCAAAGTCATCGAGTTTGAATTGAGGATTTGATAATCCAATATTTTCTTGTTTGCTGTGTGCCAATGAAATTCCAGAAGTACAACAATTTTTTGATTTAATTCAAAGCATTTACGTTTTCTTCGCTCAAAGCGTACTTCGTTGGGATTTGCTGTAAACTTTTTTCGAAAACAAAGAAAACACTGGTCGAATTAAACTAAAAAGGCTCAACCCCATCAGATAATCTTCGAGAGATGATGCGTTGAATGCAATCGCTTTTAGATACAAGGATATTTTGCGAGCCTTATCACATTTGATTCTTGTTGGCCGAAGTCTAAAGGAACAAATGAAGCGAAAGGACTAAAGCAACACATGGAAAAATTTGGATTCGTTTTTTAAGTGATATTACATACGAAAATTTTTACAACGACAAAAATGGTTTAAAATCGTTTGCAAAATCCAGAGCGTGATTCATTTTTGGCCAGTTCTCTTCTTTCAAACGCTAAAAAGAAATTGGACGAATTTCGCAATTGTTACACACCTGCGTTAAATCTGCAACAGAACTGAGTTTTTTAATGAACGTTTGAAGAAAATGAAAAAACATTTGACGAACTCTGCGAAGATGAAAAATTGACAGACGCAGAGTCAAGATTCAAAATTGAAGTCTACGTCAAATGTCTGGACGTTGTTTGCAGTCAGTTGACCAGGCGTTTTGTAAGTTTACGTTCAGTCATCCAAAAATTTCGCATTATTCATCCCTATGAGTGAATTAAAATGAATGATCGTGAATTGATCAATGAGGCGCAACAGTTGATCATCAAATATAACGAAGACATCAGCGAAGAATTTCCTCAACAAGTGAACCAGGTGTGATCAGCACTGAAGAAAGAAATAACGAAGTGTAAATCTATCAAAGAGTTTGCCAATCTTGTCCTGGTTCAACATTCTGCGTTGTCAACAAGTTTTCTTTATGTTTGTACTGCCTTTTTGTTATTTTTAACACTGCCAGTCACGACGGCCACAGCTGAACGGTCATTTGCAAAGTTCAAATTGATCAAAACTTATTTGAGAAACAGAACGGGCGAATTAAGTTTGAGTAGTTTGAGTTTGCTGTAAATTGAACATAAAATAGGAAAAAGTTTGAGAATTGAACTTGATCAGTTAATTGATATTTTTGCAGAAACAAAAGTTCGACGCAAGTTAATTTGGAAAATTACATACTTACACGCGTTATAATCGTGGCATTCAAAGAACTCGTATCATTATTGTATTTTCACTTAAAATTCTTTCTTTTTATTTCTTCTTAAACTGCACTTCTGGAAATAAGTATTTGTAGTACAGCTATAGTATTGTACATGCAAAAGTAAATATAATGCATATAACATAAGTCTTTGTTTTTTTTTAAATCTACCTCATCTGAACTACCATGAATATTGAATATCCTCAATGTTGGAAGATGGGTAAAATTGTACCGATATTAAAGAAGGGGCACAAATCGTTCGTTTCTAACTACAGGCCGATTACGTTACTGGATGCTATTAGGAAAAGCTTAGGAAGCTTTTTGAGAAGATTATTACGGATTATCTTTCTGAGGCTTTAAAGACGCATTTTTTTGAGAACCAGTTTGGATTTATTAGGCATAGATCGACGACCTTGAATCTACTTACTTTGAAAACGCTCGCGATTGATGCCATTGATAGTGGTGGACAATTGGATTGCATTTATCTTGATATGGCAAAGGCTTTTGATAGATTGGACTGGGGGCATCTCATTAGTAAACTGGAAAAATTGCCGATAGATGGTCATATTATACGACTCTTGATTAGCTATGGTATTTGCAGGGAAGGTCACAATACATTTCAGTTAGGGGTTATAACTCGAGGATTTTTTCAGTTATTTCTGGTGTACCACAAGGGTCACATTTAGGTCCTCTTTTATTCAATATTTACATAAATGATCTTTCTGATTCTTTAAGTTTTTCCAGGCTTCTATTATTTGCGGATGACGCAAAGCTAGTTGCCATGATTCGAGACCCTGAGGATGTTTTGAGAGTTCAGAGTGACCTTGATAACGTCTCGATATGGTGTCGCGATAATGGTATGTCCTTAAATAAGGATAAGTGCGTCGTCATGTCATTTACTAGGAGGAGGGAAGGGTACCTAGCTTCTTACTCTGTTGATGGTAACACTATCCACAGGACTATGAAGATGAAGGATTTAGGAGTTGTTTTCGATGTTGGTCTGACATTTTCATATCATTTTGATTATATGTCCAGCAGAGCCTTAAGGCAACTTGGTTCGATAATGAGGAACTCGAGTTCTTTTACAAGGCCTTCGTCACTTTTACTACTCTACAAGATGCTTGTTAGACCGCATTTAGAATATGCTTCCCAGGTGTAGAATCCTTCATCCATTGGTAGAATTACAGATGTTGAAAGGATACAGAATAAATTCCTGAGATTTTACATGTATCGTTTAGGGATAGTTATGCCACGTTTTTCACATGATTATATTTAGTCCTTGTTAATATCCAGCCTTGATACGTTGGAATTTCGTCGGGACGTGGCCGATTTGATGTTATTTTTTGATCTCATCAATGGTCACGTGGATTGTCCATTTCTTCTCGAACGAATTGGATTTCTGTGTAATAGGACTACTACTCGCTGTATTTCGACGTTTTCGGTGCCATTTTCCCGTACGTCTTTGGGTCAGGCCGATACCTTTGGTAGGATAAGTCGTTTGGCCAATAATGTGGCACAGAATGTTGACATATTTTCGGATAGCCGAGGGTCTTTTCTTGAGGGAGTGAAAGCTGCGCTGAGACTTGTATGAACTATTGGATGATCTGTGGCTTTAATGTTGTTTGAATTTTGGATGCGATGTTGTACTTACAATGTGATATATTTTTTGTATATTGAGAGCTTGTCCCGTTAAAGTTACATAAATAAATAAATAAATATGTATTATCTAAAACTGCCAAGCATCATAAAAAACACAAAAAATGTTATTCGAGGATTATCAAAAGAGCAGTCATGCATGTTGATTTTCATAAAAGCACAAGTAAATTTATTTTCGATGGGCCCCTTCCCATGCAAGTCAAACCAGGGCCTCCTTAATCTTAGCTACGCCACTGCAAGGGACTGGTGGTCATAATTTTTCAAATTAATTGTACATATTTAGATAACGCAAATGAAATAAATAATCTTTAAATTTTGACTAGAGAAATCCACATGACGATAATATAAATCAGTTGTGAAGAATCGTTCATAGTTAGTCAATATTCGCGAATAATCATCATAATTTCTGTAGCCAAAAGACGTTCGTGAATTTCCGAGGTATAAATTTAATTTATTTGAATGTCATGTACAACTTAACGGATGAAAAAATCTCGATAGGCCTCATAAAAAATAAAAACTTTTATTTCTATCAGTTACTGATACTACACGTAGCTTGAATAACTTTTCATATCTTCCATCTTATGAGTAAGCGTAATATATGTATATTCGAGAGTGGCTTGTGTTAAAGTAAAGAGTGTTTACTTCCATTTGAGTTCAAATTAGTTTTTAAATAGTTCTAAAGATGGAGCTACAATGTCGAATAGAGTATTTTCAATTCATTTTTGTTTCACCTTAGGTACGTTCGGAAATCTACTGGCCAGTACTGCCAGTAAAAAGAACAATGGAAATTTCTTACTGGCAGTACTGCCAGTAGATTTCTGAACGTACCCCTTGTGTTGGGGATCATGGCCGCGCCTGCGCCTACTATTATGTTTACATTCAGTCAGCTGTTCCCAAGTTGTATCGTTTTATTTTTTACTCTTGACAAATACAGACTTTTTATAGAATTTTCGGCTTCTTTATTTAGTAGAAAATACAACAGGTTATGGGTTCCAGTGTACGCAAAGTAATCTGAATAAAGAAATCGCGCGCGGAAGTCCGAAAATACGAAATCGAGTCGAGACAATTTTTTGTGTGGATTCTCGTCAGTCAGCATTTTCCAAGAATGGATCTGGCGAAACACATAAAACCCCTGGCTGGTGAAGCAGATTGGCTGATTTGGAAGAGGAAAATGCGCGAACTGCTCGACTATCATGAAGGTGCCTTGAATGTCATCGATGGAAAAATCAAGAAACCCGACCCTTTGGTAGCTGGCGAGGTAGATGCAACAGTCAAGGCGGATCACAAAAAGGCAAGTGACTATTTTCGTAAGGCAAATAATTATGCAAAATCCATGATATCGAGCTCAGTAGCCGACACCGTGTATCAAAAAAACATGGATAAGGAAACGGCGCATGAGGCTTGGGAGGCTTTGAAGTTGAATTTTTAAGCGTAATCCAAAGATCAGCTGTTCAAAATATGTACAGAATTTTTTGCATTCAGTTGGATTATTGGAGAGGATGTTTCAACCCACGTTGAAAAATTGAGAAATTTGTGGAATGAACTCATCAATGGTCTGAAATACGAAAATGAAAATGAGCTGCCGAATTTACTCCTTGTTTGTAAAGTTTTGCAAATTTTACCAGAAGATTTTGAGAATTTCAGATCCAGTTGGATGTTATTGTCAAAAAATGAAGAAAAAACATTTGATGAACTGGTGACACAATTGTGTATGTATGAAAGAAATTTCAGAAAAGTTACAGATGGCGCCACTGGAGAAGCATTGTTCGTGAAAAGTGGAGAATCGAAACTATACCAAAAGTCACAAAGGTCCAAAGAAAACGACACATGTGATTATTGCAAAAAAAGGACATTGGATAAAAACGTGCAAACAATGGATGGCGGATGGACGACCCCTGAAGAATCCCCCTCAGAGCAATGTCGTGGATTCCAATGTAGCCCCTTATGCCGTGAGTGAAGACATTCTTCAAGTGGAGGCGACTTCGTCGGGATGGTGGATCGGCAATGGTGCCACGAAGCACGTGACCAATTCTCCGGACCAGTTCGTCGAGTTTCAAGAATTTCAAAGTCCAGAAAAGAAGCGCTCAAGGCCATTGGGAAGGGAACTATTGAAATTTTTTCTTTCACCGAGGTCAGCACTCTGAAGATGACCCTGACCGATGTGTGGTACGTTCCAAAGATCTCGAAAAACCTTTTTTCTGTTTTAGCAGTTCAAGACAAAAATAAAAACAGTAAGTTTCGCTCAACTACGACCAAGTGCTGGTTAGAAGTGAATGGAGAAACTGTGCTGTGTGGAGGTCGTGAAAAAGGCGGGACTTTGTACAAGGCGGCCATCGAACCAGTCATTCCTGAGAAAGTGGAGAGGGTCAACATCGCAGAAGAGATTCGATGCTGCAGCTCTATCACGAGAGATCGGAACACCAGGATAGGCGGTACGTGAGGGAGATGCCAAGAAGGAACTAGACATCGACGTGAAGCTGGTGATAGATGTTTGTGAACCGTGTATTTTTGGGAAGGCGCATCGCTTGCCTTTAGGTACCCGAGTAGCAGCAACGAACTTTTTTCCACTGATGTTGTAGGCCCATTTTGTGAGTCGTTCAGTAAAAAACGATTTCTCGTGATTTTCAAAGACAATTACACAAAGTTTCGCTATGGTTTTGTGTCAAATACTTCCAGTTGACACTGAATACGAGTTTTGAACTGATCTTCAACACCCGCTTTAATTTTGGGACCCTCAATCAAATTCTAGGGATATAAGATGGACCTTAACAGCGAGAATTACACGTGGGTAAAGATGATTTATTAGTTTAGAAATTGATTACATGTCCAAGATATCGTGTCGCATACTACTAGTTGACATCAATATACGTGTTTTGAACTAAGCTTCAACAAATGCATCAAGTTCGAAACGCTCCTACGAATTCTAGGGACGTCAGATGGACCCTAACATCCAGAATTACAAGTAGGTTAAAATGATTCAATAGATTAGAAATTTATGACATGGTCAAGGTATCGTGTCATTTCCTTTTCATTAGCATTAACATACTATGTTGTCACTGACTTCCAATTAATCGTGCAATCTTGGAACCCTGCGCTGATTTATAGGTAAGTAAAATGAACATTAACAGCTAGAATAACACGTGGGTAAAAATGATTTATTAGTTTAGAAATTTATTACATGTCCAAGATATCGTGTCACATACTTCTCAATAACAGCAAACGACGTGTTTTGAACGAAACTTCGACAAATACTTTAATTGCGGAATCCTTCTTCGAATTCTAGGGACGTCAGAAAGACCTCAACAGCTATGGTCACATGTGGGTAAAAATTATTTCATAGTTTGGAAATTAATTACATGGTCAAGATACCGTGTCACATACATCAAATACATATTGCAATACGTGCTTTGAAATAAACTTCACCTCCTGCTCCAATTTTAAGGACCCTCCGTCAATTTCTAGGGATTTGAGATGGACCTTGACAGCTAGAATGACACGTTGAAAAAAATGATTCAATAGTTTAGATAATTAATACACGATCAATATATCGTTTTGCATACTTCGAGTTGACATCAAAACACGATTTTTGAACTAATCTTCAACACGGGCTTCAATTCTGGATCCTTTCATCCATTTCTAGGGATGTACTAAAGACCTCAACATCTAGAATTACATGTGAATGAAAATGATTTTGAAGTTTCGAAATTAATTACAAGGTTAAGATATCGTGTCATTTACTACAAATTGACATCAGAATACGTGTATAAAAGTGAGCTTCGACACCTGCTTCAATTTCGAAACCCATCGTCAATTTCTATGGATGTTAGATAGACTTAACAGCTAAAATTACTCGCGGGTAAAAATAATTTTATAATTTCGAAATTAATTACATTCCCGAAATATCGTGTCACATACTTCCAGTTGACACCAACCTACGAGTTTTGAACTGATCTTCAACACTCGCTTTAATTTTGGAACCCTCAATCAATTTTTAGGGATGTTAGATGGACCTCAACAGCGAGAACTACACGTGGGTAAAAATGATTTATTGGTTTAGAAATCAATCATATGGTCAAGAGATTGTGTCGCATATTCCTAGTTGACATACAAATACGTGATTTGAATTGATCCGCAACAAGTGCTTGGATTTCGAAACCCTTCTTCGAATTCTACGGACGACAGATGGACCTTAATGACTAGCATTCGACGTGGTTAAAAATGATTTAATAGTTGAAAAAATTAATTACATTGTCAGGATATCCTGTCGCATACTACTAGTTGACATCTATATACGTGTTTTGAACTAAGCTTCAACAAATGCATTAATTTCGAAACGCTTCTACGAATTCCAGGGACGTCAAATGGACCCTAACATCCAGAATTACATGTGGGTTAAAAAGATTCAATAGATTAGAAATTACGACATGGTCAAGGTATCGTGTCATTTCCTTCTCATTAGCATCAACTTACTATGTTGTCACTGACTTCCAATTAATCGTGCAATCTTGAAACCCTGCGCTGCTTTATAGGGAAGTAAGATGGACATAAACAGCTAGAATTACACGTGGGTAAAAAAGATTCAATAGTTTATATAATAATTACAAGATCAAGATATCGTTTCGCATACTTCGAGATGACATCAAAATACGAATTTTGAACTAATCTTCAACACGGGCTTCAATTTTGGATCCTTTTATCCATTTATAGAGATGTACTAAAGATCTCAACATCTAGAATTACATGTGGGTAAAAATGATTCAATATATTAGAAATTTATGACATGGTCAAGGTATCGTTTTCATTTCCTTCTCATCAGTATCAACATACTATGTTTTCACTGAACTTCAATTAATTGTGCAATCTTGGAACCCTGCGCTGATTTATAGGGAAGTAAAATGAACATTAACAGCTAGAATTACACGTGGGTAAAAATGATTAATTAGTTTAGATATTTATTACATGTCCAAGATATCGTGTCACATACTTCTCAATGACAGCAAACGACGTGTTTTGCACGACACTTCGACAAATACTTTAGTTGCGGAATTCTTCTTCGAATTCTAGGGACGTCAGAAGGACCTTAACAGCTATGGTCACATGTGGGTAAGAATTATTTCATAGTTTCAAAATTTATTACATGGTCAAGATATCGTGGCATATACTTCAAATTGTCATCAAAATACTCGCTTTTAACCGAACTTCAATAAATTTTGGTAACTTTGAACCCTGCGTAGTTTTCTAAGGACGCATGATTATTCCCAACAGCAAGAATAACACGTGGATAAAAATGATTCAATAGTTTAGATAATAATTACACGGTCAAGATATCGTTTCGCATACTTCGAGTTGACAACGAAATACGATATTTAAACTAATCTACAACATGGGCTTCAGTTTCGGAACCCATCGTCAATTTCTATGGAGGTTAGATGGACTTCACAGCTAAAATTACACGCGAGTAAAAATAATTTAATACTTTAGAAATTAATAACATTCTCAAGATATCGTGTCACATACTTCCCGTTGACACCAAAATACGAGTTTTAAACTGATCTTCAACACGCGCTTTCATTTTGGAACCCTCAATAAATTTCTAGGGATGTAAGATAAACCTTAACAGCGAAAATTACACGTGGGTAAAAATGATTCTAATGTTAGAAAATTAATTACATGGTCAAGATATCGTGTCTCATACTTCAAATACACCTTGCAATACGTGCTTTGAAAAAAAATTAACAACCTGCTTCAATATCAGAACCCTCCGTCAATTTCTAGGGATATGAGATAGCCCTCGACAACTAGAATTACACGTGGATAAAAATGATTCAATAGTTTAGATAATAATGACATGATCAAGATATCGTTTCGCATACTTCGAGTTGACATTAATTACGGTTCTTGAAGTAAACATCAACACGGGCTATAATTTCGGATCCCTTCATCAATTTCTAGGGATCTACGAAAGACCTTAACAACTAGAATAACATGTGGGTAAAAAAGAATTTGGAGTTTAGAAATTAATTACATGGTTAAGATATCGTGTCATATACTTCAAATTGTCATCATAATACGTGTATAAAAGTGAGCTTCAACACCTGCTTCAATTTCGGAACCCATTGTCAATTTCCATGGATGTCAGATGGACCTTAACAGCTAAAATTACGCGCGAGTGAAAATAAGTTAATACTTTAGAAATTTATTACATTGTCAAGATATCGTGTCCCATACTTCCAGTTGACACCAAAATACGAGTTTTGAACTGATCTTCAACGCACGCTTTCATTTTGGAACGCTTAATCAATTTTTAGGGATGTAAGATGGACCTACACAGCGAGAATTACACATTGGAAAAATGATTTATTAGTTAAGAAATTAATTACATGGTCGAGAGATCGTGTCGCATACTCCTAGTTGACGTAAAAATACGTGATTTGAATAAATCCTCATCAAATGCTTGGATTCCGGAACCCTTCTTCGAATTCTACGTACGACAGATGGACCTTAACAGCTAGAATTCGACGTGGTTGAAAATGATTTATTGGTTCAGAAATTAATTTCATTGTAAAGATATCGTGTCGCATACTACTAGTTGACATCAATGTACGTGTTTTCAACTAAGCTTTAACGAATGGCTAAATTTCGAAACGCTCCTTCGAATTCTAGTCACGTCAGATGGACCCTAACATCTAGAATTACACGTGGGTTAAAATGATTCATTGGATTAGAAATTTATTACATGGTCAAGGTATCGTGTCATTTCCTTTTCATTAGCATCAACATACTATGTTTCACTGAACTTCAATTAATTGTGCAATCTTGGACCCCTGCGCTGATATATAGGAAAGTAAGATGGGCATAAACAGCTAGAATAACACGTATGTAAAAATAATATATTAGTTTAGAAATTTATCACGGTCATAAGAGTGCTAAAATGATTTCATGACTCCTGGGCAAAATCAAGGAATGGCTCTATATATTGACATAATGACGTTAATTGATTTGAAAATTCAACTCGAAAAGTTATGCTATTGAGATTGAATTTAGATTGTTGTTTTCAATGACTGTAAGAAATACCTGATGTCTTCAGATGGAATACACTGCGCCTCAATCGCATAAATCTCATGATTACACGAATTCACGTGATAGAATATAAGAGGTTGATTTCTGTATCTGTTCGCTTTCGCTTATTCAAAATTTCAATTCGCTGAGTAGCTAAATTTAGATCGCAAGTGCACCTGAATAACCTGCTCGCTACAGGACTAAGTAATATTGCGAAATTGAAAAATAAGCATATTTTGCTGCGTGGTTAGAAGAGTGCTACAATGATCTCATGACCCTGGGCAAAATCAAGGCATTCCTCTATATATTGACATAATGACGTGAATTAATTGAAAAATTCAACTCAAAAAGTTATTATATTAAGATTCCATTTCGATTGTCGTTTTCAATGTCTTTAAGAAATACCTAATGCCTTCAGAAGATATATACTGCGCCTCAATTGCAAGAATCTCATGATGCCATGAATTCACGCGATAGAATATAAGAGGTTGATTTCTGTATCTGTTCGCTTTCTGTTATTTAAAATTTCAATTCTCTAAATAAATCAATTTTGATCACAAGTATTCATGGATAACCTGCTCATTACAGGACTCAGTAATATTAAGAAATTAATAAATTAGCATATTTTGCTGCGTGGTTATAAACGTGCTATAATGATCTCATGACTCCTGGGCAAAATCCAGGGATGGCTCTATATATTGACAAAATGACGTTAATTGATTTGAAAATTTAACTCGAGAAGTCATTCTATTGAGATTGCATTTTGATTGTTGTTAATTATATCTGTAAGAAATACCTGAAGTCTTCAGATTATATTTCGGGAAAAATATACTGCGCTTCAATCTCATGAATCTCATGATTACACGAATTCACGTGATAGAATATAAGAGTTTGATTTCTGTATTTGTTGGCTTTCGGTTATTAAAAATTGTAATTCGCTGAATAGTTAAATTCAGATCGCGAGTATTTTTGGACAACCTGCTCGCTACAGGACTTGGTAATATTGCATATTTGAAAAATTAGCATATTTTGCTTCGTGGTCATAAGACTGCTATAATGATCTCACGACTCCTGGGAAAAATCAAGTAATGGCTCTATATATTGACATAATGACGTGAACTAATTGAAAAATTCAACCCGAAAAGTTATTATATTGAGATTGCATTTCGATTGTTGTTTTCAATGTCTGTTAGAAATAGCTGATATTCTCAGAACATATATACTGCGCCTCAATCGCAAGAATCTCATGATTACACGAATTCATGTGATAGAATGTAAGAGGTTGATTTCTGTATCTGTTCGCTTTCCATTATTCAAAATTTCAATTCGCCTAAAAGTTAAATTTAGATTGTAAATATTTATGGATGACCTGCTCGCTACAGGACTCAGTAATATTCTGAAATTAAAAGATTACCATATTTTGCTGCGTAGTTATAAGAGTGCTAAAATGAGCTCACGACTCCTGGGCAAAATGAAGGAATGGCCTTGTATATTGACATAATGACGTTCATTGATTTGAAAATTTAACTCAAAAAGTTATTCTTTTGGGATTGCATTGTGATTGTTTTTTTCAATGTCTAGATGAAATATACTGCGCCTCAATCGCAAGAATCTCATGATTACACGAATTCACGTGATAGAATATAAAAGGTTGATTTCTGTATCTGTTCATTTTCGGTTATTTAAACATTCAATTCGCTAAATCGTTGAATTTAGATCGCAAGTTTTAATGAATAACCTGCTCGCTACAGGACTTAGTAATATTGAAAATTTGAAAAATTAGCATATTTTGCTGCGTGGTTCTAAAAGTGCTCAAATAATCTCATGACTCCCTGGGAAAATCATGGAATGGGTCTATATATTGACATAACGACGTTAATTGATTTGAAAATTCAACTCGAAAAATATTCTATTGAGATTTCATTTTGATTGTTGTTTTCAATGTTTGTAAGAAATACCTGATGTCTTTAGATAAAAAATACTGCGCCTCAATCGCAAGAATCTCATGATCACACGGAATCACGTGATAGAATATGAAAGGTTGATTTCTGTATCTGTTCACTTTCGGTTATTCAAAATTTCAATTCGCTGAAAAGTTAGATTGAGATTGCAAGTATACTTCAATAGAATGCTCGCTACAGGACTAAGTAATATTGAGAAATTGAAAAATTAGCATATTTTGCTGCGTAGATATGAAAGTGCTAAAATGAGCTAACGACTCCTGGGCAAAATCAAGGAATGGCTCTATATATTGACATAATGACGTTTATTGATTCGAAACTGTAACTCGAAAAGTTATTCTATTGAGATTGCATTTTGATTGTTGTTTTCAATGTCTGTAAGAAACACCTGATGCCATTAGATGAAATATACTGCGCCTCAATCGCAAGAATCTCATGATTACACGAGTTCACGTGATAGAATGTAAGAGGTTGATTTCTGTAGTTGTTCGCTTTCGGTTATTAAAAATTTCAATTCGCTGGATAGTTAAATTTGGATCGCAAGTATTAATGGATAACCTGCTCGCTACAGGAATTGGTAATATTGCAAAATTGAAAAATTAGCATATGTTGCAGCGTAGTTATGAGAATGCCAAAATGATCTCACGACTCCTGGGCAAAATCAAGGAATGGCTCTATATATTGACATAATGACGTTCATTGATTTGAAAATTTAACTCGAAAATTTATTCTTTTGAGATTGCATTGTGATTGTTGTTTTCAATGTCTGTAAGATATAGCTGATGTCTTCAGAAAATATATACTGCGCCTCAATCGCAAGAATCTCATGATTACACGAATCCACGTGATAGAATATAAGAGGTTGATTTCTGTATCTTTTCGCTTTCGGTTATTAAAATTTTTAATTCGCTGGATAGTTAAATTTAGATCGCAAGTATTTATGGATAACCTGCTCGCTACAGGAATACGTAATATTGCAGAATTAAAGAATAAGCATATTTTGCTGCGTGGATAGAAAAGTGCTAGAATGATCTCATGACTCCTGGGCAAAATCAAGGAATGGCTCTATATATTGACATAATGACGTTCATTGATTCGAAACTGTAACTCGAAAAGTTATTCCATTGAGATTGCATTTTGATTGTTGTTTTCATTGTCTGTCGGAAATAGCTGATGTCTTCAAAAGATATGTACTTCGCCTCAATCGCAAGAATCTCATGATGACACGAATTCACGCGATAAAATATAAGATGTTGATATCTGTATCTGTTCGCTTTCGGTTATTTAAACTTTCAATTCGCCGAATCGTTAAATTTAGATCGCAAGTATTCATGGATAACCGGCTCGCTACTGGACTTAGTAATATGAAGAAATTGAAAAAATATCATATTTTGCTGCGTATTATTAAGAGTGCTAAAATGATCTCACGACTTCTGGGCAAAATCAAAGAATGGCTCTATATATTGACAAAATGACGATAATTGATTTGAAAATTCAACTCGAAAAGTTTTTCTCATGAGATTGCATTTTGATTGTTGTTTTCAATGTCTGTAAGAAACACCTGATGTCTTTAGATGAAATATACTGCGCCTCAATCGCAAGAATCTCATGATTACACGAGTTCACGTGATAGAATATAAGAGGTTGATTTCTGTATCTGTTCGCTTTCGGTTATTAAAAATTTCAATTCGCTATATAGTTAAATTTAGATCGAAAGTTATTATGGATAACCTACTCGCTACAGGACTTGGTAATAAGAAGAAATTGAAAAATTAGCATATGTTGCTGCGTAATTATAAAAGTGCTAAAATGATCTCACGACTCCTGGGCAAAATCAAGGAATGGCTCTATATATTGACATAATGACGTTCATTGATTTGAAAATTCAACTCGAAAAGTTATTCTCTTGAGATTGCATTTTGATTGTTGTTTTCAATGTCTGTAAGATATACCTGATAACTTCACATGATATATACTGCGCCTCAATCGCAAGAATCTCATGATTACACGAATTCATGTATTAGAATGTTAGAGGTTGATTTCTGTATCTGTTCGCTTTCCGTTATTCAAAATTTCAATTCGCCTAATAGTTATATTTAGATTGCAAATATTCATGGATAACCTGCTCGCTACAGGACTCAGTAATATTGCGAAATTAAAAGATTACCATATTTTGTTGCGTGGTCATAAAAGTACGAAAATGGTTTCATGACTCCTGGGCAAAATCAAGAAATGGCTTTATATATTGACATAATAACGTTAATTGATTCGAAACGATAACTCGACAAGTTATTCTATTATGATTGCATTTCAATTGTTGTTTTTAATGTCTGTAAGATGTACCTGATGTCTTCAGATGATATTTCGGGAAAAATATACTGCGTCTCAATCTCATGAATCTCATGATTACACGAATTCACGTGATAGAATATAAGAGGTTGATTTCTGTATCTGTTCACGTTCGCTTATTCAAAGTTTCAATTCGCTGGATAGTTAAATTTAGATCGCAAGTATTTTTAGATAACCTGCTCGCTACAGGACTTGGTAAAATTAAGAAATTGAAAAATTAGCATATTTTGCTGCGTGCTTATAAAAGTGCCTAAATAATCTCATGACCCATTGGGAAAATCATGGAATGAGTCTGTATATTGACATAACGACGTTGATTGATTTGAAAATTCAACTCGAAAAGTTATTCTATTGAGATTTCATTTTGATTGTCGTTTTCAATGTCTGTAAGAAATACCTGATGTCTTTAGATGAAAAATACTGCGCCTCAATCGCAAGAATCTCATGATTACATGAATTCACGTGATAGAATATAAAAGGTTGATTTCTGTATCTGTTCACGTTCGGTTATTCAAAATTTCAATTCGCTGAAAAGTTTAATTGAGATTGCAAGTATACCTGGATAGCATGCTCGCTACAGGACTATGTAATACTGCGGAATTAAAAAATTTGCATATTTTACTGCGTGGTTATAAGAGTGCTCAAATAATCCCATGAGTCCTGGGCAAAATCAAGGAATGGCTCTATATATTGACATAATGACGTTAATTGATTCGAAACTATAACTCGACAAGTTATTCTATTAGGATTGCATTTTGATTTTTGTTTTTAATGTCTGTAAGATGTACCTGACGTCTTCAGATGATATTTCGGGAAAAATATACTGCGTCTCAATCTCATGAAACTCATGATTACACGAATTCACGTGATAGAATATAAGAGGTTGATTTCTGTATCTGTTCACGTTCGCTTATTTAAAATTTCAATTCGCTGTAAAGTTAAATTGAGATTGCAAGTATACATGGACAACCTGCTCGCTACAGGACTTAGTAATATTGCGGTATTAAAAAATTTGCATATTTTGCTGCGTGGTTATAAGAGTGCTGAAATGATCCCATGACTTCTGGGCAAAATCAGGGAATGGCTCTATATATTGACATAATGACGTTTATTGATTCGAAACTTTAACTCGAAAAGTTATTCTATTGAGATTCCATTTTCATTGTTGTTTTCAATGTCTGTAAGAAACACCTGATGCCTTTAGATGAAATATACTGCGCCTCAATCTCAAGAATCTCATGATTACACGAGTTCACGTGATAGAATGTAAGAGGTTGATTTCTGTATCTGTTCGCTTTCGGTTATTAAGAATTTCAATTCGCTGGATAGTTAAATTTGGATCGCAAGTATTTATGGATAATCTGCTCGCTACAGGAATTGGTAATATTGCGAAATTGAAAAATTAGCATATTTTGCTGCGTAGTTATAAAAGTGCTAAAATGAGCTCACGACTCCTGAGCAAAATCAAGTAATGGCTCTATATATTGACATAATGACGTTAATAGATTCAAAACGATAACTCGACAAGTTATTCTATTATGATTGCATTTTGATTGTTGTTTTTGATGTCTGTAAGATGTACCTGATGTCTTCAGATGTATTTCGGGAAAAATATACTGCGTCTCAATCTTATGAATCTCATGATTACACGAATTCATGTGATAGAATATAAGAGGTTAATATCTGTATCTGTTCGCTTTCGGTTATTAAAAATTTCAATTCGCTGGATAGTTAAATTTAGATCGCCAGTATTTATAGATAACCTGCTCGCTACAGAAATTGGTAATATTGCAAAATTGAAAAATAAGCATTATTTGCTGCGAGGTTAGAAAAGTGCTAAAATGATCTCATGACTCCTAGGAAAAATCAAGGAATGGCTCTATATATTGACATAATGACGTTAATTGATTCGAAACTTAAACTCGAAAAGTTATTCTATTCAGATTGCATTTTGATTGTTGTTCTTAATGTCTGTCAGAAATAGCTGATGTCTTCAGAAGATATATACTGCGCCTCAATCGCAAGAATCTCATGATGACACGAATTCACGCGATAGAATATAAGATGTTGATATCTGTATCTGTTCGCTTTCGGTTATTTAAACTTTCAATTCGCTGAATCGTTCAATTTAGATCGCAAGTATTAATGGACAACCTGCTCGCTACAGGACTTGGTAATAATAAGAAATTAAAAGATTAGCAAATCTTACTGCGTAGTTATAAAAGTGCTCAAATAATCTCATGACTCCTTGCGAAAATCATGGAATGGGTCTATATATTGACATAACGACGTTGATTGAGTTGAAAATTCAACTCAAAAAATATTCTATTGAGATTTCATTTTGATTGTTGTTTTCAATGTCTGTAAGAAATACCTGATATCTTTAGATGAAAAATACTGCGCCTGAAGCGCAAGAATCTTATGATTACACGAATTCACGTGATAGAATATAAAAGGTTGATTTCTGTATCTGTCCACTTTCAATTATTCAAAATTTCAATTCGCTGAAAAGTTAGATTGAGATTGCAAGTATACCTCAATAGCATGCTCGCTACAGGAATACGTAATATTGCAGAATTGAAGAATAAGCATATTTTGCTGCGTGGATAGAAAAGTGCTAAAATGATCTCATGACTCCTGGGCAAAATCAAGGAATGGCTCTATATATTGACATAATGACGTTAATTGATTCGAAACTTTAACTCGAGAAGTTATTCTATTGAGATTGCATTTTGATTGTTGTTTTCATTGTCTGTCAGAAATAGCTGATGTCTTCACATGATATATACTGCGCCTCAATCGCAAGAATCTCATGATGACACGAATTCACGTAATAGAATATAGAAGGTTGATTTCTGTATCTGTTCATTTTCGGTTATTTAAACTACCAATTCGCTAAATCGTTAAATTTAGATCGCATGTATTTATGGATAACCTGCTCGCTACAGGACGTAGTAATATTAAAAAATAGCACAATTAGCATATTTTGCTGCGTGGTTATAAGAGTGCTTAAATAATCTTATGACTCCTTGGGAAAATCATGGAATGGTTCGATATATTGACATAATGACGTTAATTGATTTGAAAATTCAACTTGAAAAGTTATTTTATTGAGATTGCCTTTTGATTGTTATTTTCAATGTCTGTAAGAAATGCCTGATGTCTTCACATGATATATACTGCGCCTCAATCGCAAGAATCTCATGATTACACGAATTCACGTTATGGAATATAAAAGGTTGATTTCTGTATCTGTTCATTTTCGGTTACTTAAACTTTTAATTCGCTAAATCGTTGAATTTAGATCGCAAGTTTTAATGAATTACCTGCTCGCTACAGGACTTAGTAATATTAAAAAATTGAAAAATTAGCATATTTTGCTGCGTGGTTCTAAAAGTGCTAAAATAATCTCATGACTCCCTGGGAAAATCATGGAATGGGTCTATATATTGAGATAACGACGTTCATTGATTTGAAAATTCAACTCGAAAAATATTCTATTGAGATTTCATTTTGATTGTTGTTTTCAATGTCTGTAAGAAATACCAGATGTCTTTAGATGAAAAATACTGCGCCTTAATCGCAAGAATCTTATGATTACACGAATTCACGTGATAGAATATAAAAGGTTGATTTCTGTATCTGTCCACTTTCAATTATTCAAAATTTCAATTCGCTGAAAAGTTAGATTGAGATTGCAAGTATACCTCAATAGCATGCTCGCTACAGGACTTAGTAATATTGCGGAATTGAAAAATTAGCATATGTTGCAGCGTAGTTATGAGAGTGCCAAAATGATCTCACGACTCCTGGGAAAAATCAAGAAATGGCTCTTTATATTGACATAATGACGTTCATTGATTTGAAAATTTAACTCGAAAAGTTATTCTTTTGAGATTGCATTGTGATTGTTGTTTTCAATGTCTGTAAGATATAGCTGATGTCTTCAGAAGATATGTACTGCGCCTCAATCGCAAGAATCTCATGATTACACGAATTCACGTGATAGAATATAAGAGGTTGATTTCTGTATCTGTTCGCTTTCGGTTATTTAAAATTTCAATTTGCTGTATCGTTAAATTTAGATCGCAAGTATTCATGGATAACCTGCTCGCTACAGGACTTAGTAACATTATGAAATTGAAAAATTAGCATATTTTGCTGCTTGGTTATAAAAGTGCTCAAATAATCTCATGACTCCTTGGGAAAATCATGGAATGGGTCTATATATTCACATAACGACGTTGATAGATTTGAAAATTGAACTCAAAAAATATTCTATTGAGATTTCATTTTGATTGTTGTTTTCAATGTCTGTAAGAAATACCTGATGTCTTTAGATGAAAAATACTGCCCCTCAATCGCAAGAATCTTATAATTACACGAATTCACGTGATAGAATATAAAAGGTTGATTTCTGTATCTGTCCCCTTTCAATTATTCAAAATTTCAATTCGCTGAAAAGTTAGATTGAGATTGCAAGTATACCTCAATAGCATGCTCGCTATAGGACTTAGTAATATTGCGGAATTAAAAAATTTGCATATTTTGCTGCGTGGTTATAAGAGTGCTCAAATGATCCTATGACTTCTGGGCAAAATCAAGGAATGGCTCTATATATTGACATAATGACGTTTATTGATTCGAAACTTTAACTCGAAAAGTTATTCTATTGAGATTCCATTTTCATTGTTGTTTTCAACGTCTGTAAGAAACACCTGATGCCTTTAGATGAAATATACTGCGCCTCAATCTCAAGAATCTCATGATTACACGAGTTCACGTGATAGAATGTAAGAGGTTGATTTCTGTATCTGTTCGCTTTCGGTTCTTAAGAATTTCAATTCGCTGGAGAGTTAAATTTGGATCGCAAGTATTTATGGATAACCTGCTCGCTACAGGAATTGGTAATATTGCAAAATTGCACAATTAGCTAATTTTGCTGCGTGGTTATAAGAGTGCTTAAATGATCCCATGACTTCTGGGCAAAATCACGGAATGGCTCTATATATTGACATGATGACGTTCATTGATTTGAAAATTTAACTCGAAAAGTTATTCTATTGAGATTGTATTTTGATTGTTGTTTTCAATGTCTGTAAGAAATACCTGATGTCTTTACATGATATATACTGCGCCTCAATCGCAAGAATCTCATGATTACACGAATTCACGTGATAAAATATAAAAGGTTGATTTCTGTATCTTTTAATTTTCGGTTATTTAAACTTCCAATTTGCTAAATCGTTAAATTTAGATCGCAAGTTTTAATGCAAAACCTGCTCGCTACAGGACTTAGTAATATTAAGAAATTAAAAAATTAGCATATTTTGCTGCGTGGTTATAAGAGTGCTTAAATAATCTTATGACACCTTGGGAAAATCATGGAATGGTTCGATATATTGACATAATGACGTTAATTGATTTGAAAATTCAACTCGAAAAGTTATTTCATTGAGATTGCCTTTTGATTGTTATTTTCAATGTCTGTAAGAAATACCTGATGTCTTCACATGATATATACTGCGCCTCAATCGCAAGAATCTCATGATTACACAAATTCACGTTATGGAATATAAAAGGTTGATTTCTGTATCTGTTCATTTTCGGTTATTTAAACTTTCAATTCGCTAAATCGTTGAATTTAGATCGCAAGTTTTAATGAATAACCTGCTCGCTACAGGACTTAGTAATATTAAAAAATTGAAAAATTAGCATATTTTGCTGCGTGGTTCTAAAAGTGCTCAAATAATCTCATGACTCCCTGGGAAAATCATGGAATGGGTCTATATATTGAGATAACGACGTTAATTGATTTGAAAATTCAACTCGAAAAATATTCTATTGAGATTTCATTTTGATTGTTGTTTTCAATGTCTATAAAAAATACCTGATGTCTTTAGATGAAAAATACTGCGCCTCAATCGCAAGAAACTCATGATTACACGAAATCACGTGATAGAATATAAAAGGTTCATTTCTGTATCTGTTCACTTTGGTTATTAAAAATTTCAATTCGCTGAAAAGTTAGATTGAGATTGCAAGTATACCTCAATAGCATGCTCGCTACAGGACTTAGTAATATTGCGGAATTAAAAAATTTGCATATTTTGCTCCGTGGTTATAAGAGTGCTAAAATGATCCCATGACTTCTGGGCAAAATAAAGGAATGGCTCTATATATTGACATAATGACGTTTATTGATTCGAAACTTTAACTCGAAAAGTCATTCTCTTGAGATTCCATTTTGATTGTTGTGTTCAATGTCTGTAAGAAACATCTGATGTCTTTAGATAAAATATACTGCGCCTCAATCGCAAGAATCTCATGATTACACGAATTCACGTGATAGAATATAAGAGGTTGATTTCTGTATCTGTTCGCTTTCGGTTATTTAAAATTTCGATTCGCTGAATTGTTAAATTTAGATCCCAAGTATTCATGTATAACCTGCTCACTACAGGACTAAGTAATATTGAGAAATTGAAAAATTAGCATATTTTGCTGCGTAGTTATAAAAGTGCTAAAATGAGCTCACGACTCCTGAGCAAAGTCAAGTAATGGCTCTATATATTGACATAATGACGTTAATAGATTCGAAACGATAACTCGACTAGTTATTCTATTATGATTGCATTTTGATTGTTGTTTTGAATGTCTGTAAGATGTACCTGATGTCTTCAGATGATATTTCGGGAAAAATATACTGCGTCTCAAACTCATGAATCTCATGATTACACGAATTCACGTGATAGAATATAAGAGGTTGATTTCTGTATCTGTTCGCTTTCGGTTATTAAAAATTTCAATTCGCTGGATAGTTCAATTTAGATCGCCAGTATTTATGGATAACCTGCTCGCTACAGAAATTGGTAATATTGCAGAATTGAAGAATAAGCATATTTTGCTGCGTGGTTAGAATAGTGCAAAAATGATCTCATGACTCCTGGGCAAAATCAAGGAATGGCTCTATATATTGACATAATGACGTTAATTAATTCGAAACTTTAACTCGAAAAGTTATTCTATTGAGATTGCATTTTGATTGTTGTTTTCAATGTCTTCCAGAAATAGCTGATGTCTTCAGAAGATATATACTGCTCCTCAATCGCAAGAATCTCATGATGACACGAATTCACCCGATAGAATATAAGATGTTGATATCTGTACCTGTTCGCTTTCGGTTATTTAAACTTTCAATTCGCTGAATCGGCCAATTTAGATCGCAAGTATTCATGGACAACCTGCTCGCTACAGGACTTGGTAATATCAAAAAATTTAAAAATTAGCAAATCTTGCTGCGTGGTTATAAAAGTGCTTAAATAATCTCATGACTCCTTGGGAAAATCATGGAATGCGTCTATGTATTGACATAACGACGTTAATTGATTTAAAAATTCAACTCAAAAAATATTCTATTGAGATTTCATTTTGATTGTTGTTTTCAATGTCTGCAAGAAATAGCTGATGTCTTTAGATGACATATACTGCGCCTCAATCGAAAGAATCTCGTGATTACACGAATTCACGTGATAAAATATAAGAGGTTAATTCCTGTGTCTGTTCGCTTTCAGTTATTTAAACTTTCAATCCGCTGAATCGTTCAATTTAGATCGCAAGTATTCATGGGAAACCTGCTCTCTACAGGACTTAATAATATTAAGAAATTGAAAAATCAGCAAATCTTGCTGCGTGGTTATAAAAGTGCTTAAATAATCTCATGACTCCTTGGAAAAATCATGGAATGGGTCTATATATTAACATAACGACGTTGATTGATTTGAAAATTCAACTCAAAAAATATTCTATTGAGATTTCATTTTGATTGTTGTTTTCAATGTCTGTAAGAAATACCTGATGTCTTTAGATGAAAAATACTGCGCCTCAATCGCAAGAATCTTATGATTACATGAATTCACGTAATAAAATATAAAAGGTTGATTTCTGTATCTGTCCCCTTTCAATTATTCAAAATTTCAATTCGCTGAAAAGTTAGATTGAGATTGCAAGTATACCTCAATAGCATGCTCGCTACAGGACTTAGTAATATTGCGGAATTAAAAAATTTGCATATTTTGCTGCGTGGTTATAAGAGTGCTAAAATGATCCCATGACTTCTGGGCAAAATCAAGGAATATCTCTATATATTGACATAATGACGTTTATTGATTCGAAACTTTAACTCGAAAAGTTATTCTATTGAGATTCCATTTTGATTGTTGTTTTCAATGTCTGTAAGAAACACCTGATGCCTTTAGATGAAATATACTGCGCCTCAATCGCAAGAATCTCATGATTACACGAGTTCACGTGATAGAATGTAAGAGGTTGATTTCTGTATCTGTTCGCTTTCGGTTATTTAAAATTTCGATTCGCTGAATTGTTAAATTTAGATCCCATGTATTGATGTATAACCTGCTCACTACAGGACTTAGTAATATTGAGAAATTGAAAAATTAGCATATTTTGCTGCGTAGTTATAAAAGTGCTAAAATGAGCTCACGACTCCTGAGCAAAATCAAGTAATGGCTCTATATATTGACATAATGACGTTAATAGATTCAAAACGATAACTCGACAAGTTATTCTATTATGATTGCATTTTGATTGTTGTTTTTAATGTCTGTAAGATGTACCTGATGTCTTCAGATGATATTTCGGGAAAAATATACTGCGTCTCAATCTTATGAATCTCACGATTACACGAATTCATGTGATAGAATATAAGAGGTTAATTTCTGTATCTGTTCGCTTTCGGTTATTAAAAATTTCAATTCGCTGGATAGTTTAATTTAGATCGCAAGTATTTATAGATAACCTGCTCGCTACAGAAATTGGTAATATTGCAAAATTGAAAAATAAGCATTATTTGCTGCGAGGTTAGAAAAGTGCTAAAATGATCTCATGACTCCTAGTAAAAATCAAGGAATGGCTCTATATATTGACATAATGACGTTAATTGATTCGAAACTTAAACTCGAAAAGTTATTCTATTCAGATTGCATTTTGATTGTTGTTCTTAATGTCTGTCAGAAATAGCTGATGTCTTCAGAAGATATATACTGCGCCTCAATCGCAAGAATCTCATGATGACACGAATTCACGCGATAGAATATAAGATGTTGATATCTGTATCTGTTCGCTTTCGGTTATTTAAACTTTCAATTCGCTGAATCGTTCAATTTAGATCGCAAGTATTAATGGACAACCTGCTCGCTACAGGACTTGGTAATAATAAGAAATTTAAAAATTAGCGAATCTTACTGCGTAGTTATAAAAGTGCTCAAATAATCTCATGACTCCTTGCGAAAATCATGGAATGGGTCTATATATTGACATAACGACGTTGATTGAGTTGAAAATTCAACTCAAAAAATATTCTATTGAGATTTCATTTTGATTGTTGTTTTCAATGTCTGTAAGAAATACCTGATGTCTTTAGATGAAAAATACTGCGCCTGAATCGCAAGAATCTTATGATTACACGAATTCACGTGATAGAATATAAAAGGTTGATTTCTGTATCTGTCCACTTTCAATTATTCAAAATTTCAATTCGCTGAAAAGTTAGATTGAAATTGCAAGTATACCTCAATAGCATGCTCGCTACAGGAATACGTAATATTGCAGAATTGAAGAATAAGCATATTTTGCTGCGTGGATAGAAAAGTGCTAAAATGATCTCATGATTCCTGGGCAAAATCAAGGAATGGCTCTATATATTGACATAATGACGTTAATTGATTCGAAACTTTAACTCGAAAAGTTATTCTATTGAGATTGCATTTTGATTGTTGTTTTCATTGTCTGTCAGAAATAGCTGATGTCTTCACATGATATATACTGCGCCTCAATCGCAAGAATCTCATGATGACACGAATTCACGTAATAGAATATAAAAGGTTGATTTCTGTATCTGTTCATTTTCGGTTATTTAAACTTCCAATTCGCTAAATCGTTAAATTTAGATCGCATGTATTTATGGATAACCTGCTCGCTACAGGACGTAGTAATATTAAAAAATAGCACAATTAGCATATTTTGCTGCGTGGTTATAAGAGTGCTTAAATAATCTTATGACTTCTTGGGAAAATCATGGAATGGTTCGATATATTGACATAATGACGTTAATTGATTTGAAAATTCAACTTGAAAAGTTATTTTATTGAGATTGCCTTTTGATTGTTATTTTCAATGTCTGTAAGAAATACCTGATGTCTTCACATGATATATACTGCGCCTCAATAGCAAGAATCTCATCATTACACGAATTCACGTTATGGAATATAAAAGGTTGATTTCTGTATCTGTTCATTTTCGGTTACTTAAACTTTTAATTCGCTAAATCGTTGAATTTAGATCGCAAGTTTTAATGAATAACCTGCTCGCTACAGGACTTAGTAATATTAAAAAATTGAAAAATTAGCATATTTTGCTGCGTGGTTCTAAAAGTGCTCAAATAATCTCATGACTCCCTGGGAAAATCATGGAATGGGTCTATATATTGAGATAACGACGTTAATTGATTTGAAAATTCAACTCGAAAAATATTCTATTGAGATTTCATTTTGATTGTTGTTTTCAATGTCTGTAAGAAATACCAGATGTCTTTAGATGAAAAATACTGCGCCTTAATCGCAAGAATCTTATGATTACACGAATTCACGTGATAGAATATAAGAGGTTGATTTCTTTATCTGTTCGCTTTCGGTTATTTAAAATTTCGATTCGCTGAAAAGTTAGATTGTGATTGCAAGTATACTTCAATAGCATGCTCGCTACAGGACTTAGTAATATTGGGAAATTGAAAAATTTGCATATTTTGCTGCGTAGTTATGAAAGTGCTAAAATGAGCTCACGACTCCTGGGCAAAATCAAGGAATGGCTCTATATATTGACATAATGACGTTCATTGATTTGAAACTTTAACTCGAAAAGTTATTCTATTGAGATTGCATTTTGATTGTTGTTTTCAATGTCTGTAAGAAATACCTGATGTCTTCAGATGATATATACTGCGCCTCAATCGCAAGAATCTCATGATTATGCGAATTTACGTGATAGAATATAAGAGGTTGATTTCTGTGTCTGTTCGCTTTCGGTTATTTGAATTTCAATTTGCTGTATCGTTAAATTTAGATCGCAAGTATTCATGGATAACCTGCTCGCTACAGGACTTAGTAACATTAAGAAATTGAAAAATTAGCATATTTTGCTGCTTGGTTATAAAAGTGCTCAAATAATCTCATGACTCCTTGGGAAAATCATGGAATGGGTCTATATATTCACATAACGACGTTGATTGATGTGAAAATTCAACTCAAAAAATATTCTATTGAGATTTCATTTTGATTGTTGTTCTCAATGTCTGTAAGAAATACCTGATGTCTTCAGATGATATATACTGCGCCTCAATCGCAAGAATCTCATGATTATGCGAATTTACGTGATAGAATATAAGAGGTTGATTTCTGTGTCTGTTCGCTTTCGGTTATTTGAATTTCAATTTGCTGTATCGTTAAATTTAGATCGCAAGTATTCATGGATAACCTGCTCGCTACAGGACTTAGTAACATTAAGAAATTGAAAAATTAGCATATTTTGCTGCTTGGTTATAAAAGTGCTCAAATAATCTCATGACTCCTTGGGAAAATCATGGAATGGGTCTATTTATTGACATAACGACGTTGATTAATTTGAAAATTGAACTCAAAAAATATTTTATTGAGATTTCATTTTGATTGTTGTTTTCAATGTCTGTAAGAAATACCTGATGTCTTTAGATGAAAAATACTGCCCCTCAATCGCAAGAATCTTATAATTACACGAATTCACGTGATAGAATATAAAAGGTTGATTTCTGTATCTGTCCCCTTTCAATTATTCAAAATTTCAATTCGCTGAAAAGTGAGATTGAGATTGCAAGTAAACCTCAATAGCATGGTCGCTATAGGACTGAGTAATATTGCGGAATTAAAAAATTTGCATATTTTGCTGCGTGGTTATAAGAGTGCTCAAATGATCCTATGACTTCTGGGCAAAATCAAGGAATGGCTCTATATATTGACATAATGACGTTTATTGATTCGAAACTTTAACTCGAAAAGTTATTCTATTGAGATTCCATTTTCATTGTTGTTTTCAACGTCTGTAAGAAACACCTGATGCCTTTAGATGAAATATACTGCGCCTTAATCTCAAGAATTTCATGATTACACGAGTTCACGTGATAGAATGTAAGAGGTTGATTTCTGTATCTGTTCGCTTTCGGTTCTTAAGAATTTCAATTCGCTGGATAGTTAAATTTGGATCGCAAGTATTTATGGATAACCTGCTCGCTACAGGAATTGGTAATATTGCAAAATTGCACAATTAGCTAATTTTGCTGCGTGGTTATAAGAGTGCTTAAATGATCCCATGACTTCTGGGCAAAATCAAGGAATGGCTCTATATATTGACATGATGACGTTCATTGATTTGAAAATTTAACTCGAAAAGTTATTCTATTGGGATTGCATTTTGATTGTTGTTTTCAATGTCTGTAAGAAATACCTGATGTCTTTACATGATATATACTGCGCCTCAATCGCAAGAATCTCATGATTACACGAATTCACGTGATAAAATATAAAAGGTTGATTTCTGTATCTTTTAATTTTCGGTTATTTAAACTTCCAATTTGCTAAATCGTTAAATTTAGATCGCAAGTTTTAATGCAAAACCTGCTCGCTACAGGACTTAGTAATATTAAGAAATTAAAAAATTAGCATATTTTGCTGCGTGGTTATAAGAGTGCTTAAATAATCTTATGACACCTTGGGAAAATCATGGAATGGTTCGATATATTGACATAATGACGTTAATTGATTTGAAAATTCAACTCGAAAAGTTATTTTATTGAGATTGCCTTTTGATTGTTATTTTCAATGTCTGTAAGAAATACCTGATGTCTTCACATGATATATACTGCGCCTCAATCGCAAGAATCTCATGATTACACAAATTCACGTTATGGAATATAAAAGGTTGATTTCTGTATCTGTTCATTTTCGGTTATTTAAACTTCCAATTCGCTAAATCGTTGAATTTAGATCGCAAGTTTTAATGAATAACCTGCTCGCTACAGGACTTGGTAATATTAAAAAATTGAAAAATTAGCATATTTTGCTGCGTGGTTCTAAAAGTGCTCAAATAATCTCATGACTCCCTGGGAAAATCATGGAATGGTTCGATATATTGACATAATGACGTTAATTGATTTGAAAATTCAACTCGAAAAATATTCTATTGAGATTTCATTTTGATTGTTGTTTTCAATGTCTGTAAAAAATACCTGATGTCTTTAGATGAAAAATACTGCGCCTCAATCGCAAGAAACTCATGATTACACGAAATCACGTGATAGAATATAAAAGGTTCATTTCTGTATCTGTTCACTTTGGTTATTAAAAATTTCAATTCGCTGAAAAGTTAGATTGAGATTGCAAGTATACCTCAATAGCATGCTCGCTACAGGACTTAGTAATATTGCGGAATTAAAAAATTTGCATATTTTGCTCCGTGGTTATAAGAGTGCTAAAATGATCCCATGACTTCTGGGCAAAATAAAGGAATGGCTCTATATATTGACATAATGACGTTTATTGATTCGAAACTTTAACTCGAAAAGTCATTCTCTTGAGATTCCATTTTGATTGTTGTGTTCAATGTCTGTAAGAAACATCTGATGTCTTTAGATAAAATATACTGCGCCTCAATCGCAAGAATCTCATGATTACACGAATTCACGTGATAGAATATAAGAGGTTGATTTCTGTATCTGTTCGCTTTCGGTTATTTAAAATTTCGATTCGCTGAATTGTTAAATTTAGATCCCAAGTATTCATGTATAACCTGCTCACTACAGGACTAAGTAATATTGAGAAATTGAAAAATTAGCATATTTTGCTGCGTAGTTATAAAAGTGCTAAAATGAGCTCACGACTCCTGAGCAAAGTCAAGTAATGGCTCTATATATTGACATAATGACGTTAATAGATTCGAAACGATAACTCGACTAGTTATTCTATTATGATTGCATTTTGATTGTTGTTTTGAATGTCTGTAAGATGTACCTGATGTCTTCAGATGATATTTCGGGAAAAATATACTGCGTCTCAAACTCATGAATCTCATGATTACACGAATTCACGTGATAGAATATAAGAGGTTGATTTCTGTATCTGTTCGCTTTCGGTTATTAAAAATTTCAATTCGCTGGATAGTTCAATTTAGATCGCCAGTATTTATGGATAACCTGCTCGCTACAGAAATTGGTAATATTGCAGAATTGAAGAATAAGCATATTTTGCTGCGTGGTTAGAATAGTGCAAAAATGATCTCATGACTCCTGGGCAAAATCAAGGAATGGCTCTATATATTGACATAATGACGTTAATTAATTCGAAACTTTAACTCGAAAAGTTATTCTATTGAGATTGCATTTTGATTGTTGTTTTCAATGTCTTCCAGAAATAGCTGATGTCTTCAGAAGATATATACTGCTCCTCAATCGCAAGAATCTCATGATGACACGAATTCACCCGATAGAATATAAGATGTTGATATCTGTACCTGTTCGCTTTCGGTTATTTAAACTTTCAATTCGCTGAATCGTCCAATTTAGATCGCAAGTATTCATGGACAACCTGCTCGCTACAGGACTTGGTAATATCAAAAAATTTAAAAATTAGCAAATCTTGCTGCGTGGTTATAAAAGTGCTTAAATAATCTCATGACTCCTTGGGAAAATCATGGAATGCGTCTATGTATTGACATAACGACGTTAATTGATTTAAAAATTCAACTCAAAAAATATTCTATTGAGATTTCATTTTGATTGTTGTTTTCAATGTCTGCAAGAAATAGCTGATGTCTTTAGATGACATATACTGCGCCTCAATCGAAAGAATCTCGTGATTACACGAATTCACGTGATAAAATATAAGAGGTTAATTCCTGTGTCTGTTCGCTTTCAGTTATTTAAACTTTCAATCCGCTGAATCGTTCAATTTAGATCGCAAGTATTCATGGGAAACCTGCTCTCTACAGGACTTAATAATATTAAGAAATTGAAAAATCAGCAAATCTTGCTGCGTGGTTATAAAAGTGCTTAAATAATCTCATGACTCCTTGGAAAAATCATGGAATGGGTCTATATATTAACATAACGACGTTGATTGATTTGAAAATTCAACTCAAAAAATATTCTATTGAGATTTCATTTTGATTGTTGTTTTCAATGTCTGTAAGAAATACCTGATGTCTTTAGATGAAAAATACTGCGCCTCAATCGCAAGAATCTTATGATTACATGAATTCACGTAATAAAATATTAAAGGTTGATTTCTGTATCTGTCCCCTTTCAATTATTCAAAATTTCAATTCGCTGAAAAGTTAGATTGAGATTGCAAGTATACCTCAATAGCATGCTCGCTACAGGACTTAGTAATATTGCGGAATTAAAAAATTTGCATATTTTGCTGCGTGGTTATAAGAGTGCTAAAATGATCCCATGACTTCTGGGCAAAATCAAGGAATATCTCTATATATTGACATAATGACGTTTATTGATTCGAAACTTTAACTCGAAAAGTTATTCTATTGAGATTCCATTTTGATTGTTGTTTTCAATGTCTGTAAGAAACACCTGATGCCTTTAGATGAAATATACTGCGCCTCAATCGCAAGAATCTCATGATTACACGAGTTCACGTGATAGAATGTAAGAGGTTGATTTCTGTATCTGTTCGCTTTCGGTTATTTAAAATTTCGATTCGCTGAATTGTTAAATTTAGATCCCATGTATTGATGTATAACCTGCTCACTACAGGACTTAGTAATATTGAGAAATTGAAAAATTAGCATATTTTGCTGCGTAGTTATAAAAGTGCTAAAATGAGCTCACGACTCCTGAGCAAAATCAAGTAATGGCTCTATATATTGACATAATGACGTTAATAGATTCAAAACGATAACTCGACAAGTTATTCTATTATGATTGCATTTTGATTGTTGTTTTTAATGTCTGTAAGATGTACCTGATGTCTTCAGATGGTATTTCGGGAAAAATATACTGCGTCTCAATCTTATGAATCTCATGATTACACGAATTCATGTGATAGAATATAAGAGGTTAATTTCTGTATCTGTTCGCTTTCGGTTATTAAAAATTTCAATTCGCTGGATAGTTTAATTTAGATCGCAAGTATTTATAGATAACCTGCTCGCTACAGAAATTGGTAATATTGCAAAATTGAAAAATAAGCATTATTTGCTGCGAGGTTAGAAAAGTGCTAAAATGATCTCATGACTCCTAGTAAAAATCAAGGAATGGCTCTATATATTGACATAATGACGTTAATTGATTCGAAACTTAAACTCGAAAAGTTATTCTATTCAGATTGCATTTTGATTGTTGTTCTTAATGTCTGTCAGAAATAGCTGATGTCTTCAGAAGATATATACTGCGCCTCAATCGCAAGAATCTCATGATGACACGAATTCACGCGATAGAATATAAGATGTTGATATCTGTATCTGTTCGCTTTCGGTTATTTAAACTTTCAATTCGCTGAATCGTTCAATTTAGATCGCAAGTATTAATGGACAACCTGCTCGCTACAGGACTTGGTAATAATAAGAAATTTAAAAATTAGCGAATCTTACTGCGTAGTTATAAAAGTGCTCAAATAATCTCATGACTCCTTGCGAAAATCATGGAATGGGTCTATATATTGACATAACGACGTTGATTGAGTTGAAAATTCAACTCAAAAAATATTCTATTGAGATTTCATTTTGATTGTTGTTTTCAATGTCTGTAAGAAATACCTGATGTCTTTAGATGAAAAATACTGCGCCTGAATCGCAAGAATCTTATGATTACACGAATTCACGTGATAGAATATAAAAGGTTGATTTCTGTATCTGTCCACTTTCAATTATTCAAAATTTCAATTCGCTGAAAAGTTAGATTGAAATTGCAAGTATACCTCAATAGCATGCTCGCTACAGGAATACGTAATATTGCAGAATTGAAGAATAAGCATATTTTGCTGCGTGGATAGAAAAGTGCTAAAATGATCTCATGATTCCTGGGCAAAATCAAGGAATGGCTCTATATATTGACATAATGACGTTAATTGATTCGAAACTTTCACTCGAAAAGTTATTCTATTGAGATTGCATTTTGATTGTTGTTTTCATTGTCTGTCAGAAATAGCTGATGTCTTCACATGATATATACTGCGCCTCAATCGCAAGAATCTCATGATGACACGAATTCACGTAATAGAATATAAAAGGTTGATTTCTGTATCTGTTCATTTTCGGTTATTTAAACTTCCAATTCGCTAAATCGTTAAATTTAGATCGCATGTATTTATGGATAACCTGCTCGCTACAGGACGTAGTAATATTAAAAAATAGCACAATTAGCATATTTTGCTGCGTGGTTATAAGAGTGCTTAAATAATCTTATGACTTCTTGGGAAAATCATGGAATGGTTCGATATATTGACATAATGACGTTAATTGATTTGAAAATTCAACTTGAAAAGTTATTTTATTGAGATTGCCTTTTGATTGTTATTTTCAATGTCTGTAAGAAATACCTGATGTCTTCACATGATATATACTGCGCCTCAATAGCAAGAATCTCATCATTACACGAATTCACGTTATGGAATATAAAAGGTTGATTTCTGTATCTGTTCATTTTCGGTTACTTAAACTTTTAATTCGCTAAATCGTTGAATTTAGATCGCAAGTTTTAATGAATAACCTGCTCGCTACAGGACTTAGTAATATTAAAAAATTGAAAAATTAGCATATTTTGCTGCGTGGTTCTAAAAGTGCTCAAATAATCTCATGACTCCCTGGGAAAATCATGGAATGGGTCTATATATTGAGATAACGACGTTAATTGATTTGAAAATTCAACTCGAAAAATATTCTATTGAGATTTCATTTTGATTGTTGTTTTCAATGTCTGTAAGAAATACCAGATGTCTTTAGATGAAAAATACTGCGCCTTAATCGCAAGAATCTTATGATTACACGAATTCACGTGATAGAATATAAGAGGTTGATTTCTTTATCTGTTCGCTTTCGGTTATTTAAAATTTCGATTCGCTGAAAAGTTAGATTGTGATTGCAAGTATACTTCAATAGCATGCTCGCTACAGGACTTAGTAATATTGGGAAATTGAAAAATTTGCATATTTTGCTGCGTAGTTATGAAAGTGCTAAAATGAGCTCACGACTCCTGGGCAAAATCAAGGAATGGCTCTATATATTGACATAATGACGTTCATTGATTTGAAACTTTAACTCGAAAAGTTATTCTATTGAGATTGCATTTTGATTGTTGTTTTCAATGTCTGTAAGAAATACCTGATGTCTTCAGATGATATATACTGCGCCTCAATCGCAAGAATCTCATGATTATGCGAATTTACGTGATAGAATATAAGAGGTTGATTTCTGTGTCTGTTCGCTTTCGGTTATTTGAATTTCAATTTGCTGTATCGTTAAATTTAGATCGCAAGTATTCATGGATAACCTGCTCGCTACAGGACTTAGTAACATTAAGAAATTGAAAAATTAGCATATTTTGCTGCTTGGTTATAAAAGTGCTCAAATAATCTCATGACTCCTTGGGAAAATCATGGAATGGGTCTATTTATTGACATAACGACGTTGATTGATTTGAAAATTGAACTCAAAAAATATTTTATTGAGATTTCATTTTGATTGTTGTTTTCAATGTCTGTAAGAAATACCTGATGTCTTTAGATGAAAAATACTGCCCCTCAATCGCAAGAATCTTATAATTACACGAATTCACGTGATAGAATATAAAAGGTTGATTTCTGTATCTGTCCCCTTTCAATTATTCAAAATTTCAATTCGCTGAAAAGTGAGATTGAGATTGCAAGTAAACCTCAATAGCATGGTCGCTATAGGACTGAGTAATATTGCGGAATTAAAAAATTTGCATATTTTGCTGCGTGGTTATAAGAGTGCTCAAATGATCCTATGACTTCTGGGCAAAATCAAGGAATGGCTCTATATATTGACATAATGACGTTTATTGATTCGAAACTTTAACTCGAAAAGTTATTCTATTGAGATTCCATTTTCATTGTTGTTTTCAACGTCTGTAAGAAACACCTGATGCCTTTAGATGAAATATACTGCGCCTTAATCTCAAGAATTTCATGATTACACGAGTTCACGTGATAGAATGTAAGAGGTTGATTTCTGTATCTGTTCGCTTTCGGTTCTTAAGAATTTCAATTCGCTGGATAGTTAAATTTGGATCGCAAGTATTTATGGATAACCTGCTCGCTACAGGAATTGGTAATATTGCAAAATTGCACAATTAGCTAATTTTGCTGCGTGGTTATAAGAGTGCTTAAATGATCCCATGACTTCTGGGCAAAATCAAGGAATGGCTCTATATATTGACATGATGACGTTCATTGATTTGAAAATTTAACTCGAAAAGTTATTCTATTGGGATTGCATTTTGATTGTTGTTTTCAATGTCTGTAAGAAATACCTGATGTCTTTACATGATATATACTGCGCCTCAATCGCAAGAATCTCATGATTACACGAATTCACGTGATAAAATATAAAAGGTTGATTTCTGTATCTTTTAATTTTCGGTTATTTAAACTTCCAATTTGCTAAATCGTTAAATTTAGATCGCAAGTTTTAATGCAAAACCTGCTCGCTACAGGACTTAGTAATATTAAGAAATTAAAAAATTAGCATATTTTGCTGCGTGGTTATAAGAGTGCTTAAATAATCTTATGACACCTTGGGAAAATCATGGAATGGTTCGATATATTGACATAATGACGTTCATTGATTTGAAAATTCAACTCGAAAAGTTATTTTATTTAGATTGCCTTTTGATTGTTATTTTCAATGTCTGTAAGAAATACCTGATGTCTTCACATGATATATACTGCGCCTCAATCGCAAGAATCTCATGATTACACAAATTCACGTTATGGAATATAAAAGGTTGATTTCTGTATCTGTTCATTTTCGGTTATTTAAACTTCCAATTCGCTAAATCGTTGAATTTAGATCGCAAGTTTTAATGAATAACCTGCTCGCTACAGGACTTGGTAATATTAAAAAATTGAAAAATTAGCATATTTTGCTGCGTGGTTCTAAAAGTGCTCAAATAATCTCATGACTCCCTGGGAAAATCATGGAATGGTTCGATATATTGACATAATGACGTTAATTGATTTGAAAATTCAACTCGAAAAATATTCTATTGAGATTTCATTTTGATTGTTGTTTTCAATGTCTGTAAAAAATACCTGATGTCTTTAGATGAAAAATACTGCGCCTCAATCGCAAGAAACTCATGATTACACGAAATCACGTGATAGAATATAAAAGGTTCATTTCTGTATCTGTTCACTTTGGTTATTAAAAATTTCAATTCGCTGAAAAGTTAGATTGAGATTGCAAGTATACCTCAATAGCATGCTCGCTACAGGACTTAGTAATATTGCGGAATTAAAAAATTTGCATATTTTGCTCCGTGGTTATAAGAGTGCTAAAATGATCCCATGACTTCTGGGCAAAATAAAGGAATGGCTCTATATATTGACATAATGACGTTTATTGAATCGAAACTTTAACTCGAAAAGTTATTCTCTTGAGATTCCATTTTGATTGTTGTGTTCAATGTCTGTAAGAAACATCTGATGTCTTTAGATAAAATATACTGCGCCTCAATCGCAAGAATCTCATGATTACACGAATTCACGTGATAGAATATAAGAGGTTGATTTCTGTATCTGTTCGCTTTCGGTTATTTAAAATTTCGATTCGCTGAATTGTTAGATTTAGATCCCAAGTATTGATGTATAACCTGCTCACTACAGGACTAAGTAATATTGAGAAATTGAAAAATTAGCATATTTTGCTGCGTAGTTATAAAAGTGCTAAAATGAGCTCACGACTCTTGAGCAAAGTCAAGTAATGGCTCTATATATTGACATAATGACGTTAATAGATTCGAAACGATAACTCGACTAGTTATTCTATTATGATTGCATTTTGATTGTTGTTTTGAATGTCTGTAAGATGTACCTGATGTCTTCAGATGATATTTCGGGAAAAATATACTGCGTCTCAAACTCATGAATCTCATGATTACACGAATTCACGTGATAGAATATAAGAGGTTGATTTCTGTATCTGTTCGCTTTCGGTTATTAAAAATTTCAATTCGCTGAATAGTTCAATTTAGATCGCCAGTATTTATGGATAACCTGCTCGCTACAGAAATTGGTAATATTGCAGAATTAAAGAATAAGCATATTTTGCTGCGTGGTTAGAATAGTGCAAAAATGATCTCATGACTCCTGGGCAAAATCAAGGAATGGCTCTATATATTGACATAATGACTTTAATTATTTCGAAACTTTAACTCGAAAAGTTATTCTATTGAGATTGCATTTTGATTGTTGTTTTCAATGTCTGTAAGAAATACCTGATGTCTTTACATGATATATACTGCGCCTCAATCGCAAGAATCTCATGATTACACGAATTCACGTGATAAAATATAAAAGGTTGATTTCTGTATCTTTTAATTTTCGGTTATTTAAACTTCCAATTTGCTAAATCGTTAAATTTAGATCGCAAGTTTTAATGCAAAACCTGCTCGCTACAGGACTTAGTAATATTAAGAAATTAAAAAATTAGCATATTCTGCTGCGTGGTTATAAGAGTGCTTAAATAATCTTATGACACCTTGGGAAAATCATGGAATGGTTCGATATATTGACATAATGACGTTAATTGATTTGAGAATTCAACTCGAAAAGTTATTTTATTGAGATTGCCTTTTAATTGTTATTTTCAATGTCTGTAAGAAATACCTGATGTCTTCACATGATATATACTGCGCCTCAATCGCAAGAATCTCATGATTACACAAATTCACGTTATGGAATATAAAAGGTTGATTTCTGTATCTGTTCATTTTCGGTTATTTAAACTTTCAATTCGCTAAATTGTTGAATTTAGATCGCAAGTTTTAATGAATAACCTGCTCGCTACAGGACTTAGTAATATTAAAAAATTGAAAAATTAGCATATTTTGCTGCGTGGTTCTAAAAGTGCTCAAATAATCTCATGACTCCCTGGGAAAATCATGGAATGGGTCTATATATTGAGATAACGACGTTAATTGATTTGAAAATTCAACTCGAAAAATATTCTATTGAGATCTCATTTTGATTGTTGTTTTCAATGTCCGTAAAAAATACCTGATGTCTTTAGATGAAAAATACTGCGCCTCAATCGCAAGAATCTTATGATTACATGAATTCACGTAATAGAATATAAAAGGTTGATTTCTGTATCTGTCCCCCTTCAATTATTCAAAATTTCAATTCGCTGAAAAGTTAGATTGAGATTGCAAGTATACCTCAATAGCATGCTCGCTACAGGACTTAGTAATATTGCGGAATTAAAAAATTTGCATATTTTGCTGCGTGGTTATAAGAGTGCTAAAATGATCCCATGACTTCTGGGCAAAATCAAGGAAGGGCTCTATATATTGACATAATGACGTTTATTGATTCGAAACTTTAACTCGAAAAGTTATTCTATTGAGATTCCATTTTGATTGTTGTTTTCAATGTCTGTAAGAAACACCTGATGCCTTTAGATGAAATATACTGCGCCTCAATCGCAAGAATCTCATGATTACACGAGTTCACGTGATAGAATGTAAGAGGTTGATTTCTGTATCTGTTCGCTTTCGGTTATTTAAAATTTCGATTCGCTGAATTGTTAAATTTAGATCCCAAGTATTGATGTATAACCTGCTCACTACAGGACTTAGTAATATTGGGAAATTGAAAAATTAGCATATTTTGCTGCGTAGTTATAAAAGTGCTAAAATGAGCTCACGACTCCTGAGCATAATCAAGTAATGGCTCTATATATTGACATAATGACGTTAATAGATTCAAAACGATAACTCGACAAGTTATTCTATTATGATTGCATTTTGATTGTTGTTTTTAATGTCTGTAAGATGTACCTGATGTCTTCAGATGATATTTCGGGAAAAATATACTGCGTCTCAATCTTATGAATCTCATGATTACACGAATTCATGTGATAGAATATAAGAGGTTAATTTCTGTATCTGTTCGCTTTCGGTTATTAAAAATTTCAATTCGCTGGATAGTTAAATTTAGATCGCCAGTATTTATAGATAACCTGCTCGCTACAGAAATTGGTAATATTGCAAAATTGAAAAATAAGCATTATTTGCTGCGAGGTTAGAAAAGTGCTAAAATGATCTCATGACTCCTAGGAAAAATCAAGGAATGGCTCTATATATTGACATAATGACGTTAATTGATTCGAAAATTAAACTCGAAAAGTTATTCTATTCAGATTGCATTTTGATTGTTGTTCTTAATGTCTGTCAGAAATAGCTGATGTCTTCAGAAGATATATACTGCGCCTCAATCGCAAGAATCTCATGATGACACGAATTCACGCGATAGAATATAAGATGTTGATATCTGTATCTGTTCGCTTTCGGTTATTTAAACTTTCAATTCGCTGAATCGTTCAATTTAGATCGCAAGTATTAATGGACAACCTGCTCGCTACAGGACTTGGTAATAATAAGAAATTTAAAAATTAGCAAATCTTACTGCGTAGTTATAAAAGTGCTCAAATAATCTCATGACTCCTTGCGAAAATCATGGAATGGGTCTATATATTGACATAACGACGTTGATTGAGTTGAAAATTCAACTCAAAAAATATTCTATTGAGATTTCATTTTGATTGTTGTTTTCAATGTCTGTAAGAAATACCTGATGTCTTTAGATGAAAAATACTGCGCCTGAATCGCAAGAATCTTATAATTACACGAATTCACGTGATAGAATATAAAAGGTTGATTTCTGTATCTGTCCACTTTCAATTATTCAAAATTTCAATTCGCTGAAAAGTTAGATTGAGATTGCAAGTATACCTCAATAGCATGCTCGCTACAGGAATACGTAATATTGCAGAATTGAAGAATAAGCATATTTTGCTGCGTGGATAGAAAAGTGCTAAAATGATCTCATGACTCATGGGCAAAATCAAGGAATGGCTCTATATATTGACATAATGACGTTAATTGATTCGAAACTTCAACTCGAAAAGTTATTCTATTGAGATTGCATTTTGATTGTTGTTTTCATTGTCTGTCAGAAATAGCTGATGTCTTCACATGATATATACTGCGCCTCAATCGCAAGAATCTCATGATGACACGAATTCACGTAATAGAATATAAAAGGTTGATTTCTGTATCTGTTCATTTTCGGTTATTTAAACTTCCAATTCGCTAAATCGTTAAATTTAGATCGCATGTATTTATGGATAACCTGCTCGCTACAGGACGTAGTAATATTAAAAAATAGCACAATTAGCATATTTTGCTGCGTGGTTATAAGAGTGCTTAAATAATCTTATGACTTCTTGGGAAAATCATGGAATGGTACGATATATTGACATAATGACGTTAATTGATTTGAAAATTCAACTTGAAAAGTTATTTTATTGAGATTGCCTTTTGATTGTTATTTTCAATGTCTGTAAGAAATACCTGAAGTCTTCACATGATATATACTGCGCCTCAATCGCAAGAATCTCATGATTACACGAATTCACGTTATGGAATATAAAAGGTTGATTTCTGTATCTGTTCATTTTCGGTTACTTAAACTTTTAATTCGCTAAATCGTTGAATTTAGATCGCAAGTTTTAATGAATAACCTGCTCGCTACAGGACTTAGTAATATTAAAAAATTGAAAAATTAGCATATTTTGCTGAGTGGTTCTAAAAGTGCTCAAATAATCTCATGACTCCCTGGGAAAATCATGGAATGGGTCTATATGTTGAGATAACGACGTTAATTGATTTGAAAATTCAACTCGAAAAATATTCTATTGAGATTTCATTTTGATTGTTGTTTTCAATGTCTGTAAAAAATACCTGATGTCTTTAGATGAAAAATACTGCGCCTCAATCGCAAGAAACTCATGATTACACGAAATCACGTGATAGAATATAAAAGGTTCATTTCTGTATCTGTTCACTTTGGTTATTTAAAATTTCGATTCGCTGAATTGTTAAATTTAGATCCCAAGTATTCATGTATAACCTGCTCACTACAGGACTAAGTAATATTGAGAAATTGAAGAATTAGCATATTTTGCTGCGTAGTTATAAAAGTGCTAAAATGAGCTCACGACTCCTGAGCAAAGTCAAGTAATGGCTCTATATATTGACATAATGACGTTAATAGATTCGAAACGATAACTCGACTAGTTATTCTATTATGATTGCATTTTGATTGTTGTTTTGAATGTCTGTAAGATGTACCTGATGTCTTCAGATGATATTTCGGGAAAAATATACTGCGTCTCAATCTCATGAATCTCATGATTACACGAATTCACGTGATAGAATATAAGAGGTTGATTTCTGTATCTGTTCGCTTTCGGTTATTGAAAATTTCAATTCGCTGGATAGTTCAATTTAGATCGCCAGTATTTATGGATAACCTGCTCGCTACAGAAATTGGTAATATTGCAGAATTGAAGAATAAGCATATTTTGCTGCGTGGTTAGAATAGTGCAAAAATGATCTCATGACTCCTGGGCAAAATCAAGGAATGGCTCTATATATTGACATAATGACGTTAATTGATTCGAAACTTTAACTCGAAAAGTTATTCTATTGAGATTGCATTTTGATTGTTGTTTTCAATGTCTGTCAGAAATAGCTGATGTCTTCAGAAGATATATACTGCGCCTCAATCGCAAGAATCTCATGATTACACGAATTCACGTGGTAGAATGTAATAGGTTGATTTCTGTATCTGTTCACGTTCGGTTATTCAAAATTTCAATTCGCTGAATAGTTAAATTTAGATTGCAAGTATTAATAGATAACCTGCTCGCTATAGGACTCAGTAATATTGCAAACTTAAAAGATTAGCATATGTTGCTGCGTGGTCATAACAGTACTAAAATGATTTCATGACACCCGAGCAAAATCAAGGAATGGCTCTATATCTTGACATAATTACGTTAATTGATTCGAAACTATAACTCGACAAGTTATTCTAATAAGATTGCATGTTGATTGTTGTTTTTAATGTCTGTAAGATGTACCTGATGTCTTTAGATGATATTTCGAGAAAAATATACTGCGTTTCAATCTCATGAATCTCGTGATTACACGAATTCACGTGATAGGATATAAGAGGTTGATTTCTGTATCTGTTCGCTTTCGGTTATTGAAAATTTCAATTCTCTATATAGTTAAATTTAGATCGCAAGCATTCATGGACAACCTGCTCGCTACAGGACTTAATAATATTGCGAAATTGAAAAATTAGCATATATTGCTGCGTGGTTATAAAAGTGCTAAAATGATCTCATGACTCCTGGGCAACATCAAGGAATAACTCTATACATTGACATAATGACGTTCATTGATTTGAAAATTCAACTCGAAAAGTTATTCTCTTGAGATTGCATTTTGATTGTTGTTTTCAATGTCTGTAAGATATACCTAATAACTTCACATGATATATACTGCGCCTCAATCGCAAGAATCTCATGATGACACGAATTCACGTAATAGAATGTAAGAGGTTGATTTCTGTATCTATTCGCTTTCGGTTATTGAAAATTTCAATTCGCTGGATAGTTAAATTTAGATCGCAAGTATTTATGGATAACCTGCTCGCTACAGGAATTGGTAATATTGCAGAATTAAAGAATAAGCATATTTTGCTGCGTGTTCCGAAAAGTGCTAAAATAATCTCATGACTCCTGGGCAAAATCAAGTAATAGATCTATATATTGACATAACGACGTTAATTGATTTGAAAATTCAACTCGAAAAGTTATTCTATTGAGATTTCATTTTGATTGTTATTTTCAATGTCTGTAAGAAATACCTGATGTCATCACGTGATATATACTGCGCCTTAATCGCAAGAATCTCATGATTACACGAATTTACGTGATAGAATATAAAAGGTTGATTTCTGTATCTGTTCACTTTCGGTTATTTAAACTTTCAATTGGCTCCATCGTTAAATTTAGATCGCAAGTATTTATGGATAACCTGCTCGCTACAGGACTTAGTAATATTGAGAAATTCAACAATTAGCAAATTGTGCTGCGTAGTTATAAGAGTGCTTGAATAATCTTATGACTCCTTGGGAAGATCATGGAATGGGTCGATATATTGACATAATGACGTTGATTGATTTGAAAATTCAACTCAAAAAGTTATTCTATTGAGATTGCATTTTGATTGTTATTTTCAATGTCTGTAAGAAATACCTGATGTCATCACATGATATATACTGCGCCTTAATCGCAAGAATCTCATGATTACACGAATTTACGTGATAGAATATAAAAGGTTGATTTCTGTATCTGTTCGCTTTCGGTTATTCAAAATTTAAATTCGCTAAATAGTTGCATTTAGGTCGCAAGTAATCATGGATAAACTGCTTGCAACAGGACTTTGCACTATTGCGAAATTCAAAAATTAGCTTATGTTGCTGCGTGGTCATAAAAGTACTAAAATGATTTCATGACACCTGGGCAAAATCAAGGAATGGCTCTATATATTGACATAATGACGATAATTGGTTCGAAACTATAACTCGACAAGTTATTCTATTAAGATTGCATTTTGATTGTTGTTTTTAATGTCTGTAAGATGTACCTGATGTCTTCAGATGATATTTCGGGAAAAATATACTGCGTCTCAATCTCATGAATCTCATGATTACATGAATTCACGTGATAGAATATAAGAGGTTGATTTCTGTATCTGTTCGCTTCCGGTTATTGAAAATTTCAATTCGCTATATAGTTAAATTTAAATCGCAAGTATTCATGGACAACCTGCTCGCTACAGGACTTAATAATATTGCGAAGTTGGAAAGTTAGCATATATTGCTGCGTGGTTATAAAAGTGCTAAAATGATCTCATGCCTCCTGGGCAAAATCAAGGAATGGCTCTATATATTGACATAATGACGTTCATTGATTTGAAAATTTAACTCGAAAAAATATTCTTTTGAGATTGCATTGTGATTGTTGTTTTCAATTTCTGTAAGATATAGCTGATGTCTTCAGAAGATATATACTGCGCCTCAATCGCAAGAATCTCATGATTACATGAATTTACGTGATAGAATATAAGAGGTTGATTTCTGTATCTGTTCGCTTTCGGTTATTAAAAATTTCGATTTGCTGAATTGTTAAATTGAAATCGCAGGTATGTATGTATAACCTGCTCACTACAGGACTTAGTAATGTTGAAAAATTGAAAAATTAGCGTATTTTGCTGCGTAGTTATAAAAGTGCTAAATTGAGCTCACGACTCCTGGGCAAAATCAAGGAATGGCTCTATATATTGACATAATGACGTTTATTGATTTGAGAATTCAACTCGAAAAGTTATTCTCTTGAGATTGTATTTTGATTGTTGTTTTCAATGTCTGTAAGAAATACCTGATGTCTTTAGATGCTATATACTGCGCCTCAATCGCAAGAATCTCATGATTACACGAATGCACGTGATAGATATAAGAGGTTGATTTCTGTATCTGTTCGCTTTCGGTTATTGAAAATTTCAATTCGCTGAATAGTTAAATTAATATCGCAAGTATTTATGGATAATTGCTCGCTACAGGAATTGGTTATATTGCAGAATTGAAGAATGAGCATATTTTGCTGCGTGGTTAGAAAAGTGCTAAAATGATCTCATGACTCCTGGGCAAAATCATAGAATGGATCTATATACTGACATAACGACGTTAATTGATTTGAAAATTCAACTCGAAAAGTTATTCTAGTGAGATTTCATTTTGATTGTTGTTTTCAATGTCTGTAAGAAATACCTGATGTCTTTAGATGCTATATACTGCGCCTCAATCGCAAGAATCTCATGATTACACGAATGCACGTGATAGATATAAGAGGTTGATTTCTACGTCTGTTCGCTTCGGTTATTTTAAATTTCGATTTGCTGAATCGTTAAATTTAGATCGCAAATATTCATAGACAACCTGCTCGCTTCAGGACTTGGTAATATTGAAAAATTAAACAATTAGCATATTTTGCTGCGTGGTTATAAGTGTGCTTAAATAATCTAATGACTCCTTGGGAAAATCATGGAATGGGTCGATATATTGACATAATGAAGTTAATTGATTTGAAAATTCAACTCGAAAAGTTATTCTTTTAAGAATGCATTTTGAATGTTGTTTTGAATGTCTGTAAGATATACCTGATAACTTGACATGATATATACGGCGCCTCAATCGCAAGAATCTCATGATTACACGAATTCCCGTGGTAGAATGTAAGAGGTTAATTTCTGTATCTGTTCGCTTTCCGTTATTCAAAATTTCAATTCGCTGAATAGTTAAATTTAGATGGCAAGTATTCATGGATTACCTGCTCGCTACAAGACTCAGTAATATCGCGAAATTAAAAGATTAGCATATTTTGCTGCGTGGTCATAAAAGTACTAAAATGGTTTCATGACTCCCGGGCAAAATCAAGGAATGGCTCTATATATAGACATAATGATGTAAATTGATTTGAAAATTCCATTCGAAAAGTTATTTTTTTGAGATTGCATTTTGATTGTTGTTGTCAATGTCTGTAAGAAATACCTGATGTCTTTACATGATATATACTGCGCCTTAATCGCAAGAATCTCATGATTACACGAATTCAGATGATAGAATATAAGAGGTTGATTTCTGTATCTGTTCGCGTTCGGTTATTTAAAATTTTAATTCGCTAAATAGTTAAATTTAGATCGCAAGTATTTATGAATAACCTGCTCCCTACAGGACTTGGTGATATTACGGAATTGAAAAATTAGCGTATTCTGCTGCGTGGTCATTAAAGGGCTAAAATGATTTCATGACTCCTGGGCAAAATCAAGGAATGACTCTTTATATTGACATAATGACTTAAATTGATTTGAAAATTCAACTCGAAAAGTTATTCTATTGAAATTGCATTTTGATTGTTGTTATTAATGTCTGTAGGATATACCTGATGTCTTCAGATGATATTTCGGGAAAAATATACTTCGTCTCAATCTCTGAATCTCATGATTACACGAATTCACGTGATAGAATATAAGAGGTTGATTTCTGTATCTGTTCGCTTTTTGTTATTTAAAATTTTAATTCGCTAGATAGTTGAATTTAAGTCGCAACTATTCATAGATAACCAGCTCGCTACAGGACTTGGTGATATTGCAAAATTAAAAGATTAGCATATTTTTCTGCGTGGTAATAAGAGTGCTATAATGATCTCATGACTTTTGGGCAAAATGAAGGAATGGCCCTATATATTGACATAATGACGTTAATTGATTCGAAACTTTAACTCGAAAAGATATTCTATTGAGATTGCGTTTTGATTGTTGTTTTTAATGTCTGTAAGATGTACCTCATGTCTTTAGATGATATTTCCGGAAAAATATACTGCGCCGCAATCTCATGAACCTTATGATTCCACGAATTCGCGTGATAGAATAGAAGAGGTTGATTTCTGTATCTGTTCTCTTTCGGTTATTCAAAATTTCAATTCGCTGAATAGTTAAATTTTGATCGCAAGTATTTATGGATAACCTGCTCGCTACAGGACTTGGTGATATTACAAAATTGAAAATCAAGCATATTTTGCTGCGTAGTTAGAAAAGTGCTAAAATGATCTCATGATTCCTGGGCAAAATCAAGGAATAGCTCTATATATTGACATAATAACGTGAATTAATTGAAAAATTCAACTCGAAAATTTATTATATTGAGATTGCATTTTGTTTGTTGTTTTCAATGTCTGTAAGAAATACATGATGTCTTCAGATGATCTTTCGGGAAAAAGATACTGCGGCTCAATCGCAAGAATCTCATGATTACACGAATTCAGATGATAGAATATAAGAGGTTGATTGCTGTATCTGTTCGCGTTCGGTTATTTAAAATTTTAATTCGCTGAATAGTTAAATTTAGATCGCAAGTATTTATGAATAACCTGCTCCCTACAGGACTTCGTGATATTGCGGATTTGAAAAATTAGCGTATTCTGCTGCGTGGTCGTAAAAGGGCTTAAATGATTTGATGACTCCTGGGCAAAATCAAGGAATGACTCTATATATTGACATAATGAATTAAATTGATTTGAAAATTCAACTCGAAAAGTTATTCTATTGAAATTGCATTTTGATTGTTGTTTTCAATGTCTGTAAGAAATACCTGATGTCTTCAGATGATATATACTGCGCCTCAATCGCATGAATCTCATGATTACACGAATTCACGTGATAGAATAGAAGAGGTTTATTTCTGTATCTGTTCGCTTTCGGTTATTAAAAATTACAATTCGCTGAATAGTTAAAATTAGATTGCAAGAATTTATAGATGACTTGCTCGCTACAGGACGTTGATATATTGCGAAATTCAAAAATTAGCATATTTTGCTGCGTGGTTATAAGAGTGCTAAAATGATCTCATGATTCCTGGGCAAAATCATGGAAAGGGTCTATAGATTGACATAATGACGTTAATTGATTTGAAAATTCAACTCGAAATGTTATTCTATTGAGATTGCATTTTGATTGTTGTTTTCAATGTCTGTAAGAAAGACCTGATGTCTTTAGATGATAATTCAGGAAAAATATACTGCGCCTAAAGCGCATGAATCGCATGATTACACGAATTCACGTGATAGAATATCAGAGGTTGATTTCTAACATTCTTTCATTTTTTTTTTCAAATTCATCATTTAATAGATTCGAAATTTATTTCATGGTCAAGGTATCGTGTTATTTTCTTCTCATTAGCATCGACATACCATTTTTTCACTAAACTTCACTAAATTGTGCAGTCTCGGAACCCTGCACTGATTTATAGGGAAGTAAGATGGTCATAAACAGCTAGAATTACACATGGGTACAAATGATTTATTTGTTTAGAAATTTATTACATGTCCAAGTTATCGTGCCACATACTTTTCAATGACAGCGGACTACGTGTTTCGAATAAAACTTCTACAAATACTTTAATTGCGGAATCCTTCTTCGAATTCTAGGGACGTCAGAAGGACCTCAACAGCTATGGTCACTGGTGAGAAACAATGATTATATAGTTTCGAAATTTATTACATGGTCAAGATATCGTGGCATATACTTCAAATTGTCATCGAAATACTCGCTTTTTACTGAACTTGAAGAAATTTTGGTAACTTTGAACGCTGTGTAGATTTCTGAGGACGTAAGATTGATCCTATCAGCAAGAATAAAATGTGGGTAAAAATGATCCTAATGTTAGAAAATTAATTACATGGTCAATATATTGTGTCTCATACTTCATAAACACATTGCAATACGTGCTATGAAATGAAATTAACAACCTGCTTTAATTTCGGAACCCATCGATAATTTTTATGGATGTCAGATGGACCTTAACAGCTAAAATTACACGAGATCAAAAATAATTTGATAATTTAGAAATTAATTACATTCTTAAGCTATCGTGTCACATACTTTCAGTTGACACCGAAATACGAGTTTTGAACTGATCTTCAACACGCGCTTTCATTTTGGAACCCTCAATCAATTTCTAGGGATGTAAGATAGACCTTATCAGCGAGAACTACACGTGGGGAAAAATGATTTATTAGTTTCGAAATTTATTACCTGGTAGAGATATCGTGTCGCATACTCCTAGTTGGCATACAAATTCGTGATTTTAAATTAATTCTCATCAAATGCTTGGATTTTGGTACCCTTCTTCGAATTCTACGGACGACAGATGGACCTTAACAGCTAGAATTCGACGTGGTTGAAAATGATTAAATGGTTCAGTAATTAATTTTATTGTAAAGATATCGCGTCGCATAGTACTTGTTGAAATCAATGTACGTGTTTTAAACTAAGCTTCAACAAATGCTTTGATTTCAAAACGCTACTTCGAATTCTGGGGACGTCAGATGGACCTCAACAGCTATGGTCACTGGTGGGTAAAAATGATTATATAGTTTCGAAATTTATTACATGGTCAAGATATCGTGGCATATACTTCAAATTGTCATCAAAATACTCGCTTGTTACTGAACTTGAAGAAATTTTGGTATCTTTAAACACTGTGTAGATTTCAAGGGACGTAAGATTGATCCTAACAACAAGAATTACATGTTGGTAAAAATGATCCTAATGTAAGACAATTAATTACATGCTCAAGATATCGTGTCTCATACTTCAAATTCACATTGCAATACGTGCTTTGAGATAAAATTCACAACCTGCAACAATTTCAGAACACTCCGTCAATTTCTAGGGATATGAGATAGACCTTGACAACTAGAATTACAAGTAGATAAAAATGATTTAATAGTTTAGATAATAATTACATGATCAAAATATCGTTTCGCATACTTCGAGTTGACATCAATTACGGTACTTAAACTTAACTTCAACACGGGCTTCAATTTCGGATCCCTTTATCAATTTCTAGGGATGTACGAAAGACATTAACATCTAGAATAAAATTTGGGTAAAAATGATTTTAAAATTTAGAAATTAATTACATGGTTAAGATAGCGTGTCATTACTTCAAATTGACATCATAATACGTGTATAAAAGTGAGCTGCAACACCTGCATCAATTTCGGAACCCATCGTCAATTTCTATGGATGTCAGATGGACCTTAACAGCTAAAATTACACGCGATCAAAAATAATTTAATAATTTAGAAATTGATTACATTCTCATGATATCGTGTCACATACTTCCGGTTGACACCAAATTACGATTTTTTAACTGATCTTCAACACGCGGTTTCATTTTGGAACCCTCAATCAATTTCTAGGGATATAAGATGGAGCTTAACAGCGAGAATTACACATGAGGAAAAATGATTTATTAGATTTAAAATTTATTACATGGTCGAGATATCGTTTTGCATACTCCTAGTTGACATACAAATACGTGATTTAAGTTGATTCTCATCAAATGCTTGGATTTCGGAACCCTTCTTCAAATTCTACGGACGACAGCTGGACCGTAACAGCTAGAAATCGACGTGGTTGAAAATGATTTAATGGTTCAGAAATGAATTCTCTTATAAAGATATCGTGTCGCATACTACTAGTTGACATCAAAGTACGTGTTTTAAACTGAGCTTCAACAAATCCTTGAATTTCGAAACGCTCCTTCAAATTCTAGTAACGTCGGATGGACCCTAACAACTAGAATTACACGTGGGTTCAAATGATTCAATAGATTAGAAATTTATTACATGGTAAAGGTATCGTGTCATTTCCTTCTCATTAGTATCAACATAAATCATTTTTACCCATGTGTAATCCTAGCTGTTTATGGCCATCTTACTTCCCTATAAATCAGCGCAGGGTTCCAAGAGTGTACAGTTAATTGAAGTTCAGTGAAACATAGTATGTTTATGCTAATGTGAAGGAAATGACACGATACCTTGACCATGACAAAAAATTTCTAATCTATTGAATCATTTCAACCCACATGTAATTCTGGATGTTAGGGTCCATCTCACGTCCCTATAATTCGTGGGAGCGTTTCGAAATTCATGCATTTGTTGAAGCTTGGTTCAAAACACGTATATTTATGTCAACTAGTAGTATGCGACACGATACCTTGACAATGTAATTAATTTCTGAACTATTAAATCATTTTTCACCACGTCGAATTCTAGCTGTTAAGGTCCATCTGTCGTACGTAGATTTCGACGAAGGGTTCCGAAATCCAAGCACTTGTTGAGGATCAATTCGAATCGCGTATTTGTATGTCAACAAGGAGTATGCGACACGCTCTCTTGACCATTTATTTAATTTCTAAACTAATAAAGCATCTCACCCACGTGTAATTCTCGCTGTTAAGGTCCATCTTACATCCCTATAATTTGATTGAGAGTTTCAAAATTAAAGCAGGTGTTGAAGATCAGTTTAGAACTCGTATTTAAGTGTCAACTGAAAGTATGTGACACGATATCTCGGGAAATTAATTAATTTCTAAATTATAAAATTATTTTTGACCGCTCGTAATTTTAGCTGTTAAGGTCTATCTAACATCCATAGAAATTGACGGTGGGTTCCGAAATTGAAGCAGGTGTTGAAGCTCACTTTTATACACGTATTCTGATGTCCATTTGAAGTATATGACACGATATCTTAAACATGTAATTAATTTCTAAACTTCGGAATTATTTTTACCCACATGTAATTCTAGAAGTTAAGGTCTTTCGTACATGCCGAGAAATTGATGAAGGGATCCGAAAATGAAGCCCGTGTTTAAGTTTGGTTCAAGAACCGTATTTTCATGTCAACTTGAAGTATGCGAAACGATATCTTGATCGTGTCATTATTATCTAAACTATTGAATCATATTTATCCACGTGTCACTCTAGCTGTCTAGGTCCATCTAATATCCCTAGAAATTGTCGGATGGTTCTGAAATTGAAGCAGGTGGTGAATTTCATTTTAAATCACGCATTGCAATGTGTATTTGAAGTATGTAACACGATATCGTGACCATGTAAATAATTCCGAAACTATTCAATAATTTTTACCCACATGTCACCATACTGGTTGAGGTCCTTCTGACGACCCTAGTATTCGAGGAAGGATTCCGTAATTACAGTATTTGTCGAAAATTTCGTTTAAAACACGTAGTTTGCTGTCATCGACAATAGTGTGACACGATATCTTGGACATGTAATAAATTTCTAAACTAATTAATCATTTTTAACCACGTGTAATTCTAGCTGTTCATGTCCATCTTCCTTTCCGATAAATCAGCGCAGGGTTCCAAGATTGCACTATTAATTGACGTTCAGTGGAACATAGTACAGGGTGCGCCATTTCTTATGTCGGTATTGTAACATTGAATAACTTAAACATTTGACAACCGATTTACTTGACTTCACTTGTTTTGGAAACGTCAATTCAGTACAATTTCAACCACGTATCGCTTCACACCAAAAGAACGCGCTGAAATAGTTACTTTGTACATTGAAAATAGTCGTTCAGTTGTGTTAACTCAACGAGCATATCGTCGAAAATATCTTGGCAAACAGGCACCATCTGACAACACTATTCGTCGTTTGGTGTCGAATTTTTGTGACCACGGGACAGTGAAAGATCGCGAACAACCCGTTCATCAACGACCAAGACGTTCAAATGAACTGATTGAAGCTGTCAGAGAGAGCGTTGCCCAAAACCCAAAAGTTTCATATCGTCACCGCGCTCAGCATCTCGGCATCAGTGGAACCACTCTACGGCGCATTTTGAAAGATGATTTGCATTTGTTTCCGTACAAAATGCAATTAACACAAAGAATATTGCCTACAGATCATCCACGTCGCTTGGAATATGGACAAACAATCGCTCGAATAGTTGATACTGAACCTGATTTTTGGAAGCGAATTTTAATGACCGACGAGGCACATTTCAAACTTTCTGGAGGCGTTAATAAGCAAAATTGCCGCATTTGGGGAACGCAGAATCCACACGAGATCCATGAAACGCCATTGCATGACCAAAAAGTTACTGTTTGGGCCGGCGTTTGCGCCAAAACCATCATTGGTCCTTATTTTTTCAAAGAGAACCAAACGATCGATGGAAACCGATATCGGTGGATGTTGGCTCACTATGTCTGCCCACAAATGCGTGAAAAAGGTCTTGAAGATTACTGGTTTCAACAAGATGGTGCGACCTGCCACACTGCGAATCAAACAATCCAGTTTCTGCAACGAAAATTCCCTGGACGTCTGATGTCAAAAAGAGGCGACATTGAATGGCCACCCAGATCTCCAGATTTGACCCCTCCAGACTTCTTTTTGTGGGGTTATTTGAAAAGTAAAGTGTACGCCAGCAAGCCGCAGACCATTGAAGAGCTTAAGGAAAATATTCGTGCCGAAATCATTGCTATACCACCCGAGATGCTCGAAAAGGTAATGGAAAACGCCGCAAAAAGGGCATATTTTGCTGTGAACAATAAGGGCGGCCACTTGATTGATGTTGTGTTCAAAAACTAGTCTAAATAAATTGTAAAGGACCAAACTAAATAAAAATACCTCATTTACAGAAATCGGTTGTTTTTTTTTCAAGTTATTCAATGTTTACATGCCGACATAAGAAATGGCGCACCCTGTATGTTGACGCTAATGAGAAGGAAATGACACGATACCTTGACCATGTCATAAATTTCTATTCCATTGAATCATTTTAACCCACATGTAATTGTGGATGTTAGGGTCCATCTGACGTCCCTAGAATTCGTATGAGCGTTTCGAAATTGATGCATTTGTTGAAGCTTAGTTCAAAACACGTATATTTATGTCAACTAGTAGTATGCGACACGATACCTTGACAATGTAATTAATTTTTAAACTATTAAATCATTTTTCACCACGTCGAATTCTAGCTGTTAAGGTCCATCTGTCGTCCGTAGATTCCGACAAAGGGTTCCGAAATCCAAGCACTTGTTGAGGATCAATTAGAATCGCGTATTTGTATGTAATCAAGGAGTAGGCGACACGCTCTCTTGACCATGTAATTAATTTCTAAACTAATAAAGCATTTTCACCCACGTGTAATTCTCGCTGTTAAGGTCCATCTTATATCCCTATAATTTGATTGAGGGTTTCAAAATTGAAGCAGGTGTTGAAGATCAGTTTAGAACTCGTATTTAAGTGTCAACTGAAAGTATGTGACACGATATCTCGGGAATGTAATTAATTTCTAAATTATAAAATTATTTTTGACCGCTCGTAATTTTAGCTGTTAAGGTCTATCCAACATCCATAGAAATTCACGATGGGTTCCGAAATTGAAGCAGGTGTTGAAGCTCACTTTTATACACGTATTCTGATGTCCATTTGAAGTATATGACACGATATCTTAAACATGTAATTATTTTCTAAACTTCAGATATATTTTTACCCACATGTAATTCTATAAGTTAAGGTCTTTCGTACATGCCGAGAAATTGATGAAGGGATCCGAAAATGAAGCCCGTGTTTAAGTTTAGTTCAAGAACCGTATTTTCATGTCAACTTGAAGTATGCGAAACGATATCTTGATCGTGTAATTATTATCTAAACTATTGACTCATATTTATCCACGTGTCACTCTAGCTGTCTAGGTCCATCTAATGTCCCTAGAAATTGTCGGTTGGTTCTGAAATTGAAGCAGGTGGTGAATTTCATTTTAAATCACGCATTGCAATGTGTATTTGAAGTATGAGACACGATATCGTGACCATGTAAATAATTCCGAAACTATGCAATAATTTTTACCCACATGTCACCGTACTGGTTGAGGTCCTTCTGACGCCCCTAGAATTCGAAGAAGGATTCCGTAATTACAGTATTTGTCAAAAGGTTCGTTTGAAACACGTAGTTTGCTGTCATCGAGAATAGTGTGACACGATATCTTGGACATGTAATAAATTTCTAAACTAATTAATCATTTTTACCCACGTGTAACTCTAGCTGTTAATGTCCATCTTCCTTTCCGATAAATCAGCGCAGGGTTCCATGATTGCACTATTAATTGACGTTCAGTGGAACATAGTATGTTGACGCTAATGAGAAGGAAATGACACGATACCTTGACCATGTCATAAATTTCTAATCCATTGAATCATTTTAACCCACATGTAATTGTGGATGTTAGGGTCCATCTGACGTCCCTAGAATTCGTATGAGCGTTTCGAAATTGATGCATTTGTTGAAGCTTAGTTCAAAACACGTATATTTATGTCAACTAGTAGTATGCGACACGATACCTTGACAATGTAATTAATTTTGAAACTATTAAATCATTTTTCACCACGTCGAATTCTAGCTGTTAAGGTCCATCTGTCGTCCGTAGATTCCGACGAAGGTTTCCGAAATACAAGCACTTGTTGAGGATCAATTCGAATCGCGTATTTGTATGTCGACAAGGAGTAGGCGACACGCTCTCTTGACCATGTAATTAATTTCTAAACTAATGAAGCATTTTCACCCACGTGTAATTCTCGCTGTTAAGGTCCATCTTATATCCCTATAATTTGATTGAGGGTTTCAAAATTAAAGCAGGTGTTGAAGATCAGTTTAGAACTCGTATTTAAGTGTCAACTGAAAGTATGTGACACGATATCTCGGGAATGTAATTAATTTCTAAATTATAAAATTATTTTTGACCGCTCGTAATTTTAGCTGTTAAGGTCTATCCAACATCCATAGAAATTCACGATGGGTTCCGAAATTGAAGCAGGTGTTGAAGCTCACTTTTATACACGTATTCTGATGTCCATTTGAAGTATATGACACGATATCTTAAACATGTAATTATTTTCTAAACTTTAGATATATTTTTACCCACATGTAATTCTATAAGTTAAGGTCTTTCGTACATGCCGAAAAATTGATAAAGGGATCCGAAAATGAAGCCCGTGTTTAAGTTTAGGTCAAGAACCGTATTTTCATGTCAACTTGAAGTATGCGAAACGATATCTTGATCGTGTAATTATTATCTAAACTATTGAATCATATTTATCCACGTGTCACTCTAGCTGTCTAGGTCCATCTAATGTCCCTAGAAATTGTCGGTTGGTTCTGAAATTGAAGCAGGTGGTGAATTTCATTTTAAATCACGCATTGCAATGTGTATTTGAAGTATGTGACACGATATCGTGACCATGTAAATAATTCCGAAACTATGCAATAATTTTTACCCACATGTCACCATACTGGTTGAGGTCCTTCTGACGACCCTAGTATTCGAGGAAGGATTCCGTAATTACAGTATTTGTCGAAAGTTTCGTTTAAAACACGTAATTTGCTGTCATCGACAATAGTGTGACACGATATCTTGGACATGTAATAAATTTCTAAACTAATTAATCATTTTTAACCACGTGTAATTCTAGCTGTTTATGTCCATCTTCCTTTCCGATAAATCAGCGCAGGGTTCCAAGATTGCACTATTAATTGATATTCAGTGGAACATAGTATGTTGACGCTAATGAGAAGGAAATGACACGATACCTTGACCATGTCATAAATTTCTAATCCATTGAATCATTTTAACCCACATGTAATTGTGGATGTTAGGGTCCATCTGACGTCCCTAGAATTCGTATGAGCGTTTCGAAATTCATGCATTTGTTGAAGCTTAGTTCAAAACACGTATATTTATGTCAACTAGTAGTATGCGACACGATACCTTGACAATGTAATTAATTTTTAAACTATTAAATCATTTTTCACCACGTCGAATTCTAGCTGTTAAGGTCCATCTGTCGTCCGAAGATTCCGACGAAGGGTTCCGAAATCCAAGCACTTGTTGAGGATCAATTCGAATCGCGTATTTGTATGTCAACAAGGAGTAGGCGACACGCTCTCTTGACCATGTAATTAATTTCTAAACTAATAAAGCATTTTCACCCACGTGTAATTCTCGCTGTTAAGGTCCATCTTATATCCCTATAATTTGATTGAGGGTTTCAAAATTAAAGCAGGTGTTGAAGATCAGTTTAGAACTCGTATTTAAGTGTCAACTGAAAGTATGTGACACGATATCTCGGGAATGTAATTAATTTCTAAATTATAAAATTATTTTTGCCCGCTCGTAATTTTAGCTGTTAAGGTCTATCTAACATCCATAGAAATTGACGATGGGTTCCGAAATTGAAGCAGGTGTTGAAGCTCACTTTTATACACGTATTCTGATGTCCATTTGAAGTATATGACACGATATCTTAAACATGTAATTAATTTCTAAACTTCAGAATTATTTTTACCCACATGTAATTCTAGAAGTTAAGGTCTTTCGTACATGCCGAGAAATTGATGAAGGGATCCGAAAATGAAGCCCGTGTTTAAGTTTAGTTCAAGAACCGTATTTTCATGTCAACTTGAAGTATGCGAAACGATATCTTGATCGTGTCATTATTATCTAAACTATTGAATCATATTTATCCACGTGTCACTCTAGCTGTCTAGGTCCATCTAATATCCCTAGAAATTGTCGTATGGTTCTGAAATTGAAGCAGGTGGTGAATTTCATTTTAAATCACGCATTGCAATGTGTATTTGAAGTATGTGACACGATATCGTGACCATGTAAATAATTCCGAAACTATGCAATAATTTTTACCCACATGTCACCGTACTGGTTGAGGTCCTTCTGACGCCCCTAGAATTCGAAGAAGGATTCCGTAATTACAGTATTTGTCAAAAGGTTCGTTTAAAACACGTAGTTTGCTGTCATCGAGAATAGTGTGACACGATATCTTGGACATGTAATAAATTTCTAAACTAATTAATCATTTTTACCCACGTGTAATTCTAGCTGTTAATGTCCATCTTCTTTTCCGATAAATCAGCGCAGGGTTCCAAGATTGCACAATTAATTGACGTTAGGTGGAACATAGTATGTTGACGCTAATGAGAAGGAAATGACACGATACCTTGACCATGTCATAAATTTCAAATCCATTGAATCATTTTAACCCACATGTAATTGTGGATGTTAGGGTCCATCTGACGTCCCTAGAATTCGTATGAGCGTTTCAAAATTGATGCATTTGTTGAAGCTTAGTTCAAAACACGTATATTTATGTCAACTAGTAGTATGCGACACGATACCTTGACAATGTAATTAATTTTTAAACTATTAAATCATTTTTCACCACGTCGAATTCTAGCTGTTAAGGTCCATTTGTCGTCCGTAGATTCCGACGAAGGGTTCCGAAATGCAAGCACTTGTTGAGGATCAATTCGAATCGCGTATTTGTACGTCAACAAGGAGTATCCGACACGCTCTCTTGACCATGTAATTAATTTCTAAACTAATAAAGCATTTTCACCCACGTGTAATTCTCGCTGTTAAGGTGCATCATATATCCCTATAATTTGATTGAGGGTTTCAAAATCAAAGCAGGTGTTGAAGATCAGTTTAGAACTCGTATTTAAGTGTCAACTGAAATTATGTGACACGATATCTCGGGAATGTAATTAATTTCTAAATCATAAAATTATTTTTGACCGCTCGTAATTTTAGGTGTTAAGGTCTATCTAACATCCATAGAAATTGACGATGGGTTCCGAAATTGAAGCAGGTGTTGAAGCTCACCTTTATACGCGTATTCTGATGTCCATTTGAAGTATATGACACGATATCTTAAACATGTAATTAATTTCTAAACTTTAGAATTATTTTTACCCACATGTAATTCTAGAAGTTAAGGTCTTTCGTACATGCCGAGAAATTGATGAAGGGATCCGAAAATGAAGCCCGTGTTTAAGTTTAGTTCAAGAACCGTATTTTCATGTCAAATTGAAGTATGCGAAACGATATCTTGATCGTGTAATTATTATCTAAACTATTGAATCATATTTATCCACGTGTCACTCTAGCTGTCTAGGTCCATCTAATATCCCTAGAAATTGTCGGATGGTTCTGAAATTGAAGCAGGTGGTGAATTTCATTTTAAATCACGCATTGCAATGTGTATTTGATGTATGTGACACGATATCGTGACCATGTAAATAATTCTGAAACTATGCAATAATTTTTACCCACATGTCACCATACTGGTTGAGGTCCTTCTGACGCCCCTAGAATTCGAAGAAGGATTCCGTAATTACAGTATTTGTCGAAAGGTTCGTCTAAAACACGTAGTTTGCTGTCATCGAGAATAGTGTGACACGATATCTTGGACATGTAATAAATTTCTAAACTAATTAATCATTTTTACCCACGTGTAATTCTAGCTGTTCATGTCCATCTTCCTTTCCGATAAATCAGCGCAGGGTTCCAAGATTGCACTATTAATTGACGTTCAGTGGAACATAGTATGTTGACGCTAATGAGAAGGAAATGACACGATACCTTGACCATGTCATAAATTTCTAATCCATTGAATCATTTTAACCCACATGTAATTGTGGATGTTAGGGTCCATCTGACGTCCCTAGAATTCGTATGAGCGTTTCGAAATTGATGCATTTGTTGAAGCTTAGTTCAAAACACGTATATTTATGTCAACTAGTAGTATGCGACACGATACCTTGACAATGTAATTAATTTTTATACTATTAAATCATTTTTCACCACGTCGAATTCTAGCTGTTAAGGTCCATCTGTCGTCCGTAGATTCCGACGAAGGGTTCCGAAATCCAAGCACTTGTTGAGGATCAATTCGAATCGCGTATTTGTATGTCAACAAGGAGTAGGCGACACGCTCTCTTGACCATGTAATTAATTTCTAAACTAATATAGCATTTTCACCCACGTGTAATTCTCGCTGTTAAGGTCCATCTTATATCCCTATAATATGATTGAGGGTTTCAAAATTAAAGCAGGTGTTGAAGATCAGTTTAGAACTCGTATTTAAGTGTCAACTGAAAGTATGTGACACGATATCTCGGGAATGTAATTAATTTCTAAATTATAAAATTATTTTTGACCGCTTGTAATTTTAGCTGTTAAGGTCTATCTAACATCCATAGAAATTGACGATGGGTTCCGAAATTGAAGCAGGTGTTGAAGCTCACTTTTATACACGTATTCTGATGTCCATTTGAAGTATATGACACGATATCTTAAACATGTAATTAATTTCTAAACTTCAGATATATTTTTACCCACATGTAATTCTAGAAGTTAAGGTCTTTCGTACATGCCGAGAAATTGATGAAGGGATCCGAAAATGAAGCCCGTGTTTAAGTTTAGTTCAAGAACCGTATTTTCATGTCAACTTGAAGTATGCGAAACGATATCTTGATCGTGTAATTATTATCTAAACTATTGAATCATATTTATCCACGTGTCACTCTAGCTGTCTAGGTCCATCTAATATCCCTAGAAATTGTCGGATGGTTCTGAAATTGAAGCAGGTGGTGAATTTTATTTTAAATCACGCATTGCAATGTGTATTTGATGTATGTGACACGATATCGTGACCATGTAAATAATTCCGAAACTATGCAATAATTTTTACCCACATGTCACCATACTGGTTGAGGTCCTTCTGACGCCCCTAGAATTCGAAGAAGGATTCCGTAATTACAGTATTTGTCGAAAGGTTCGACTAAAACACGTAGTTTGCTGTCATCGAGAATAGTGTGACACGATATCTTGGACATGTAATAAATTTCTAAACTAATTAATCATTTTTAACCACGTGTAATTCTAGCTGTTTATGTCCATCTTCCTTTCCGATAAATCAGCGCAGGGTTCCAAGATTGCACTATTAATTGATATTCAGTGGAACATAGTATGTTGACGCTAATGAGAAGGAAATGACACGATACCTTGACCATGTCATAAATTTCTAATCCATTGAATCATTTTAACCCACATGTAATTGTGGATGTTAGGGTCCATCTGACGTCCCTAGAATTCGTATGAGCGTTTCGAAATTAATGCATTTGTTGAAGCTTAGTTCAAAACACGTATATTTATGTCAACTAGAAGTATGCGACACGATACCTTGACAATGTAATTAATTTTTAAACTATTAAATCATTTTTTACCACGTCGAATTCTAGCTGTTAAGGTCCATCTGTCGTCCGTAGATTCCGACGAAGGGTTCCGAAATCCAAGCACTTGTTGAGGATCAATTCGAATCGCGTATTTGTATGTCGACAAGGAGTAGGCGACACGCTCTCTTGACCATGTAATTAATTTCTAAACTAATAAAGCAGTTTCACCCACGTGTAATTCTCGCTGTTAAGGTCCATCTTATATCCCTATAATTTGATTGAGGGTTTCAAAATTAAAGCAGGTGTTGAAGATCAGTTTAGAACTCGTATTTAAGTGTCAACTGAAAGTATGTGACACGATATCTCGGGAATGTAATTAATTTCTAAATTATAAAATTATTTTTGACCGCTCGTAATTTTAGCTGTTAAGGTCTATCCAACATCCATAGAAATTCACGATGGGTTCCGAAATTGAAGCAGGTGTTGAAGCTCACTTTTATACACGTATTCTGATGTCCATTTGAAGTATATGACACGATATCTTAAACATGTAATTATTTTCTAAACTTCAGATATATTTTTACCCACATGTAATTCTAGAAGTTAAGGTCTTTCGTACATGCCGAGAAATTGATGAAGGGATCCGAAAATGAAGCCCGTGTTTAAGTTTAGTTCAAGAACCGTATTTGCATGTCAACTTGAAGTATGCGAAACGATATCTTGATCGTGTAATTATTATCTAAACTATTGAATCATATTTATCCACGTGTCACTCTAGCTGTCTAGGTCCATCTAATGTCCCTAGAAATTGTCGGTTGGTTCTGAAATTGAAGCAGGTGGTGAATTTCATTTTAAATCACGCATTGCAATGTGTATTTGAAGTATGTGACACGATATCGTGACCATGTAAATAATTGCGAAACTATGCAATAATTTTTACCCACATGTCACCATACTGGTTGAGGTCCTTCTGACGCCCCTAGAATTCGAAGAAGGATTCCGTAATTACAGTATTTGTCGAAAGGTTCGACTAAAACACGTAGTTTGCTGTCATCGAGAATAGTGTGACACGATATCTTGGACATGTAATAAATTTCTAAACTAATTAATCATTTTTAACCACGTGTAATTCTAGCTGTTTATGTCCATCTTCCTTTCCGATAAATCAGCGCAGGGTTCCAAGATTGCACTATTAATTGACGTTCAGTGGAACATAGTATGTTGACGCTAATGAGAAGGAAAGGACACGATACCTTGACCATGTCATAAATTTCTAATCCATTGAATCATTTTAACCCACATGTAATTGTGGATGTTAGGGTCCATCTGACGTCCCTAGAATTCGTATGAGCGTTTCGAAATTGATGCATTTGTTGAAGCTTAGTTCAAAACACGTATATTTATGTCAACTAGTAGTATGCGACACGATACCTTGACAATGTAATTAATTTTCAAACTATTAAATCATTTTTCACAACGTCGAATTCTAGCTGTTAAGGTCCATCTGTCGTCCGTAGATTCCGACGAAGGGTTCCGAAATCCAAGCACTTGTTGAGGATCAATTCGAATCGCGTATTTGTATGTCAACAAGGAGTAGGCGACACGCTCTCTTGACCATGTAATTAATTTCTAAACTAATATAGCATTTTCACCCACGTGTAATTCTCGCTGTTAAGGTCCATCTTATATCCCTATAATTTGATTGAGGGTTTCAAAATTAAAGCAGGTGTTGAAGATCAGTTTAGAACTCGTATTTAAGTGTCAACTGAAAGTATGTGACACGATATCTCGGGAATGTAATTAATTTCTAAATTATAAAATTATTTTTGACCGCTCGTAATTTTAGCTGTTAAGGTCCATCTAACATCCATAGAAATTGACGATGGGTTCCGAAATTGAAGCAGGTGTTAAAGCTCACTTTTATACGCGTATTCTGATGTCCATTTGAAGTATATGACACGATATCTTAAACATGTAATTAATTTCTAAACTTCAGAATTATTTTTACCCACATGTAATTCTAGAAGTTAAGGTCTTTCGTACATGCCGAGAAATTGATGAAGGGATCCGAAAATGAAGCCCGTGTTTAAGTTTAGTTCAAGAACCGTATTTTCATGTCAACTTGAAGTATGCGAAACGATATCTTGATCGTGTCATTATTATCTAAACTATTGAATCATATTTATCCACGTGTCACTCTAGCTGTCTAGGTCCATCTAATATCCCTAGAAATTGTCGTATGGTTCTGAAATTGAAGCAGGTGGTGAATTTCATTTTAAATCACGCATTGCAATGTGTATTTGAAGTATGTGACACGATATCGTGACCATGTAAATAATTCCGAAACTATGCAATAATTTTTACCCACATGTCACCATACTGGTTGAGGTCCTTCTGACGCCCCTAGAATTCGAAGAAGGATTCCGTAATTACAGTATTTGTCGAAAGGTTCGTCTAAAACACGTAGTTTGCTGTCATCGAGAATAGTGTGACACGATATCTTGGACATGTAATAAATTTCTAAACTAATTAATCATTTTTACCCACGTGTAATTCTAGCTGTTCATGTCCATCTTCCTTTCCGATAAATCAGCGCAGGGTTCCAAGATTGCACTATTAATTGACGTTCAGTGGAACATAGTATGTTGACGCTAATGAGAAGGAAATGACACGATACCTTGACCATGTCATAAATTTCTAATCCATTGAATCATTTTAACCCACATGTAATTGTGGATGTTAGGGTCCATCTGACGTCCCTAGAATTCGTATGAGCGTTTCGAAATTGATGCATTTGTTGAAGCTTAGTTCAAAACACGTATATTTATGTCAACTAGTAGTATGCGACACGATACCTTGACAATGTAATTAATTTTTATACTATTAAATCATTTTTCACAACGTCGAATTCTAGCTGTTAAGGTCCATCTGTCGTCCGTAGATTCCGACGAAGGGTTCCGAAATCCAAGCACTTGTTGAGGATCAATTCGAATCGCGTATTTGTATGTCAACAAGGAGTAGGCGACACGCTCTCTTGACCATGTAATTAATTTCTAAACTAATATAGCATTTTCACCCACGTGTAATTCTCGCTGTTAAGGTCCATCTTATATCCCTATAATATGATTGAGGGTTTCAAAATTAAAGCAGGTGTTGAAGATCAGTTTAGAACTCGTATTTAAGTGTCAACTGAAAGTATGTGACACGATATCTCGGGAATGTAATTAATTTCTAAATTATAAAATTATTTTTGACCGCTTGTAATTTTAGCTGTTAAGGTCTATCTAACATCCATAGAAATTGACGATGGGTTCCGAAATTGAAGCAGGTGTTGAAGCTCACTTTTATACACGTATTCTGATGTCCATTTGAAGTATATGACACGATATCTTAAACATGTAATTAATTTCTAAACTTCAGATATATTTTTACCCACATGTAATTCTAGAAGTTAAGGTCTTTCGTACATGCCGAGAAATTGATGAAGGGATCCGAAAATGAAGCCCGTGTTTAAGTTTAGTTCAAGAACCGTATTTTCATGTCAACTTGAAGTATGCGAAACGATATCTTGATCGTGTAATTATTATCTAAACTATTGAATCATATTTATCCACGTGTCACTCTAGCTGTCTAGGTCCATCTAATATCCCTAGAAATTGTCGGATGGTTCTGAAATTGAAGCAGGTGGTGAATTTTATTTTAAATCACGCATTGCAATGTGTATTTGATGTATGTGACACGATATCGTGACCATGTAAATAATTCCGAAACTATGCAATAATTTTTACCCACATGTCACCATACTGGTTGAGGTCCTTCTGACGCCCCTAGAATTCGAAGAAGGATTCCGTAATTACAGTATTTGTCGAAAGGTTCGACTAAAACACGTAGTTTGCTGTCATCGAGAATAGTGTGACACGATATCTTGGACATGTAATAAATTTCTAAACTAATTAATCATTTTTAACCACGTGTAATTCTAGCTGTTTATGTCCATCTTCCTTTCCGATAAATCAGCGCAGGGTTCCAAGATTGCACTATTAATTGATATTCAGTGGAACATAGTATGTTGACGCTAATGAGAAGGAAATGACACGATACCTTGACCATGTCATAAATTTCTAATCCATTGAATCATTTTAACCCACATGTAATTGTGGATGTTAGGGTCCATCTGACGTCCCTAGAATTCGTATGAGCGTTTCGAAATTAATGCATTTGTTGAAGCTTAGTTCAAAACACGTATATTTATGTCAACTAGAAGTATGCGACACGATACCTTGACAATGTAATTAATTTTTAAACTATTAAATCATTTTTTATTACGTCGAATTCTAGCTGTTAAGGTCCATCTGTCGTCCGTAGATTCCGACGAAGGGTTCCGAAATCCAAGCACTTGTTGAGGATCAATTCGAATCGCGTATTTGTATGTCGACAAGGAGTAGGCGACACGCTCTCTTGACCATGTAATTAATTTCTAAACTAATAAAGCAGTTTCACCCACGTGTAATTCTCGCTGTTAAGGTCCATCTTATATCCCTATAATTTGATTGAGGGTTTCAAAATTAAAGCAGGTGTTGAAGATCAGTTTAGAACTCGTATTTAAGTGTCAACTGAAAGTATGTGACACGATATCTCGGGAATGTAATTAATTTCTAAATTATAAAATTATTTTTGACCGCTCGTAATTTTAGCTGTTAAGGTCTATCCAACATCCATAGAAATTCACGATGGGTTCCGAAATTGAAGCAGGTGTTGAAGCTCACTTTTATACACGTATTCTGATGTCCATTTGAAGTATATGACACGATATCTTAAACATGTAATTATTTTCTAAACTTCAGATATATTTTTACCCACATGTAATTCTAGAAGTTAAGGTCTTTCGTACATGCCGAGAAATTGATGAAGGGATCCGAAAATGAAGCCCGTGTTTAAGTTTAGTTCAAGAACCGTATTTTCATGTCAACTTGAAGTATGCGAAACGATATCTTGATCGTGTAATTATTATCTAAACTATTGAATCATATTTATCCACGTGTCACTCTAGCTGTCTAGGTCCATCTAATGTCCCTAGAAATTGTCGGTTGGTTCTGAAATTGAAGCAGGTGGTGAATTTCATTTTAAATCACGCATTGCAATGTGTATTTGAAGTATGTGACACGATATCGTGACCATGTAAATAATTGCGAAACTATGCAATAATTTTTACCCACATGTCACCATACTGGTTGAGGTCCTTCTGACGCCCCTAGAATTCGAAGAAGGATTCCGTAATTACAGTATTTGTCGAAAGGTTCGACTAAAACACGTAGTTTGCTGTCATCGAGAATAGTGTGACACGATATCTTGGACATGTAATAAATTTCTAAACTAATTAATCATTTTTAACCACGTGTAATTCTAGCTGTTTATGTCCATCTTCCTTTCCGATAAATCAGCGCAGGGTTCCAAGATTGCACTATTAATTGACGTTCAGTGGAACATAGTATGTTGACGCTAATGAGAAGGAAAGGACACGATACCTTGACCATGTCATAAATTTCTAATCCATTGAATCATTTTAACCCACATGTAATTGTGGATGTTAGGGTCCATCTGACGTCCCTAGAATTCGTATGAGCGTTTCGAAATTGATGCATTTGTTGAAGCTTAGTTCAAAACACGTATATTTATGTCAACTAGTAGTATGCGACACGATACCTTGACAATGTAATTAATTTTCAAACTATTAAATCATTTTTCACAACGTCGAATTCTAGCTGTTAAGGTCCATCTGTCGTCCGTAGATTCCGACGAAGGGTTCCGAAATCCAAGCACTTGTTGAGGATCAATTCGAATCGCGTATTTGTATGTCAACAAGGAGTAGGCGACACGCTCTCTTGACCATGTAATTAATTTCTAAACTAATATAGCATTTTCACCCACGTGTAATTCTCGCTGTTAAGGTCCATCTTATATCCCTATAATTTGATTGAGGGTTTCAAAATTAAAGCAGGTGTTGAAGATCAGTTTAGAACTCGTATTTAAGTGTCAACTGAAAGTATGTGACACGATATCTCGGGAATGTAATTAATTTCTAAATTATAAAATTATTTTTGACCGCTCGTAATTTTAGCTGTTAAGGTCCATCTAACATCCATAGAAATTGACGATGGGTTCCGAAATTGAAGCAGGTGTTAAAGCTCACTTTTATACGCGTATTCTGATGTCCATTTGAAGTATATGACACGATATCTTAAACATGTAATTAATTTCTAAACTTCAGAATTATTTTTACCCACATGTAATTCTAGAAGTTAAGGTCTTTCGTACATGCCGAGAAATTGATGAAGGGATCCGAAAATGAAGCCCGTGTTTAAGTTTAGTTCAAGAACCGTATTTTCATGTCAACTTGAAGTATGCGAAACGATATCTTGATCGTGTCATTATTATCTAAACTATTGAATCATATTTATCCACGTGTCACTCTAGCTGTCTAGGTCCATCTAATATCCCTAGAAATTGTCGTATGGTTCTGAAATTGAAGCAGGTGGTGAATTTCATTTTAAATCACGCATTGCAATGTGTATTTGAAGTATGTGACACGATATCGTGACCATGTAAATAATTCCGAAACTATGCAATAATTTTTACCCACATGTCACCGTACTGGTTGAGGTCCTTCTGACGCCCCTAGAATTCGAAGAAGGATTCCGTAATTACAGTATTTGTCAAAAGGTTCGTTTGAAACACGTAGTTTGCTGTCATCGAGAATAGTGTGACACGATATCTTGGACATGTAATAAATTTCTAAACTAATTAATCATTTTTACCCACGTGTAACTCTAGCTGTTAATGTCCATCTTCCTTTCCGATAAATCAGCGCAGGGTTCCATGATTGCACTATTAATTGACGTTCAGTGGAACATAGTATGTTGACGCTAATGAGAAGGAAATGACACGATACCTTGACCATGTCATAAATTTCTAATCCATTGAATCATTTTAACCCACATGTAATTGTGGATGTTATGGTCCATCTGACGTCCCTAGAATTCGTATGAGCGTTTCAAAATTGATGCATTTGTTGAAGCTTAGATCAAAACACGTATATTTATGTCAACTAGTAGTATGCGACACGATACCTTGACAATGTAATTAATTTTTAAACTATTAAATCATTTTTCACCATGTCGAATTCTAGCTGTTAAGGTCCATCTGTCGTCCGTAGATTCCGACGAAGGGTTCCGAAATCCAAGCACTTGTTGAGGATCAATTCGAATCGCGTATTTGTATGTCGACAAGGAGTAGGCGACACGCTCTCCTGACCATGTAATTAATTTCTAAACTAATAAAGCATTTTCACCCACGTGTAATTCTCGCTGTTAAGGTCCATCTTATATCCCTATAATTTGATTGAGGGTTTCAAAACTAAAGCAGGTGTTGAAGATCAGTTTAGAACTCGTATTTAAGTGTCAACTGAAAGTAAGTGACACGATATCTCGGGAATGTAATTAATTTCTAAATTATAAAATTATTTTTGACTGCTCGTAATTTTAGCTGTTAAGGTCTATCTAACATCCATAGAAATTGACGATGGGTTCCGAAATTGAAGCAGGTGTTGAAGCTCACTTTTATACACGTATTCTGATGTCCATTTGAAGTATATGACACGATATCTTAAACATGTAATTAATTTCTAAACTTCAGATATATTTTTACCCACATGTAATTCTAGAAGTTAAGGTCTTTCGTACATGCCGAGAAATTGATGAAGGGATCCGAAAATGAAGCCCGTGTTTAAGTTTAGTTCAAGAACCGTATTTTCATGTCAACTTGAAGTATGCGAAACGATATCTTGATCGTGTAATTATTATCTAAACTATTGAATCATATTTATCCACGTGTCATTCTAGCTGTCTAGGTCCATCTAATGTCCCTAGAAATTGTCGGTTGGTTCTGAAATTGAAGCAGGTGGTGAATTTCATTTTAAATCACGCATTGCAATGTGTATTTGAAGTATGTGACACGATATCGTGACCATGTAAATAATTCCGAAACTATGCAATAATTTTTACCCACATGTCACCATACTGGTTGAGGTCCTTCTGACGACCCTAGTATTCGAGGAAGGATTCCGTAATTACAGTATTTGTCGAAAGTTTCGTTTAAAACACGTAATTTGCTGTCATCGACAATAGTGTGACACGATATCTTGGACATGTAATAAATTTCTAAACTAATTAATCATTTTTAACCACGTGTAATTCTAGCTGTTTATGTCCAACTTCCTTTCCGATAAATCAGCGCAGGGTTCCAAGATTGCACTATTAATTGATATTCAGTGGAACATAGTATGTTGACGCTAATGAGAAGGAAATGACACGATACCTTGACCATGTCATAAATTTCTAATCCATTCAATCATTTTAACCCACATGTAATTGTGGATGTTAGGGTCCATCTGACGTCCCTAGAATTCGTATGAGCGTTTCGAAATTGATGCATTTGTTGAAGCTTAGTTCAAAACACGTATATTTATGTCAACTAGTAGTATGCGACACGATACCTTGACAATGTAATTAATTTTGAAACTATTAAATCATTTTTCACCACGTCGAATTCTAGCTGTTAAGGTCCATCTGTCGTCCGTAGATTCCGACGAAGGTTTCCGAAATACAAGCACTTGTTGAGGATCAATTCGAATCGCGTATTTGTATGTCGACAAGGAGTAGGCGACACGCTCTCTTGACCATGTAATTAATTTCTAAACTAATGAAGCATTTTCACCCACGTGTAATTCTCGCTGTTAAGGTCCATCTTATATCCCTATAATTTGATTGAGGGTTTCAAAATTAAAGCAGGTGTTGAAGATCAGTTTAGAACTCGTATTTAAGTGTCAACTGAAAGTATGTGACACGATATCTCGGGAATGTAATTAATTTCTAAATTATAAAATTATTTTTGACCGCTCGTAATTTTAGCTGTTAAGGTCTATCCATCATCCATAGAAATTCACGATGGGTTCCGAAATTGAAGCAGGTGTTGAAGCTCACTTTTATACACGTATTCTGATGTCCATTTGAAGTATATGACACGATATCTTAAACATGTAATTATTTTCTAAACTTTAGATATATTTTTACCCACATGTAATTCTATAAGTTAAGGTCTTTCGTACATGCCGAGAAATTGATGAAGGGATCCGAAAATGAAGCCCGTGTTTAAGTTTAGTTCAAGAACCGTATTTTCATGTCAACTTGAAGTATGCGAAACGATATCTTGATCGTGTAATTATTATCTAAACTATTGAATCATATTTATCCACGTGTCACTCTAGCTGTCTAGGTCCATCTAATGTCCCTAGAAATTGTCGGTTGGTTCTGAAATTGAAGCAGGTGGTGAATTTTATTTTAAATCACGCATTGCAATGTGTATTTGAAGTATGTGACACGATATCGTGACCATGTAAATAATTCCGAAACTATGCAATAATTTTTACCCACATGTCACCATACTGGTTGAGGTCCTTCTGACGACCCTAGTATTCGAGGAAGGATTCCGTAATTACAGTATTTGTCGAAAGTTTCGTTTAAAACACGTAATTTGCTGTCATCGACAATAGTGTGACACGATATCTTGGACATGTAATAAATTTCTAAACTAATTAATCATTTTTAACCACGTGTAATTCTAGCTGTTTATGTCCATCTTCCTTTCCGATAAATCAGCGCAGGGTTCCAAGATTGCACTATTAATTGATATTCAGTGGAACATAGTATGTTGACGCTAATGAGAAGGAAATGACACGATACCTTGACCATGTCATAAATTTCTAATCCATTCAATCATTTTAACCCACATGTAATTGTGGATGTTAGGGTCCATCTGACGTCCCTAGAATTCGTATGAGCGTTTCGAAATTGATGCATTTGTTGAAGCTTAGTTCAAAACACGTATATTTATGTCAACTAGTAGTATGCGACACGATACCTTGACAATGTAATTAATTTTGAAACTATTAAATCATTTTTCACCACGTCGAATTCTAGCTGTTAAGGTCCATCTGTCGTCCGTAGATTCCGACGAAGGTTTCCGAAATACAAGCACTTGTTGAGGATCAATTCGAATCGCGTATTTGTATGTCAACAAGGAGTAGGCGACACGCTCTCTTGACCATGTAATTAATTTCTAAACTAATAAAGCATTTTCACCCACGTGTAATTCTCGCTGTTAAGGTCCATCTTATATCCCTATAATTTGATTGAGGGTTTCAAAATTAAAGCAGGTGTTGAAGATCAGTTTAGAACTCGTATTTAAGTGTCAACTGAAAGTATGTGACACGATATCTCGGGAATGTAATTAATTTCTAAATTATAAAATTATTTTTGACCGCTCGTAATTTTAGCTGTTAAGGTCTATCCAACATCCATAGAAATTGGCGATGGGTTCCGAAATTGAAGCAGGTGTTGAAGCTCACTTTTATACACGTATTCTGATGTCCATTTGAAGTATATGACACGATATCTTAAACATGTAATTATTTTCTAAACTTCAGATATATTTTTACCCACATGTAATTCTAGAAGTTAAGGTCTTTCGTACATGCCGAGAAATTGATGAAGGGATCCGAAAATGAAGCCCGTGTTTGAGTTTAGTTCAAGAACCGTATTTTCATGTCAACTTGAAGTATGCGAAACGATATCTTGATCGTGTAATTATTATCTAAACTATTGAATCATATTTATCCACGTGTCACTCTAGCTGTCTAGGTCCATCTAATGTCCCTAGAAATTGTCGGTTGGTTCTGAAATTGAAGCAGGTGGTGAATTTCATTTTAAATCACGCATTGCAATGTGTATTTGAAGTATGTGACACGATATCGTGACCATGTAAATAATTCCGAAACTATGCAATAATTTTTACCCACATGTCACCATACTGGTTGAGGTCCTTCTGACGCCCCTAGAATTCGAGGAAGGATTCCGTAATTACAGTATTTGTCGAAAGTTTCGTTTAAAACACGTAATTTGCTGTCATCGACAATAGTGTGACACGATATCTTGGACATGTAATAAATTTCTAAACTAATTAATCATTTTTAACCACGTGTAATTCTAGCTGTTTATGTCCATCTTCCTTTCCGATAAATCAGCGCAGGGTTCCAAGATTGCACTATTAATTGATATTCAGTGGAACATAGTATGTTGACGCTAATGAGAAGGAAATGACACGATACCTTGACCATGTCATAAATTTCTAATCCATTGAATCATTTTAACCCACGTGTAATTGTGGATGTTAGGGTCCATCTGACGTCCCTAGAATTCGTATGAGCGTTTCGAAATTCATGCATTTGTTGAAGCTTAGTTCAAAACACGTATATTTATGTCAACTAGTAGTATGCGACACGATACCTTGACAATGTAATTAATTTTTAAACTATTAAATCATTTTTCACCACGTCGAATTCTAGCTGTTAAGGTCCATCTGTCGTCCGAAGATTCCGACGAAGGGTTCCGAAATCCAAGCACTTGTTGAGGATCAATTCGAATCGCGTATTTGTATGTCAACAAGGAGTAGGCGACACGCTCTCTTGACCATGTAATTAATTTCTAAACTAATAAAGCATTTTCACCCACGTGTAATTCTCGCTGTTAAGGTCCATCTTATATCCCTATAATTTGATTGAGGGTTTCAAAATTAAAGCAGGTGTTGAAGATCAGTTTAGAACTCGTATTTAAGTGTCAACTGAAAGTATGTGACACGATATCTCGGGAATGTAATTAATTTCTAAATTATAAAATTATTTTTGACCGCTCGTAATTTTAGCTGTTAAGGTCTATCTAACATCCATAGAAATTGACGATGGGTTCCGAAATTGAAGCAGGTGTTGAAGCTCACTTTTATACACGTATTCTGGTGTCCATTTGAAGTATATGACACGATATCTTAAACATGTAATTAATTTCTAAACTTCAGAATTATTTTTACCCACATGTAATTCTAGAAGTTAAGGTCTTTCGTACATGCCGAGAAATTGATGAAGGGATCCGAAAATGAAGCCCGTGTTTAAGTTTAGTTCAAGAACCGTATTTTCATGTCAACTTGAAGTATGCGAAACGATATCTTGATCGTGTCATTATTATCTAAACTATTGAATCATATTTATCCACGTGTCACTCTAGCTGTCTAGGTCCATCTAATATCCCTAGAAATTGTCGGATGGTTCTGAAATTGAAGCAGGTGGTGAATTTCATTTTAAATCACGCATTGCAATGTGTATTTGATGTATGTGACACGATATCGTGACCATGTAAATAATTCTGAAACTATGCAATAATTTTTACCCACATGTCACCATACTGGTTGAGGTCCTTCTGACGCCCCTAGAATTCGAAGAAGGATTCCGTAATTACAGTATTTGTCGAAAGGTTCGTCTAAAACACGTAGTTTGCTGTCATCGAGAATAGTGTGACACGATATCTTGGACATGTAATAAATTTCTAAACTAATTAATCATTTTTACCCACGTGTAATTCTAGCTGTTCATGTCCATCTTCCTTTCCGATAAATCAGCGCAGGGTTCCAAGATTGCACTATTAATTGACGTTCAGTGGAACATAGTATGTTGACGCTAATGAGAAGGAAATGACACGATACCTTGACCATGTCATAAATTTCTAATCCATTGAATCATTTTAACCCACATGTAATTGTGGATGTTAGGGTCCATCTGACGTCCCTAGAATTCGTATGAGCGTTTCGAAATTGATGCATTTGTTGAAGCTTAGTTCAAAACACGTATATTTATGTCAACTAGTAGTATGCGACACGATACCTTGACAATGTAATTAATTTTTATGCTATTAAATCATTTTTCACCACGTCGAATTCTAGCTGTTAAGGTCCATCTGTCGTCCGTAGATTCCGACGAAGGGTTCCGAAATCCAAGCACTTGTTGAGGATCAATTCGAATCGCGTATTTGTATGTCAACAAGGAGTAGGCGACACGCTCTCTTGACCATGTAATTAATTTCTAAACTAATATAGCATTTTCACCCACGTGTAATTCTCGCTGTTAAGGTCCATCTTATATCCCTATAATATGATTGAGGGTTTCAAAATTAAAGCAGGTGTTGAAGATCAGTTTAGAACTCGTATTTAAGTGTCAACTGAAAGTATGTGACACGATATCTCGGGAATGTAATTAATTTCTAAATTATAAAATTATTTTTGACCGCTTGTAATTTTAGCTGTTAAGGTCTATCTAACATCCATAGAAATTGACGATGGGTTCCGAAATTGAAGCAGGTGTTGAAGCTCACTTTTATACACGTATTCTGATGTCCATTTGAAGTATATGACACGATATCTTAAACATGTAATTAATTTCTAAACTTCAGATATATTTTTACCCACATGTAATTCTAGAAGTTAAGGTCTTTCGTACATGCCGAGAAATTGATGAAGGGATCCGAAAATGAAGCCCGTGTTTAAGTTTAGTTCAAGAACCGTATTTTCATGTCAACTTGAAGTATGCGAAACGATATCTTGATCGTGTAATTATTATCTAAACTATTGAATCATATTTATCCACGTGTCACTCTAGCTGTCTAGGTCCATCTAATATCCCTAGAAATTGTCGGATGGTTCTGAAATTGAAGCAGGTGGTGAATTTTATTTTAAATCACGCATTGCAATGTGTATTTGATGTATGTGACACGATATCGTGACCATGTAAATAATTCCGAAACTATGCAATAATTTTTACCCACATGTCACCATACTGGTTGAGGTCCTTCTGACGCCCCTAGAATTCGAAGAAGGATTCCGTAATTACAGTATTTGTCGAAAGGTTCGACTAAAACACGTAGTTTGCTGTCATCGAGAATAGTGTGACACGATATCTTGGACATGTAATAAATTTCTAAACTAATTAATCATTTTTAACCACGTGTAATTCTAGCTGTTTATGTCCATCTTCCTTTCCGATAAATCAGCGCAGGGTTCCAAGATTGCACTATTAATTGACGTTCAGTGGAACATAGTATGTTGACGCTAATGAGAAGGAAAGGACACGATACCTTGACCATGTCATAAATTTCTAATCCATTGAATCATTTTAACCCACATGTAATTGTGGATGTTAGGGTCCATCTGACGTCCCTAGAATTCGTATGAGCGTTTCGAAATTGATGCATTTGTTGAAGCTTAGTTCAAAACACGTATATTTATGTCAACTAGTAGTATGCGACACGATACCTTGACAATGTAATTAATTTTCAAACTATTAAATCATTTTTCACCACGTCGAATTCTAGCTGTTAAGGTCCATCTGTCGTCCGTAGATTCCGACGAAGGGTTCCGAAATACAAGCACTTGTTGAGGATCAATTCGAATCGCGTATTTGTATGTCAACAAGGAGTAGGCGACACGCTCTCTTGACCATGTAATTAATTTCTAAACTAATAAAGCATTTTCACCCACGTGTAATTCTCGCTGTTAAGGTCCATCTTATATCCCTATAATTTGATTGAGGGTTTCAAAATTAAAGCAGGTGTTGAAGATCAGTTTAGAACTCGTATTTAAGTGTCAACTGAAAGTATGTGACACGATATCTCGGGAATGTAATTAATTTCTAAATTATAAAATTATTTTTGACCGCTCGTAATTTTAGCTGTTAAGGTCTATCTAACATCCATAGAAATTGACGATGGGTTCCGAAATTGAAGCAGGTGTTGAAGCTCACTTTTATACACGTATTCTGATGTCCATTTGAAGTATATGACACGATATCTTAAACATGTAATTAATTTCTAAACTTCAGAATTATTTTTACCCACATGTAATTCTAGAAGTTAAGGTCTTTCGTACATGCCGAGAAATTGATGAAGGGATCCGAAAATGAAGCCCGTGTTTAAGTTTAGTTCAAGAACCGTATTTTCATGTCAACTTGAAGTATGCGAAACGATATCTTGATCGTGTCATTATTATCTAAACTATTGAATCATATTTATCCACGTGTCACTCTAGCTGTCTAGGTCCATCTAATATCCCTAGAAATTGTCGTATGGTTCTGAAATTGAAGCAGGTGGTGAATTTCATTTTAAATCACGCATTGCAATGTGTATTTGAAGTATGTGACACGATATCGTGACCATGTAAATAATTCCGAAACTATGCAATAATTTTTACCCACATGTCACCGTACTTGTTGAGGTCCTTCTGACGCCCCTAGAATTCGAAGAAGGATTCCGTAATTACAGTATTTGTCAAAAGGTTCGTTTAAAACACGTAGTTTGCTGTCATCGAGAATAGTGTGACACGATATCTTGGACATGTAATAAATTTCTAAACTAATTAATCATTTTTACCCACGTGTAATTCTAGCTGTTAATGTCCATCTTCTTTTCCGATAAATCGGCGCAGGGTTCCAAGATTGCACAATTAATTGACGTTAGGTGGAACATAGTATGTTGACGCTAATGAGAAGGAAATGACACGATACCTTGACCATGTCATAAATTTCAAATCCATTGAATCATTTTAACCCACATGTAATTGTGGATGTTAGGGTCCATCTGACGTCCCTAGAATTCGTATGAGCGTTTCAAAATTGATGCATTTGTTGAAGCTTAGTTCAAAACACGTATATTTATGTCAACTAGTAGTATGCGACACGATACCTTGACAATGTAATTAATTTTTAAACTATTAAATCATTTTTCACCACGTCGAATTCTAGCTGTTAAGGTCCATTTGTCGTCCGTAGATTCCGACGAAGGGTTCCGAAATGCAAGCACTTGTTGAGGATCAATTCGAATCGCGTATTTGTACGTCAACAAGGAGTATCCGACACGCTCTCTTGACCATGTAATTAATTTCTAAACTAATAAAGCATTTTCACCCACGTGTAATTCTCGCTGTTAAGGTGCATCATATATCCCTATAATTTGATTGAGGGTTTCAAAATCAAAGCAGGTGTTGAAGATCAGTTTAGAACTCGTATTTAAGTGTCAACTGAAATTATGTGACACGATATCTCGGGAATGTAATTAATTTCTAAATCATAAAATTATTTTTGACCGCTCGTAATTTTAGGTGTTAAGGTCTATCTAACATCCATAGAAATTGACGATGGGTTCCGAAATTGAAGCAGGTGTTGAAGCTCACCTTTATACGCGTATTCTGATGTCCATTTGAAGTATATGACACGATATCTTAAACATGTAATTAATTTCTAAACTTTAGAATTATTTTTACCCACATCTAATTCTAGAAGTTAAGGACTTTCGTACATGCTGATAAATTGATGAAGGGATCCGAGAATGAAGCCCGTGTTTAAGTTTAGTTCAAGAACCGTATTTTCATGTCAACTTGAAGTATGCGAAACGATATCTTGATCGTGTAATTATTATCTAAACTATTGAATCATATTTATCCACGTGTCACTCTAGCTGTCTAGGTCCATCTAATATCCCTAGAAATTGTCGGATGGTTCTGAAAGTGAAGCAGGTGGTGTATTTCATTTTCAATCACGCATTGCAATGTGTATTTGAAGTATGTGACACGATATCGTGACCATGTAAATAATTCCGAAACTATGCAATAATTTTTACCCACATGTTACCATACTGGTTGAGGACCTTCTGACGCCCCTAGAATTCGAAGAACGATTCCGTAATTACAGTATTTGTCGAAAGGTTCGTCTAAAACACGTAGTTTGCTGTCATCGAGAATAGTGTGACACGATATCTTGGACATGTAATAAATTTCTAAACTAATTAATCATTTTTACCCACGTGTAATTCTAGCTGTTCATGTCCATCTTCCTTTCCGATAAATCAGCGCAGGGTTCCAAGATTGCACTATTAATTGACGTTCAGTGGAACATAGTATGTTGACGCTAATGAGAAGGAAATGACACGATACCTTGACCATGTCATAAATTTCTAATCCATTGAATCATTTTAACCCACATGTAATTGTGGATGTTAGGGTCCATCTGACGTCCCTAGAATTCGTATGAGCGTTTCGAAATTGATGCATTTGTTGAAGCTTAGTTCAAAACACGTATATTTATGTCAACTAGTAGTATGCGACACGATACCTTGACAATGTAATTAATTTTTAAACTATTAAATCATTTTTCACCACGTCGAATTCTAGCTGTTAAGGTCCATCTGTCGTCCGTAGATTCCGACGAAGGGTTCCGAAATCCAAGCACTTGTTGAGGATCAATTCGAATCGCGTATTTGTATGTCAACAAGGAGTAGGCGACACGCTCTCTTGACCATGTAATTAATTTCTAAACTAATATAGCATTTTCACCCACGTGTAATTCTCGCTGTTAAGGTCCATCTTATATCCCTATAATATGATTGAGGGTTTCAAAATTAAAGCAGGTGTTGAAGATCAGTTTAGAACTCGTATTTAAGTGTCAACTGAAAGTATGTGACACGATATCTCGGGAATGTAATTAATTTCTAAATTATAAAATTATTTTTGACCGCTTGTAATTTTAGCTGTTAAGGTCTATCTAACATCCATAGAAATTGACGATGGGTTCCGAAATTGAAGCAGGTGTTGAAGCTCACTTTTATACACGTATTCTGATGTCCATTTGAAGTATATGACACGATATCTTAAACATGTAATTAATTTCTAAACTTCAGATATATTTTTACCCACATGTAATTCTAGAAGTTAAGGTCTTTCGTACATGCCGAGAAATTGATGAAGGGATCCGAAAATGAAGCCCGTGTTTAAGTTTAGTTCAAGAACCGTATTTTCATGTCAACTTGAAGTATGCGAAACGATATCTTGATCGTGTAATTATTATCTAAACTATTGAATCATATTTATCCACGTGTCACTCTAGCTGTCTAGGTCCATCTAATATCCCTAGAAATTGTCGGATGGTTCTGAAATTGAAGCAGGTGGTGAATTTTATTTTAAATCACGCATTGCAATGTGTATTTGATGTATGTGACACGATATCGTGACCATGTAAATAATTCCGAAACTATGCAATAATTTTTACCCACATGTCACCATACTGGTTGAGGTCCTTCTGACGCCCCTAGAATTCGAAGAAGGATTCCGTAATTACAGTATTTGTCGAAAGGTTCGACTAAAACACGTAGTTTGCTGTCATCGAGAATAGTGTGACACGATATCTTGGACATGTAATAAATTTCTAAACTAATTAATCATTTTTAACCACGTGTAATTCTAGCTGTTTATGTCCATCTTCCTTTCCGATAAATCAGCGCAGGGTTCCAAGATTGCACTATTAATTGACGTTCAGTGGAACATAGTATGTTGACGCTAATGAGAAGGAAAGGACACGATACCTTGACCATGTCATAAATTTCTAATCCATTGAATCATTTTAACCCACATGTAATTGTGGATGTTAGGGTCCATCTGACGTCCCTAGAATTCGTATGAGCGTTTCGAAATTGATGCATTTGTTGAAGCTTAGTTCAAAACACGTATATTTATGTCAACTAGTAGTATGCGACACGATACCTTGACAATGTAATTAATTTTCAAACTATTAAATCATTTTTCACCACGTCGAATTCTAGCTGTTAAGGTCCATCTGTCGTCCGTAGATTCCGACGAAGGGTTCCGAAATACAAGCACTTGTTGAGGATCAATTCGAATCGCGTATTTGTATGTCAACAAGGAGTAGGCGACACGCTCTCTTGACCATGTAATTAATTTCTAAACTAATAAAGCATTTTCACCCACGTGTAATTCTCGCTGTTAAGGTCCATCTTATATCCCTATAATTTGATTGAGGGTTTCAAAATTAAAGCAGGTGTTGAAGATCAGTTTAGAACTCGTATTTAAGTGTCAACTGAAAGTATGTGACACGATATCTCGGGAATGTAATTAATTTCTAAATTATAAAATTATTTTTGACCGCTCGTAATTTTAGCTGTTAAGGTCTATCTAACATCCATAGAAATTGACGATGGGTTCCGAAATTGAAGCAGGTGTTGAAGCTCACTTTTATACACGTATTCTGATGTCCATTTGAAGTATATGACACGATATCTTAAACATGTAATTAATTTCTAAACTTCAGAATTATTTTTACCCACATGTAATTCTAGAAGTTAAGGTCTTTCGTACATGCCGAGAAATTGATGAAGGGATCCGAAAATGAAGCCCGTGTTTAAGTTTAGTTCAAGAACCGTATTTTCATGTCAACTTGAAGTATGCGAAACGATATCTTGATCGTGTCATTATTATCTAAACTATTGAATCATATTTATCCACGTGTCACTCTAGCTGTCTAGGTCCATCTAATATCCCTAGAAATTGTCGTATGGTTCTGAAATTGAAGCAGGTGGTGAATTTCATTTTAAATCACGCATTGCAATGTGTATTTGAAGTATGTGACACGATATCGTGACCATGTAAATAATTCCGAAACTATGCAATAATTTTTACCCACATGTCACCGTACTTGTTGAGGTCCTTCTGACGCCCCTAGAATTCGAAGAAGGATTCCGTAATTACAGTATTTGTCAAAAGGTTCGTTTAAAACACGTAGTTTGCTGTCATCGAGAATAGTGTGACACGATATCTTGGACATGTAATAAATTTCTAAACTAATTAATCATTTTTACCCACGTGTAATTCTAGCTGTTAATGTCCATCTTCTTTTCCGATAAATCGGCGCAGGGTTCCAAGATTGCACAATTAATTGACGTTAGGTGGAACATAGTATGTTGACGCTAATGAGAAGGAAATGACACGATACCTTGACCATGTCATAAATTTCAAATCCATTGAATCATTTTAACCCACATGTAATTGTGGATGTTAGGGTCCATCTGACGTCCCTAGAATTCGTATGAGCGTTTCAAAATTGATGCATTTGTTGAAGCTTAGTTCAAAACACGTATATTTATGTCAACTAGTAGTATGCGACACGATACCTTGACAATGTAATTAATTTTTAAACTATTAAATCATTTTTCACCACGTCGAATTCTAGCTGTTAAGGTCCATTTGTCGTCCGTAGATACCGACGAAGGGTTCCGAAATGCAAGCACTTGTTGAGGATCAATTCGAATCGCGTATTTGTACGTCAACAAGGAGTATCCGACACGCTCTCTTGACCATGTAATTAATTTCTAAACTAATAAAGCATTTTCACCCACGTGTAATTCTCGCTGTTAAGGTGCATCATATATCCCTATAATTTGATTGAGGGTTTCAAAATCAAAGCAGGTGTTGAAGATCAGTTTAGAACTCGTATTTAAGTGTCAACTGAAATTATGTGACACGATATCTCGGGAATGTAATTAATTTCTAAATCATAAAATTATTTTTGACCGCTCGTAATTTTAGGTGTTAAGGTCTATCTAACATCCATAGAAATTGACGATGGGTTCCGAAATTGAAGCAGGTGTTGAAGCTCACCTTTATACGCGTATTCTGATGTCCATTTGAAGTATATGACACGATATCTTAAACATGTAATTAATTTCTAAACTTTAGAATTATTTTTACCCACATCTAATTCTAGAAGTTAAGGACTTTCGTACATGCTGATAAATTGATGAAGGGATCCGAGAATGAAGCCCGTGTTTAAGTTTAGTTCAAGAACCGTATTTTCATGTCAACTTGAAGTATGCGAAACGATATCTTGATCGTGTAATTATTATCTAAACTATTGAATCATATTTATCCACGTGTCACTCTAGCTGTCTAGGTCCATCTAATATCCCTAGAAATTGTCGGATGGTTCTGAAAGTGAAGCAGGTGGTGTATTTCATTTTCAATCACGCATTGCAATGTGTATTTGAAGTATGTGACACGATATCGTGACCATGTAAATAATTCCGAAACTATGCAATAATTTTTACCCACATGTTACCATACTGGTTGAGGACCTTCTGACGCCCCTAGAATTCGAAGAACGATTCCGTAATTACAGTATTTGTCGAAAGGTTCGTCTAAAACACGTAGTTTGCTGTCATCGAGAATAGTGTGACACGATATCTTGGACATGTAATAAATTTCTAAACTAATTAATCATTTTTACCCACGTGTAATTCTAGCTGTTCATGTCCATCTTCCTTTCCGATAAATCAGCGCAGGGTTCCAAGATTGCACTATTAATTGACGTTCAGTGGAACATAGTATGTTGACGCTAATGAGAAGGAAATGACACGATACCTTGACCATGTCATAAATTTCTAATCCATTGAATCATTTTAACCCACATGTAATTGTGGATGTTAGGGTCCATCTGACGTCCCTAGAATTCGTATGAGCGTTTCGAAATTGATGCATTTGTTGAAGCTTAGTTCAAAACACGTATATTTATGTCAACTAGTAGTATGCGACACGATACCTTGACAATGTAATTAATTTTTAAACTATTAAATCATTTTTCACCACGTCGAATTCTAGCTGTTAAGGTCCATCTGTCGTCCGTAGATTCCGACAAAGGGTTCCGAAATCCAAGCACTTGTTGAGGATCAATTCGAATCGCGTATTTGTATGTCAACAAGGAGTAGGCGACACGCTCTCTTGACCATGTAATTAATTTCTAAACTAATAAAGCATTTTCACCCACGTGTAATTCTCGCTGTTAAGGTCCATCTTATATCCCTATAATTTGATTGAGGGTTTCAAAATTAAAGCAGGTGTTGAAGATCAGTTTAGAACTCGTATTTAAGTGTCAACTGAAAGTATGTGACACGATATCTCGGGAATGTAATTAATTTCTAAATTATAAAATTATTTTTGACCGCTCGTAATTTTAGCTGTTAAGGTCTATCTAACATCCATAGAAATTGACGATGGGTTCCGAAATTGAAGCAGGTGTTGAAGCTCACTTTTATACACGTATTCTGATGTCCATTTGAAGTATATGACACGATATCTTAAACATGTAATTAATTTCTAAACTTCAGATATATTTTTACCCACATGTAATTCTAGAAGTTAAGGTCTTTCGTACATGCCGAGAAATTGATGAAGGGATCCGAAAATGAAGCCCGTGTTTAAGTTTAGTTCAAGAACCGTATTTTCATGTCAAATTGAAGTATGCGAAACGATATCTTGATCGTGTAATTATTATCTAAACTATTGAATCATATTTATCCACGTGTCACTCTAGCTGTCTAGGTCCATCTAATATCCCTAGAAATTGTCGGATGGTTCTGAAATTGAAGCAGGTGGTGAATTTCATTTTAAATCACGCATTGCAATGTGTATTTGATGTATGTGACACGATATCGTGACCATGTAAATAATTCTGAAACTATGCAATAATTTTTACCCACATGTCACCATACTGGTTGAGGTCCTTCTGACGCCCCTAGAATTCGAAGAAGGATTCCGTAATTACAGTATTTGTCGAAAGGTTCGTCTAAAACACGTAGTTTGCTGTCATCGAGAATAGTGTGACACGATATCTTGGACATGTAATAAATTTCTAAACTAATTAATCATTTTTACCCACGTGTAATTCTAGCTGTTCATGTCCATCTTCCTTTCCGATAAATCAGCGCAGGGTTCCAAGATTGCACTATTAATTGACGTTCAGTGGAACATAGTATGTTGACGCTAATGAGAAGGAAATGACACGATACCTTGACCATGTCATAAATTTCTAATCCATTGAATCATTTTAACCCACATGTAATTGTGGATGTTAGGGTCCATCTGACGTCCCTAGAATTCGTATGAGCGTTTCGAAATTGATGCATTTGTTGAAGCTTAGTTCAAAACACGTATATTTATGTCAACTAGTAGTATGCGACACGATACCTTGACAATGTAATTAATTTTTATACTATTAAATCATTTTTCACCACGTCGAAGTCTAGCTGTTAAGGTCCATCTGTCGTCCGTAGATTCCGACGAAGGGTTCCGAAATCCAAGCACTTGTTGAGGATCAATTCGAATCGCGTATTTGTATGTCAACAAGGAGTAGGCGACACGCTCTCTTGACCATGTAATTAATTTCTAAACTAATATAGCATTTTCACCCACGTGTAATTCTCGCTGTTAAGGTCCATCTTATATCCCTATAATATGATTGAGGGTTTCAAAATTAAAGCAGGTGTTGAAGATCAGTTTAGAACTCGTATTTAAGTGTCAACTGAAAGTATGTGACACGATATCTCGGGAATGTAATTAATTTCTAAATTATAAAATTATTTTTGACCGCTTGTAATTTTAGCTGTTAAGGTCTATCGAACATCCATAGAAATTGACGATGGGTTCCGAAATTGAAGCAGGTGTTGAAGCTCACTTTTATACACGTATTCTGATGTCCATTTGAAGTATATGACACGATATCTTAAACATGTAATTAATTTCTAAACTTCAGATATATTTTTACCCACATGTAATTCTAGAAGTTAAGGTCTTTCGTACATGCCGAGAAATTGATGAAGGGATCCGAAAATGAAGCCCGTGTTTAAGTTTAGTTCAAGAACCGTATTTTCATGTCAACTTGAAGTATGCGAAACGATATCTTGATCGTGTAATTATTATCTAAACTATTGAATCATATTTATCCACGTGTCACTCTAGCTGTCTAGGTCCATCTAATATCCCTAGAAATTGTCGGATGGTTCTGAAATTGAAGCAGGTGGTGAATTTTATTTTAAATCACGCATTGCAATGTGTATTTGATGTATGTGACACGATATCGTGACCATGTAAATAATTCCGAAACTATGCAATAATTTTTACCCACATGTCACCATACTGGTTGAGGTCCTTCTGACGCCCCTAGAATTCGAAGAAGGATTCCGTAATTACAGTATTTGTCGAAAGGTTCGACTAAAACACGTAGTTTGCTGTCATCGAGAATAGTGTGACACGATATCTTGGACATGTAATAAATTTCTAAACTAATTAATCATTTTTAACCACGTGTAATTCTAGCTGTTTATGTCCATCTTCCTTTCCGATAAATCAGCGCAGGGTTCCAAGATTGCACTATTAATTGACGTTCAGTGGAACATAGTATGTTGACGCTAATGAGAAGGAAAGGACACGATACCTTGACCATGTCATAAATTTCTAATCCATTGAATCATTTTAACCCACATGTAATTGTGGATGTTAGGGTCCATCTGACGTCCCTAGAATTCGTATGAGCGTTTCGAAATTGATGCATTTGTTGAAGCTTAGTTCAAAACACGTATATTTATGTCAACTAGTAGTATGCGACACGATACCTTGACAATGTAATTAATTTTCAAACTATTAAATCATTTTTCACAACGTCGAATTCTAGCTGTTAAGGTCCATCTGTCGTCCGAAGATTCCGACGAAGGGTTCCGAAATCCAAGCACTTGTTGAGGATCAATTCGAATCGCGTATTTGTATGTCAACAAGGAGTAGGCGACACGCTCTCTTGACCATGTAATTAATTTCTAAACTAATAAAGCATTTTCACCCACGTGTAATTCTCGCTGTTAAGGTCCATCTTATATCCCTATAATTTGATTGAGGGTTTCAAAATTAAAGCAGGTGTTGAAGATCAGTTTAGAACTCGTATTTAAGTGTCAACTGAAAGTATGTGACACGATATCTCGGGAATGTAATTAATTTCTAAATTATAAAATTATTTTTGACCGCTCGTAATTTTAGCTGTTAAGGTCTATCTAACATCCATAGAAATTGACGATGGGTTCCGAAATTGAAGCAGGTGTTGAAGCTCACTTTTATACACGTATTCTGATGTCCATTTGAAGTATATGACACGATATCTTAAACATGTAATTAATTTCTAAACTTCAGAATTATTTTTACCCACATGTAATTCTAGAAGTTAAGGTCTTTCGTACATGCCGAGAAATTGATGAAGGGATCCGAAAATGAAGCCCGTGTTTAAGTTTAGTTCAAGAACCGTATTTTCATGTCAACTTGAAGTATGCGAAACGATATCTTGATCGTGTCATTATTATCTAAACTATTGAATCATATTTATCCACGTGTCACTCTAGCTGTCTAGGTCCATCTAATATCCCTAGAAATTGTCGTATGGTTCTGAAATTGAAGCAGGTGGTGAATTTCATTTTAAATCACGCATTGCAATGTGTATTTGAAGTACGTGACACGATATCGTGACCATGTAAATAATTCCGAAACTATGCAATAATTTTTACCCACATGTCACCGTACTGGTTGAGGTCCTTCTGACGCCCCTAGAATTCGAAGAAGGATTCCGTAATTACAGTATTTGTCAAAAGGTTCGTTTAAAACACGTAGTTTGCTGTCATCGAGAATAGTGTGACACGATATCTTGGACATGTAATAAATTTCTAAACTAATTAATCATTTTTACCCACGTGTAATTCTAGCTGTTAATGTCCATCTTCTTTTCCGATAAATCGGCGCAGGGTTCCAAGATTGCACAATTAATTGACGTTAGGTGGAACATAGTATGTTGACGCTAATGAGAAGGAAATGACACGATACCTTGACCATGTCATAAATTTCAAATCCATTGAATCATTTTAACCCACATGTAATTGTGGATGTTAGGGTCCATCTGACGTCCCTAGAATTCGTATGAGCGTTTCAAAATTGATGCATTTGTTGAAGCTTAGTTCAAAACACGTATATTTATGTCAACTAGTAGTATGCGACACGATACCTTGACAATGTAATTAATTTTTAAACTATAAAATCATTTTTCACCACGTCGAATTCTAGCTGTTAAGGTCCATTTGTCGTCCGTAGATTCCGACGAAGGGTTCCGAAATGCAAGCACTTGTTGAGGATCAATTCGAATCGCGTATTTGTACGTCAACAAGGAGTATCCGACACGCTCTCTTGACCATGTAATTAATTTCTAAACTAATAAAGCATTTTCACCCACGTGTAATTCTCGCTGTTAAGGTGCATCATATATCCCTATAATTTGATTGAGGGTTTCAAAATCAAAGCAGGTGTTGAAGATCAGTTTAGAACTCGTATTTAAGTGTCAACTGAAATTATGTGACACGATATCTCGGGAATGTAATTAATTTCTAAATCATAAAATTATTTTTGACCGCTCGTAATTTTAGGTGTTAAGGTCTATCTAACATCCATAGAAATTGACGATGGGTTCCGAAATTGAAGCAGGTGTTGAAGCTCACCTTTATACGCGTATTCTGATGTCCATTTGAAGTATATGACACGATATCTTAAACATGTAATTAATTTCTAAACTTTAGAATTATTTTTACCCACATCTAATTCTAGAAGTTAAGGACTTTCGTACATGCTGATAAATTGATGAAGGGATCCGAGAATGAAGCCCGTGTTTAAGTTTAGTTCAAGAACCGTATTTTCATGTCAACTTGAAGTATGCGAAACGATATCTTGATCGTGTAATTATTATCTAAACTATTGAATCATATTTATCCACGTGTCACTCTAGCTGTCTAGGTCCATCTAATATCCCTAGAAATTGTCGGATGGTTCTGAAAGTGAAGCAGGTGGTGTATTTCATTTTCAATCACGCATTGCAATGTGTATTTGAAGTATGTGACACGATATCGTGACCATGTAAATAATTCCGAAACTATGCAATAATTTTTACCCACATGTTACCATACTGGTTGAGGACCTTCTGACGCCCCTAGAATTCGAAGAACGATTCCGTAATTACAGTATTTGTCGAAAGGTTCGTCTAAAACACGTAGTTTGCTGTCATCGAGAATAGTGTGACACGATATCTTGGACATGTAATAAATTTCTAAACTAATTAATCATTTTTACCCACGTGTAATTCTAGCTGTTCATGTCCATCTTCCTTTCCGATAAATCAGCGCAGGGTTCCAAGATTGCACTATTAATTGACGTTCAGTGGAACATAGTATGTTGACGCTAATGAGAAGGAAATGACACGATACCTTGACCATGTCATAAATTTCTAATCCATTGAATCATTTTAACCCACATGTAATTGTGGATGTTAGGGTCCATCTGACGTCCCTAGAATTCGTATGAGCGTTTCGAAATTGATGCATTTGTTGAAGCTTAGTTCAAAACACGTATATTTATGTCAACTAGTAGTATGCGACACGATACCTTGACAATGTAATTAATTTTTAAACTATTAAATCATTTTTCACCACGTCGAATTCTAGCTGTTAAGGTCCATCTGTCGTCCGTAGATTCCGACAAAGGGTTCCGAAATCCAAGCACTTGTTGAGGATCAATTCGAATCGCGTATTTGTATGTCAACAAGGAGTAGGCGACACGCTCTCTTGACCATGTAATTAATTTCTAAACTAATAAAGCATTTTCACCCACGTGTAATTCTCGCTGTTAAGGTCCATCTTATATCCCTATAATTTGATTGAGGGTTTCAAAATTAAAGCAGGTGTTGAAGATCAGTTTAGAACTCGTATTTAAGTGTCAACTGAAAGTATGTGACACGATATCTCGGGAATGTAATTAATTTCTAAATTATAAAATTATTTTTGACCGCTCGTAATTTTAGCTGTTAAGGTCTATCTAACATCCATAGAAATTGACGATGGGTTCCGAAATTGAAGCAGGTGTTGAAGCTCACTTTTATACACGTATTCTGATGTCCATTTGAAGTATATGACACGATATCTTAAACATGTAATTAATTTCTAAACTTCAGATATATTTTTACCCACATGTAATTCTAGAAGTTAAGGTCTTTCGTACATGCCGAGAAATTGATGAAGGGATCCGAAAATGAAGCCCGTGTTTAAGTTTAGTTCAAGAACCGTATTTTCATGTCAAATTGAAGTATGCGAAACGATATCTTGATCGTGTAATTATTATCTAAACTATTGAATCATATTTATCCACGTGTCACTCTAGCTGTCTAGGTCCATCTAATATCCCTAGAAATTGTCGGATGGTTCTGAAATTGAAGCAGGTGGTGAATTTCATTTTAAATCACGCATTGCAATGTGTATTTGATGTATGTGACACGATATCGTGACCATGTAAATAATTCTGAAACTATGCAATAATTTTTACCCACATGTCACCATACTGGTTGAGGTCCTTCTGACGCCCCTAGAATTCGAAGAAGGATTCCGTAATTACAGTATTTGTCGAAAGGTTCGTCTAAAACACGTAGTTTGCTGTCATCGAGAATAGTGTGACACGATATCTTGGACATGTAATAAATTTCTAAACTAATTAATCATTTTTACCCACGTGTAATTCTAGCTGTTCATGTCCATCTTCCTTTCCGATAAATCAGCGCAGGGTTCCAAGATTGCACTATTAATTGACGTTCAGTGGAACATAGTATGTTGACGCTAATGAGAAGGAAATGACACGATACCTTGACCATGTCATAAATTTCTAATCCATTGAATCATTTTAACCCACATGTAATTGTGGATGTTAGGGTCCATCTGACGTCCCTAGAATTCGTATGAGCGTTTCGAAATTGATGCATTTGTTGAAGCTTAGTTCAAAACACGTATATTTATGTCAACTAGTAGTATGCGACACGATACCTTGACAATGTAATTAATTTTTATACTATTAAATCATTTTTCACCACGTCGAAGTCTAGCTGTTAAGGTCCATCTGTCGTCCGTAGATTCCGACGAAGGGTTCCGAAATCCAAGCACTTGTTGAGGATCAATTCGAATCGCGTATTTGTATGTCAACAAGGAGTAGGCGACACGCTCTCTTGACCATGTAATTAATTTCTAAACTAATATAGCATTTTCACCCACGTGTAATTCTCGCTGTTAAGGTCCATCTTATATCCCTATAATATGATTGAGGGTTTCAAAATTAAAGCAGGTGTTGAAGATCAGTTTAGAACTCGTATTTAAGTGTCAACTGAAAGTATGTGACACGATATCTCGGGAATGTAATTAATTTCTAAATTATAAAATTATTTTTGACCGCTTGTAATTTTAGCTGTTAAGGTCTATCGAACATCCATAGAAATTGACGATGGGTTCCGAAATTGAAGCAGGTGTTGAAGCTCACTTTTATACACGTATTCTGATGTCCATTTGAAGTATATGACACGATATCTTAAACATGTAATTAATTTCTAAACTTCAGATATATTTTTACCCACATGTAATTCTAGAAGTTAAGGTCTTTCGTACATGCCGAGAAATTGATGAAGGGATCCGAAAATGAAGCCCGTGTTTAAGTTTAGTTCAAGAACCGTATTTTCATGTCAACTTGAAGTATGCGAAACGATATCTTGATCGTGTAATTATTATCTAAACTATTGAATCATATTTATCCACGTGTCACTCTAGCTGTCTAGGTCCATCTAATATCCCTAGAAATTGTCGGATGGTTCTGAAATTGAAGCAGGTGGTGAATTTTATTTTAAATCACGCATTGCAATGTGTATTTGATGTATGTGACACGATATCGTGACCATGTAAATAATTCCGAAACTATGCAATAATTTTTACCCACATGTCACCATACTGGTTGAGGTCCTTCTGACGCCCCTAGAATTCGAAGAAGGATTCCGTAATTACAGTATTTGTCGAAAGGTTCGACTAAAACACGTAGTTTGCTGTCATCGAGAATAGTGTGACACGATATCTTGGACATGTAATAAATTTCTAAACTAATTAATCATTTTTAACCACGTGTAATTCTAGCTGTTTATGTCCATCTTCCTTTCCGATAAATCAGCGCAGGGTTCCAAGATTGCACTATTAATTGACGTTCAGTGGAACATAGTATGTTGACGCTAATGAGAAGGAAAGGACACGATACCTTGACCATGTCATAAATTTCTAATCCATTGAATCATTTTAACCCACATGTAATTGTGGATGTTAGGGTCCATCTGACGTCCCTAGAATTCGTATGAGCGTTTCGAAATTGATGCATTTGTTGAAGCTTAGTTCAAAACACGTATATTTATGTCAACTAGTAGTATGCGACACGATACCTTGACAATGTAATTAATTTTCAAACTATTAAATCATTTTTCACAACGTCGAATTCTAGCTGTTAAGGTCCATCTGTCGTCCGAAGATTCCGACGAAGGGTTCCGAAATCCAAGCACTTGTTGAGGATCAATTCGAATCGCGTATTTGTATGTCAACAAGGAGTAGGCGACACGCTCTCTTGACCATGTAATTAATTTCTAAACTAATAAAGCATTTTCACCCACGTGTAATTCTCGCTGTTAAGGTCCATCTTATATCCCTATAATTTGATTGAGGGTTTCAAAATTAAAGCAGGTGTTGAAGATCAGTTTAGAACTCGTATTTAAGTGTCAACTGAAAGTATGTGACACGATATCTCGGGAATGTAATTAATTTCTAAATTATAAAATTATTTTTGACCGCTCGTAATTTTAGCTGTTAAGGTCTATCTAACATCCATAGAAATTGACGATGGGTTCCGAAATTGAAGCAGGTGTTGAAGCTCACTTTTATACACGTATTCTGATGTCCATTTGAAGTATATGACACGATATCTTAAACATGTAATTAATTTCTAAACTTCAGAATTATTTTTACCCACATGTAATTCTAGAAGTTAAGGTCTTTCGTACATGCCGAGAAATTGATGAAGGGATCCGAAAATGAAGCCCGTGTTTAAGTTTAGTTCAAGAACCGTATTTTCATGTCAACTTGAAGTATGCGAAACGATATCTTGATCGTGTCATTATTATCTAAACTATTGAATCATATTTATCCACGTGTCACTCTAGCTGTCTAGGTCCATCTAATATCCCTAGAAATTGTCGTATGGTTCTGAAATTGAAGCAGGTGGTGAATTTCATTTTAAATCACGCATTGCAATGTGTATTTGAAGTACGTGACACGATATCGTGACCATGTAAATAATTCCGAAACTATGCAATAATTTTTACCCACATGTCACCGTACTGGTTGAGGTCCTTCTGACGCCCCTAGAATTCGAAGAAGGATTCCGTAATTACAGTATTTGTCAAAAGGTTCGTTTAAAACACGTAGTTTGCTGTCATCGAGAATAGTGTGACACGATATCTTGGACATGTAATAAATTTCTAAACTAATTAATCATTTTTACCCACGTGTAATTCTAGCTGTTAATGTCCATCTTCTTTTCCGATAAATCGGCGCAGGGTTCCAAGATTGCACAATTAATTGACGTTAGGTGGAACATAGTATGTTGACGCTAATGAGAAGGAAATGACACGATACCTTGACCATGTCATAAATTTCAAATCCATTGAATCATTTTAACCCACATGTAATTGTGGATGTTAGGGTCCATCTGACGTCCCTAGAATTCGTATGAGCGTTTCAAAATTGATGCATTTGTTGAAGCTTAGTTCAAAACACGTATATTTATGTCAACTAGTAGTATGCGACACGATACCTTGACAATGTAATTAATTTTTAAACTATTAAATCATTTTTCACCACGTCGAATTCTAGCTGTTAAGGTCCATTTGTCGTCCGTAGATTCCGACGAAGGGTTCCGAAATGCAAGCACTTGTTGAGGATCAATTCGAATCGCGTATTTGTACGTCAACAAGGAGTATCCGACACGCTCTCTTGACCATGTAATTAATTTCTAAACTAATAAAGCATTTTCACCCACGTGTAATTCTCGCTGTTAAGGTGCATCATATATCCCTATAATTTGATTGAGGGTTTCAAAATCAAAGCAGGTGTTGAAGATCAGTTTAGAACTCGTATTTAAGTGTCAACTGAAATTATGTGACACGATATCTCGGGAATGTAATTAATTTCTAAATCATAAAATTATTTTTGACCGCTCGTAATTTTAGGTGTTAAGGTCTATCTAACATCCATAGAAATTGACGATGGGTTCCGAAATTGAAGCAGGTGTTGAAGCTCACCTTTATACGCGTATTCTGATGTCCATTTGAAGTATATGACACGATATCTTAAACATGTAATTAATTTCTAAACTTTAGAATTATTTTTACCCACATCTAATTCTAGAAGTTAAGGACTTTCGTACATGCTGAGAAATTGATGAAGGGATCCGAGAATGAAGCCCGTGTTTAAGTTTAGTTCAAGAACCGTATTTTCATGTCAAATTGAAGTATGCGAAACGATATCTTGATCGTGTAATTATTATCTAAACTATTGAATCATATTTATCCACGTGTCACTCTAGCTGTCTAGGTCCATCTAATATCCCTAGAAATTGTCGGATGGTTCTGAAATTGAAGCAGGTGGTGAATTTCATTTTAAATCACGCATTGCAATGTGTATTTGATGTATGTGACACGATATCGTGACCATGTAAATAATTCTGAAACTATGCAATAATTTTTACCCACATGTCACCATACTGGTTGAGGTCCTTCTGACGCCCCTAGAATTCGAAGAAGGATTCCGTAATTACAGTATTTGTCGAAAGGTTCGTCTAAAACACGTAGTTTGCTGTCATCGAGAATAGTGTGACACGATATCTTGGACATGTAATAAATTTCTAAACTAATTAATCATTTTTACCCACGTGTAATTCTAGCTGTTCATGTCCATCTTCCTTTCCGATAAATCAGCGCAGGGTTCCAAGATTGCACTATTAATTGACGTTCAGTGGAACATAGTATGTTGACGCTAATGAGAAGGAAATGACACGATACCTTGACCATGTCATAAATTTCTAATCCATTGAATCATTTTAACCCACATGTAATTGTGGATGTTAGGGTCCATCTGACGTCCCTAGAATTCGTATGAGCGTTTCGAAATTGATGCATTTGTTGAAGCTTAGTTCAAAACACGTATATTTATGTCAACTAGTAGTATGCGACACGATACCTTGACAATGTAATTAATTTTTATACTATTAAATCATTTTTCACCACGTCGAAGTCTAGCTGTTAAGGTCCATCTGTCGTCCGTAGATTCCGACGAAGGGTTCCGAAATCCAAGCACTTGTTGAGGATCAATTCGAATCGCGTATTTGTATGTCAACAAGGAGTAGGCGACACGCTCTCTTGACCATGTAATTAATTTCTAAACTAATATAGCATTTTCACCCACGTGTAATTCTCGCTGTTAAGGTCCATCTTATATCCCTATAATATGATTGAGGGTTTCAAAATTAAAGCAGGTGTTGAAGATCAGTTTAGAACTCGTATTTAAGTGTCAACTGAAAGTATGTGACACGATATCTCGGGAATGTAATTAATTTCTAAATTATAAAATTATTTTTGACCGCTTGTAATTTTAGCTGTTAAGGTCTATCGAACATCCATAGAAATTGACGATGGGTTCCGAAATTGAAGCAGGTGTTGAAGCTCACTTTTATACACGTATTCTGATGTCCATTTGAAGTATATGACACGATATCTTAAACATGTAATTAATTTCTAAACTTCAGATATATTTTTACCCACATGTAATTCTAGAAGTTAAGGTCTTTCGTACATGCCGAGAAATTGATGAAGGGATCCGAAAATGAAGCCCGTGTTTAAGTTTAGTTCAAGAACCGTATTTTCATGTCAACTTGAAGTATGCGAAACGATATCTTGATCGTGTAATTATTATCTAAACTATTGAATCATATTTATCCACGTGTCACTCTAGCTGTCTAGGTCCATCTAATATCCCTAGAAATTGTCGGATGGTTCTGAAAGTGAAGCAGGTGGTGTATTTCATTTTCAATCACGCATTGCAATGTGTATTTGAAGTATGTGACACGATATCGTGACCATGTAAATAATTCCGAAACTATGCAATAATTTTTACCCACATGTTACCATACTGGTTGAGGACCTTCTGACGCCCCTAGAATTCGAAGAACGATTCCGTAATTACAGTATTTGTCGAAAGGTTCGTCTAAAACACGTAGTTTGCTGTCATCGAGAATAGTGTGACACGATATCTTGGACATGTAATAAATTTCTAAACTAATTAATCATTTTTACCCACGTGTAATTCTAGCTGTTCATGTCCATCTTCCTTTCCGATAAATCAGCGCAGGGTTCCAAGATTGCACTATTAATTGACGTTCAGTGGAACATAGTATGTTGACGCTAATGAGAAGGAAATGACACGATACCTTGACCATGTCATAAATTTCTAATCCATTGAATCATTTTAACCCACATGTAATTGTGGATGTTAGGGTCCATCTGACGTCCCTAGAATTCGTATGAGCGTTTCGAAATTGATGCATTTGTTGAAGCTTAGTTCAAAACACGTATATTTATGTCAACTAGTAGTATGCGACACGATACCTTGACAATGTAATTAATTTTTAAACTATTAAATCATTTTTCACCACGTCGAATTCTAGCTGTTAAGGTCCATCTGTCGTCCGTAGATTCCGACAAAGGGTTCCGAAATCCAAGCACTTGTTGAGGATCAATTCGAATCGCGTATTTGTATGTCAACAAGGAGTAGGCGACACGCTCTCTTGACCATGTAATTAATTTCTAAACTAATAAAGCATTTTCACCCACGTGTAATTCTCGCTGTTAAGGTCCATCTTATATCCCTATAATTTGATTGAGGGTTTCAAAATTAAAGCAGGTGTTGAAGATCAGTTTAGAACTCGTATTTAAGTGTCAACTGAAAGTATGTGACACGATATCTCGGGAATGTAATTAATTTCTAAATTATAAAATTATTTTTGACCGCTCGTAATTTTAGCTGTTAAGGTCTATCTAACATCCATAGAAATTGACGATGGGTTCCGAAATTGAAGCAGGTGTTGAAGCTCACTTTTATACACGTATTCTGATGTCCATTTGAAGTATATGACACGATATCTTAAACATGTAATTAATTTCTAAACTTCAGATATATTTTTACCCACATGTAATTCTAGAAGTTAAGGTCTTTCGTACATGCCGAGAAATTGATGAAGGGATCCGAAAATGAAGCCCGTGTTTAAGTTTAGTTCAAGAACCGTATTTTCATGTCAAATTGAAGTATGCGAAACGATATCTTGATCGTGTAATTATTATCTAAACTATTGAATCATATTTATCCACGTGTCACTCTAGCTGTCTAGGTCCATCTAATATCCCTAGAAATTGTCGGATGGTTCTGAAATTGAAGCAGGTGGTGAATTTCATTTTAAATCACGCATTGCAATGTGTATTTGATGTATGTGACACGATATCGTGACCATGTAAATAATTCTGAAACTATGCAATAATTTTTACCCACATGTCACCATACTGGTTGAGGTCCTTCTGACGCCCCTAGAATTCGAAGAAGGATTCCGTAATTACAGTATTTGTCGAAAGGTTCGTCTAAAACACGTAGTTTGCTGTCATCGAGAATAGTGTGACACGATATCTTGGACATGTAATAAATTTCTAAACTAATTAATCATTTTTACCCACGTGTAATTCTAGCTGTTCATGTCCATCTTCCTTTCCGATAAATCAGCGCAGGGTTCCAAGATTGCACTATTAATTGACGTTCAGTGGAACATAGTATGTTGACGCTAATGAGAAGGAAATGACACGATACCTTGACCATGTCATAAATTTCTAATCCATTGAATCATTTTAACCCACATGTAATTGTGGATGTTAGGGTCCATCTGACGTCCCTAGAATTCGTATGAGCGTTTCGAAATTGATGCATTTGTTGAAGCTTAGTTCAAAACACGTATATTTATGTCAACTAGTAGTATGCGACACGATACCTTGACAATGTAATTAATTTTCAAACTATTAAATCATTTTTCACAACGTCGAATTCTAGCTGTTAAGGTCCATCTGTCGTCCGTAGATTCCGACGAAGGGTTCCGAAATCCAAGCACTTGTTGAGGATCAATTCGAATCGCGTATTTGTATGTCAACAAGGAGTAGGCGACACGCTCTCTTGACCATGTAATTAATTTCTAAACTAATATAGCATTTTCACCCACGTGTAATTCTCGCTGTTAAGGTCCATCTTATATCCCTATAATTTGATTGAGGGATTCAAAATTAAAGCAGGTGTTGAAGATCAGTTTAGAACTCGTATTTAAGTGTCAACTGAAAGTATGTGACACGATATCTCGGGAATGTAATTAATTTCTAAATTATAAAATTATTTTGGACCGCTCGTAATTTTAGCTGTTAAGGTCCATCTAACATCCATAGAAATTGACGATGGGTTCCGAAATTGAAGCAGGTGTTGAAGCTCACTTTTATACGCGTATTCTGATGTCCATTTGAAGTATATGACACGATATCTTAAACATGTAATTAATTTCTAAACTCCAGAATTATTTTTACCCACATGTAATTCTAGAAGTTAAGGTCTTTCGTACATGCCGAGAAATTGATGAAGGGATCCGAAAATGAAGCCCGTGTTTAAGTTCAGTTCAAGAACCGTATTTTCATGTCAACTTGAAGTATGCGAAACGATATCTTGATCGTGTAATTATTATCTAAACTATTGAATCATATTTATCCACGTGTCACTCTAGCTGTCTAGGTCCATCTAATATCCCTAGAAATTGTCGGATGGTTCTGAAATTGAAGCAGGTGGTGAATTTCATTTTAAATCACGCATTGCAATGTGTATTTGATGTATGTGACACGATATCGTGACCATGTAAATAATTCCGAAACTATGCAATAATTTTTACCCACATGTCACCATACTGGTTGAGGACCTTCTGACGCCCCTAGAATTCGAAGAAGGATTCCGTAATTACAGTATTTGTCGAAAGGTTCGTCTAAAACACGTAGTTTGCTGTCATCAAGAATAGTGTGACACGATATCTTGGACATGTAATAAATTTCTAAACTAATTAATAATTTTTACCCACGTGTAATTCTAGCTGTTCATGTCCATCTTCCTTTCCGATAAATCAGCGCAGGGTTCCAAGATTGCACTATTAATTGATATTCAGTGGAACATAGTATGTTGACGCTAATGAGAAGGAAATGACACGATACCTTGACCATGTCATAAATTTCTAATCCATTGAATCATTTTAACCCACATGTAATTGTGGATGTTAGGGTCCATCTGACGTCCCTAGAATTCGTATGAGCGTTTCGAAATTGATGCATTTGTTGAAGCTTAGTTCAAAACACGTATATTTATGTCAACTAGTAGTATGCGACACGATACCTTGACAATGTAATTAATTTTTAAACTATTAAATCATTTTTCACCACGTCGAATTCTAGCTGTTAAGGTCCATCTGTCGTCCGAAGATTCCGACGAAGGGTTCCGAAATCCAAGCACTTGTTGAGGATCAATTCGAATCGCGAATTTGTATGTCAACAAGGAGTAGGCGACACGCTCTCTTGACCATGTAATTAATTTCTAAACTAATAAAGCATTTTCACCCACGTGTAATTCTCGCTGTTAAGGTCCATCTTATATCCCTATAATTTGATTGAGGGTTTCAAAATTAAAGCAGGTGTTGAAGATCAGTTTAGAACTCGTATTTAAGTGTCAACTGAAAGTATGTGACACGATATCTCGGGAATGTAATTAATTTCTAAATTATAAAATTATTTTTGACCGCTCGTAATTTTAGCTGTTAAGGTCTATCTAACATCCATAGAAATTGACGATGGGTTCCGAAATTGAAGCAGGTGTTGAAGCTCACTTTTATACACGTATTCTGATGTCCATTTGAAGTATATGACACGATATCTTAAACATGTAATTAATTTCTAAACTTCAGAATTATTTTTACCCACATGTAATTCTAGAAGTTAAGGTCTTTCGTACATGCCGAGAAATTGATGAAGGGATCCGAAAATGAAGCCCGTGTTTAAGTTTAGTTCAAGAACCGTATTTTCATGTCAACTTGAAGTATGCGAAACGATATCTTGATCGTGTCATTATTATCTAAACTATTGAATCATATTTATCCACGTGTCACTCTAGCTGTCTAGGTCCATCTAATATCCCTAGAAATTGTCGTATGGTTCTGAAATTGAAGCAGGTGGTGAATTTCATTTTAAATCACGCATTGCAATGTGTATTTGAAGTATGTGACACGATATCGTGACCATGTAAATAATTCCGAAACTATGCAATAATTTTTACCCACATGTCACCGTACTGGTTGAGGTCCTTCTGACGCCCCTAGAATTCGAAGAAGGATTCCGTAATTACAGTATTTGTCAAAAGGTTCGTTTAAAACACGTAGTTTGCTGTCATCGAGAATAGTGTGACACGATATCTTGGACATGTAATAAATTTCTAAACTAATTAATCATTTTTACCCACGTGTAATTCTAGCTGTTCATGTCCATCTTCCTTTCCGATAAATCAGCGCAGGGTTCCAAGATTGCACAATTAATTGACGTTAGGTGGAACATAGTATGTTGACGCTAATGAGAAGGAAATGACACGATACCTTGACCATGTCATAAATTTCAAATCCATTGAATCATTTTAACCCACATGTAATTGTGGATGTTAGGGTCCATCTGACGTCCCTAGAATTCGTATGAGCGTTTCAAAATTGATGCATTTGTTGAAGCTTAGTTCAAAACACGTATATTTATGTCAACTAGTAGTATGCGACACGATACCTTGACAATGTAATTAATTTTTAAACTATTAAATCATTTTTCACCACGTCGAATTCTAGCTGTTAAGGTCCATCTGTCGTCCGTAGATTCCGACGAAGGGTTCCGAAATGCAAGCACTTGTTGAGGATCAATTCGAATCGCGTATTTGTACGTCAACAAGGAGTATCCGACACGCTCTCTTGACCATGTAATTAATTTCTAAACTAATAAAGCATTTTCACCCACGTGTAATTCTCGCTGTTAAGGTGCATCATATATCCCTATAATTTGATTGAGGGTTTCAAAATCAAAGCAGGTGTTGAAGATCAGTTTAGAACTCGTATTTAAGTGTCAACTGAAATTATGTGACACGATATCTCGGGAATGTAATTAATTTCTAAATCATAAAATTATTTTTGACCGCTCGTAATTTTAGGTGTTAAGGTCTATCTAACATCCATAGAAATTGACGATGGGTTCCGAAATTGAAGCAGGTGTTGAAGCTCACCTTTATACGCGTATTCTGATGTCCATTTGAAGTATATGACACGATATCTTAAACATGTAATTAATTTCTAAACTTTAGAATTATTTTTACCCACATCTAATT